>BCKH01000001.1:482064-795376 GCA_001600555.1 Albophoma yamanashiensis
AGTCTTCTGGCTTGGTGTAGTCTTCTGGCTTGGTGTAGTCTTCTGGCTTGGTGTAGTCTTCTGGCTTGGTGTAGTCTTCTGGCTTGGTGTAGTCTGCTGAGTAGGCATGGACTGGCTCGGTATGGTCGTTTCTAGCGGCGTTATCTGCTGGCTGGAAGTGGTCTGCCGGCTGGAAGTGGTTTGCTGGCTGGAGCTTGGATTTGGTCTGAATCTCGAAGTCCGGGCCATACTCTTAGTCTCTTGGGTTATGGTGACTACCCTGAAAATATCACTTGTAGGCATAGGCTTCGTTCTTGTAACAGTCTCTGTGACAGGACAGGTAGTGATAGTGATAGGGACTGTGGCAGTGATAATCGCGGTCCCGCCCGGAGACGTAATCGGACAGTTAGTTACTTCGGGGGCACAACTTGTAATAGTCGTAGCTAAGGTAGTATAGACGGTGGAGATGCTCTGGTAAGTCGTAATATATGTTTCGTCAGGTAAGCTAGCAAGAATACTTGTATTTTCCTTGCTAGATGTAGTGTGGGCCTTGTCGGTGGTAGGCCTAGGCTTCTTCGTAATCGTCTCCGTAATAGGGCAAGTGGTGACAGTAACAGGAATCGTAGCGGTAATAACTGCAGTTCCGCCTGGAGACGTGATCGGGCAGTCAGTAACCTCAGGACCGCAGCTTGTAATAGTCGTTGCCGAGGTAGTATAGACTGTTGAGGTAGTCTGATATGTTGTTACGTAAGTCTCGTCGGGTATACTAGTGATGGTCTGCGTTGGGTTTACTAGAAATGTCGAGGTGAGGGTCGGAGTAGTGCCATTTTGAGTATGGGTCTTTGACCTGAGAGATGTGCCACTCTGAGTCGCCTGAGTTGGAGACGACGAGGTGGCGACCGTACCGCGTTGAGTATAGCTAGTACTATAGGTGTCGCTAACACTGTCGGAACTCGCGGATTGGCCCGGAGTAGTGTGAGACTCGTGGCTGAGAGCGGTTCCGTGGGGAAAGTTGCTGAATTGTGTCGTCTCGCCATGAGATGAGAAGGTAGTGGTTGAGCCGGGCGGCATATGGGTGGTGCTATGCTTCTTGGTGGTAGCCTCGACAGGAAACCCACTGGTCTGAGTCGTTTTAATAGGGGACGATGACTCAGTGATCGAGCCAGACTGAGCATGAGCAGTGGCTTCCTTGATGGTCGTCCAATTGCCTCCGGTCAGTAGTCTCTTGACGTTCATCACAGTGCTATCTTTAATGGACGTGGAAGGTTCGGTCATGGACTTATTTTTCTGACAATCCCAGTAGATTTTGTGGATGTCGATTTTGCAGTTTGTCTTGTCCTTGTGCCTTGGCTGCTTAGGGAAGACAAACCAGACTTTCTTGGCGCTACCGCAATGCTTGTTGTCAATAGTTGTGCCATCCTTGTAGCAGAAGTGAGCAGTTTTGCAGATGTTGCCATTCGGCATTTCGTAGTGTGCCTCAATAATAGCATCAAACTCAACGGAGATGTCGACCTTTTTGAGAGTGAAGGTATCGACCTCGACGATAGCGCCGACGTCGATAGAGGGACAGGCACTTCGCTCCTGACCGGACAGGCCAGTGACGACCTTGCTGGGGTGTGAGGTGTAGCTCCCAGCCTCGCTATTTTTGCAAGTCCAGCCGGTGAATTTGAAGCCCCTGTAGGCGTGCAATTCGCCAACATTCAGGTCGCTCCAGTCCCAAGCGATGTTGTGATTGTCATTGCATGTGTTACCCATATCTTCGGAGCGGGTAAAGTTCTTAGCGCCGGGAATGTCAATGGCGGAGTCGCTATTGATTCGGGTGCCCATATCTCTCTTGAACTATGCAACGTAACTCTAAGTCATATTTCTTGAGAAATCTTGAGGTGGTGAAAAGCTATGAAAAACTTACCAGAGTGGCGTAGGCCTGCTCAAAGCTGGCTCCAGCGACTAAAAAGGCGATAACTATCTTCATGTTGTGAATGCCTTAAGTGATGCTGTGCTAAGACCTGCCTAGGAGTGTCAATGTTTAAATGAATGAATCCGATTCCATCAAGGAGTAACAAAAGATAGAGTCAAAAAGAAAAAACACAAAGGAATGAATAATAACGGCAAAGGACCGAGGGAAAGCATGGGGATCTTTATATCTATAAGCTGGTTAAAATGGTGGCCCCTGGTCAGTCTGGAAACCTTGATATCAGGGTGACGGTATCTTGCGCTTTGGAAGAAGTCTCCTGATCGAAACCGACTTAGCTGCTGGGCAGATAGAACAAACCGCTACCGGCCACCAGCCTACCTGGAACATGGGGTAAAATTATGAACTTCTCTCATTTCCTCTGCGGTCAACCTGAAGCGTGTCGCGGTGGAATTATACGAAATACTCCATCGCCATTGTACGTGAACCTTGCCGCTCAGTTGTTGCACACGTGGAGGCCCGAGAGTATGATGCGCGAGGGGCATGGCACCGCTTGGCAGAATACAGAATCTTTCTCAAGTTCAGGCCACTGATGAAATTACGTGTCAAAACAAGGGACTTTGAGTGAAAGACAGATCGGGAGCGGCGGGGCCGGCCCGAGATCAGCAACGGTAGCGCTTTGACCACGGTGCCAAGAGAAATAGCCGGAACGCTCTGTCTCCGCTACGCGCTGTTCGCCATCAAATGTCTAGATAACCAACACTCTGCATTTCAGTGGAGGTTGAACTGAGAATATATCATACATTTATTTACGTGAATGTATGTTGGGACTCCTGTGTGACCGTGTCGGTTGGATTTTGTCAAGTCGAAGACACTTCGCAGAATCGTAAGGTCCCACACATCTGGATGACGTCCACAAATTGCACCTTGTGTGGCTAAATTTCAGACGAGCCAGCTGGTGTTCATTTACCTGAATCTGCCGTGCTATTGGTGGTAGGCAATCGCTAAGAGTCTAGCCTCCTTCTTTGCCTATCGCAGGGACAACTGACCAAGAACGGCAGGTGGTACATTTGTCAACCAAAATGAAGCGGTTGATCCAATGACCCCAATTGGCCAAATACTCCTACTAATGGGTTGCTAGGAGATTGGGGATATATTACCTTCATTTTCACCCTCCTACATAAAGATGCGGTAAGCCTGCTTCTCATGCTCTCCTGCAGTGTCCGCTTCTACAATCACAATTGCCTCTGCATGTCAAAATAAACCCAGTCACCCAGAGAGAGATATAAACTCTATCCCGCAAGGAAAAAGCCAATTCATGCCAGTAATGCCAGCTCGGCGAACCTGGGAATATCGCATAGGAGAGACAAACACTCGTAGTTAGTTTGTGTTGTCTGCGGTTCTCCCACCAAGACCGAGCAGGTGTGATGCTCTGCCACCAAACCCCCGGGGAAGGAACATGGGAAAGGGGGGTGGGGTTCGGAAATGGGCCGCGGCTACCATGTACAAGGGGGGGAGAATGAGCGGAATCCTTTGACACAAGCTACGCTCTTGGCAGCTTGCAAACCCATATGGGGCGGGTATCATTGCTGCCGATAATGTCTGCCTTTGTGCGTAGGCATTTGTTTTTGACTCATGTCTACACTATGTTTGTAAGTATTGGCTTCTTCGAGGAGCGAATGCGCCCATCGAGCCTCACGAAAGCCACGCAAAACAGGTACTCTAGCCTCTGTTGTATTCGAATCACGAAAGAAGAGCTAACTGTCAACATAATTGTTCATCGTATCATCGAACTACTATGCCTTGTGCTTCGTCGCTGGCAACTTTTCGGTGGATGAAACGGCTGCTGTAAAACTTTCAACACCATCGTATCAATTTTTGGTTGAGCGTAAAGCCTGCGGAGGCATTTGAAGCTATTTCAAACTTATGAATCGGCCTCATCGACAGAAGCCGTAGTAAAGTAGTTGGAACCTTCACCGTAGAAATTAAAGATAGCCCAGCCTCGTCGGATATGGCGTGTTTGGGTTCACTGACGTGTCTTGCGATGCATGACGTGGCCTGTATGTAGAAAAACAGTTTTTACAGCCGAGAGGAACGCATTGGGATGGACAGAAGCTTGACTGATCGGGGCTCCATCGTTCCGCCTATAGACAGTACTTCTTTGATGCTGTGTTACTTGCTCGCAGTGTTTTGGTCGTTGTTTTGTGTTGACCTCTATCAATGACGCAGGGTTCATGAGGGTAAGGGTGGCAATTCGGCCACTATGAGATTGGTGTTGGTTCACAGCAGAATGAGCAGGTGGGTGCAGCTTTGTTCCGACTGTTCTCAGGACCAGCCCTGAGCGAGTTTTACTAAGTAACCGGGACAGAAGATGGGGTGACAAGCTCTATAGGAATGGAAAAGCTTGGTTCTCTTGGGCAGCATCAGCACTCACAATCCTGAATCTCTAACTTTGGGGGTCCTGTGCCTCGTAGTGGAATGGGGAAGGCTTGGCGGCCAAAATTTATACGAGGTTTGAGCTCTCCTACTTAACTCCCGAGTAGATGAGCCACCGATTATCGTATGGACCCCTGCTCCATCTTCTCTCAGCTTCAGCTTGGCAGGGCCTTGACGTTCAATTTGGCACGCGCCATCATCAAAGATGAGCTGGGCTTCGCTGTTTCACAAGCCTCCTGAAAAAGACCAGAAGTCTCAGGCTGGTGCAGGCATTCCGATGCTTTACAGCTCATATGTATCTGGGAGGGTATATCTTACTTGCAGACGATTGATGGTGAGCCAGACCGGTCTCCAAAAATCCTCATCTACTTACTGTTGCTCAACCTGAGTGTTTCTCACTTCACTCTACAGCTAGTCACTTATTGCCCTTGCGCAAGAACCACCAGCCTCATCTATTTAGCCGAAGACCCTTAAATTCCTCCTGTCGACAGCCAACTGCCGGCGACCCCAGTATGCAGCAGGGCGGCACTTCGGACTCCTACTCCTCACATGTCGCCTCAGGCACGTCCCAGATGTACGACACGGATACGTCAGATCTTTTCAATAATGACCTTGAACACATGTCCACAGGGAACACAGCAATTTACCTTTCGGGCTGGATGGAAGGCATGAACGTATCAGCTTGGGTCGATTTCAGCTTTGATGGTATGTCAGGTACGCACCAACGGGCCAGACAAATTACGCCATCCGACACCTGTGATACGGATGGAGACCTGCCTGGCACAATTTACTTTTCAAGTTGTGTGACAACTCCAGCCTACAGGCTTTCTGGCTTGATGGCGTCCGACTATTCTTCAGCATGGTCAGATGCTAAGGACTATACCCTGACCTGGCCCACTCAGAAGGTAAAATTCAAGGCCTCTTCCGGCCTTTCTGGTTTTGAGCCAGATCAAATCTCTCCGTCAACTATCAATCAGCAATATTCGCAAGAACAGCAGGTGGAGAGAGGCGGTCTCCGATTTAACGAGAAACCAGCAGAGAACATACACCCTAAGATGGATTGGGACCAGACGGCACAAATCATGTTTACGGGGCGTGAACATAGCGTTCATGAGGGAACGACAGAGATAGCCCGCAGTTCCAGATTTTTGTGCGAGTATCCTGGCTGCAAAAAGGATTACCGACGCAGCGAGCACCTCAAACGCCACAAGCAGACGTAAGAGTAGCCATGTTATGAACCCTTAGAGACCTGGAACGAAACTGACATTATACCAAAGTGTTCATGAGAACAGTAACCGCTTTGCTTGCGAATTCTGCGGGAAAGATCAATTCACCCGTCAAGACAATCTCAACACCCACCGCAGGTTACACGCCATGCAGTCTAAGCGTGGGGTGAGGTATATCCCAGCTGCGTGCTTAATCATCAAGCAGGAGGAGCGCAGCCGCAAGCGACGAGTCTCATCCCGCTCAAAGTCAGCTTAGTAGATGATCCAACACGTATGTAGTTGGTATATATTAAACATTCCATTGCGCGTGTGAACCGAAATGCGAAGGCCAAGCTTCGGCTCGCTCACTCAACTCAAACACACAAACACGGGCAAATCCTGCGGCAACGTCAACGTGCTTTGCCAAGGCTTCATCCATGCCCATCTGAGCACATCACTAGCATGTCCATTTGTCATGAAAGGACTGTGGTACTCGTATCACTCGTACCCGATACAACCCACAAGTGTCAGTCTGCAGATCCTACGTCAATGGGGCGAGACGTTTCTTACACATGGAGTTCCCGCCAGACTGTGCTACAATACATGTAGGTGGAGAAAGAGGGGTTAGAACGTAGCTTCTAACAGCTGTGTCGGAACTTTTTGCGCTTGCCAAGCATGTCACCGGCCAGCCTCCACAACATGCGCCAAGTCCAATCTTGCTGTCCGTGTCGTTCAGCTTGATTGCGCTCAAAGGTATACGAGATCCACAAAATATTTTAAAACTCCCCATCACGGTGAGGGTTTCTTGGCTATCGTTCGGTAGCGTATCTGTATGCAGCTTTCATGAGACCTGACTGATTTCGCCATTCGCACCGTGCCGTTCTACTCACTAAAAGACCCCAATTTGTCACTTGCTACACTTCAGAGCTACTGTGGAAGTTTAGGGAAAACTCGACCTTCACGCATCACGCTCAGTCTGCGACATCACTTCGACAAGTACTGTCTTGAAATGCGAGACCAGCATCTTCCCCCGTTCTTGTCTCAATACAAACAATTTCGTCTTTACGATCTTGAATGGGACCATACGCCCACGCGATGGAAAACTTTGACGTCAAGCAGCTTGACCAGCCGGCAGTTCGTCCGTTCCACTGTAACTGGAATTTTTGCAGCAAGGTACCAACTACCCAGTTATTATGAACGGAAGAAGATCATGACCTTCAAAGAGTTTCAGGAGTCGTTGGGATTTGAAAAGACATTACCGAACACATACCAGAGAGAAGCCCTACATGTGTACGGTTCCGGGGTGTGGTAAAAGATTTATCCAACATGGCGCCTTGACTGTCCATAGTCGAGTTCATACAGGCGAACGGCCATATCAATGCCAACATTTTGGCTGCGAGAAGCGCTTCTCAGATGTGTGTATGACATTACACTTACATTTGAGAGACAAACTAAACGGAAACGGTATATAGTCATCTAGCCGGGCTCGGCATCAACGTATCCATTCAGATGATGGACGACATGCCTCTTTACGGGATGGACTCTTGGAAAGGTTTGCTTCGTCCGCGCTTCAGATAGACTAAACACTGATCAGCATCAAGTTTCTGTAATGGAGCAGGCATAGCGCAACACGAGCCTCAAGCTGACCAAAATATCCTTCATCCAGATCAGTATTTGAATGAACGCCATGCAGATACTGTCAAGAAAGATGGTGATACGTCACCTCTCATTTCACCCCCATACGATGCCATGAAGGCAAATACAGGAAGAGCGCAGTGTGGGAAGGCTGAGCGCACCATAGCTACCTCTCTCGACCATGTACATCATATTGACAGCCGGTACGAGTAGCTACTTCTTGAGCGGAATTCCTTTACTATCGACTGGCATCGACACCTGGCCCAAGGGTCTACAAGGCACCATCTGGCGACACTTCAAGATTTTTATTGGGATTGGAAAGCATCCCAACAGCCAGATTATTCTAACTGGCAACCTTGCAACTCATCACAAAGTATTTGTCATCCAGAATCAGACATTAATGCCTCTACGACGGAGGCAAGCAGCTTTATGAGTGCTTGGGCGCTAGTTTCACAAGACTCAGCTTACAACCTAACGCTCCAGAAGAGTATGTGTTTCCTGGCCAACTATTATGTAGAACTATGCATCTAATGCGGATTCTGTATCATAATAGCCATTCCATTCCCATACGAAATGGATGCCGCAGCTGACGACGGTACCATTGAAACGGCATCGGGACTCCGTCTACAAAACTCGTGGCGCAATGCATGTCGAGTATACAATCCAGTGCTGGCTCAGACGGCCACTGAGCTGTTGCTGGATACAAACGTTTCAGAACTGCCACTGGCAGTCTACTGTCCAGGCCTTTCAAAGGCAATATATTCTTCTTGCTGAATCGGGTCGCGAAGGAACTATTGCTTGTGAGCAACTATCTCCTACAAACGACTGAATGGTTAGTTTGAAACAATTCACGGAGTGCACCCACTAGCCATTAGGCTGCTTAGATGGCCATTATGTATAATGAGTTTAATTCACACTTTCTTAATCATGTCCTCTATATCTGATGATCTGAAGCCTGAAGGCGCCCAATGCGCCATTGGTCAACTCGTCTACTTCACTAATATATATGTCATTGGCTATTCCGTCCTACATGCTCCTTCTCATGCCTCCTTAACTTCTCCGTGTATATTGTGCATCAGGTTGTATAGATTGTGAGCCTCTGCTGATATACATTCGCAACTGCTCCGTATCCAATACCTTCTTGAAGGGATTTTGCGTTTTGGAAGATGGCCTTAATTTAGTTCTGTTGGTTACGAAATATGTCATGAACTCCAATTGTCGCAGTACCACGAGCTCGAGACAAGTTGCAGAGAAGATAGAAGTCAAAACGAGTGATCACGTCTAAACATTAATCTCTTGCAACACTAGGCCGTGCTACTTATAACTATATCGTATTATTCATCTTGAAAATATTAAACTGTTCTTAAATTTTACCAAATACCTATCTTCTACTTAACATCCGGCTTCATTGCGACTCAACGATTAGTTGAACCGTTGCAGCCAAGCCATATTCTGCTAAATATCGTTTGCGAGCCTTGCAGGAGGTTCAATATTCTTCTCAGTCCATTTTTGCTCTATTCGCTCTCCGCGGCCACCCGACAACTCTCGGAATGGGAATCTCGGGTTCCGTGGGGTGGCTCGGTGGAGCTTCAGGTGAAAGGCTTCTTGGACTGTGGAGCCACTTAGAGCCGCCTGCATACTAACTGGCATTGATCGCTGCCGATGCTTGGCGCTTTCAAAAAGTCGATAAGGTTTGGTGATACGAGAGCGTGTTCTCCACTTTGAATCGCGCCACCTTTGCGACGGTGGCTTGGCGCACGGAGGTGTATTCGACTTCAGTTAGGCCTGGAATAACTTCACCGATGCATTGCTTCACGAAGTATTACTAGCAAAAAGAGCGCATGAGAATCCGACGGCTCATACGGCTCCGACGGCTGGGCCTTTCTCCGAATCCGCCATTGAAGTCCGGAGCTTTGATGATATCGTATGATCCATGCGGGCTTTTGGGCTCCGGAACGTTCAATGATTGGACACATTGGGATACAAAGAATATGGTTTTATATCCTGTTTTGCCAAGACATCTATTGACCAAAGCCATATATGATATGAGCAGTTCTTGCAGTATATTCGGGAAGATATCGAGATTGGCGTAATGATGCAGACATGGAGGCTCGGATTTTTGCAGAGTCGTGGAAGATTAAGGGTAAAAGATACACTAACCACGTGAATGCTCCAAAATAGAGAAGAAGGGAGATATATTGTTGTAGGAACTTTTATCAATCATCCTAGTTTTATAGGTGACGCTAAGAAATGAGTATTTAGTATGATTTGCTTGCGAGTCAAACGCCGTCCGAAAACAGCTTGGTAACCTAGGACCACGGTGCGTTATCGTACAATCTACTGTAGATGAGATACGTTTGGCTCACATTAAACAAAAACAGTTTGGCCGGGCGCATTATGCATCATTTTGTTCCGTGATCGAGCCGGAGCATTTCATACCAAACAGGCTTTGGCTCCAACATGATGAGCCATTATCATGTCTCCAAGTCCCTAGTATCCCATACTGCCTGAGAGATCTTAGGACGTACTGTTGTATACAATTCGTATATATCTCCTCATGTTCCCACTAAAAGACATAAGGAGGCCGCCGACGGGTAGATTGCCGATACATTCGCATATAGACATGTGCTTCTATGCGAATTATTCGTCATTTAATCTGGCTCTTTGCCATGCCATCTTGGCGTCTGATATTAATCTACCGTAGCCGGATGTAAAATACCTCACACTTTGTGCTTGGCGTGCGGTACGAAGTTTGCCTGACATGCCGAGTGTTCCTGCAGAGACGAAAGACCCGCTGTGTATGTGCTCTGCCACGATCTGCATTTCTCCTTGTATACACAATGCTACGTTGCTCTCAAATTGAACATCTCTCGATAGAAAACAAACCGGGCCCCAATAACGTCCCTTACTGGTCGAGACCCAAGGCAGTGCCTTTGAGCAGTGGGGCGGATACTGGAATTTGGCATGCGTTTTAGGACGGGGCTGTGTGGTCTTCCGGCCCCTTCAAACCCACAACAAATGGCGACCCGTAGAGCAATACAAGGAAGCCGGAATTACACGAAGGGCTTTTTTTCAGAATCAAGTCAAGCACGTTGTGTGGCGGATACGCTGTGTGCACTATAGAAGGACTTGGATATTATGCTAGTGGAACCGTTACTGTCATAATCGACTCTCTACTAAGATGTACGTCCACGGCTTCGGCTGAGCATTTGAAAAATAAATGAATTTGATTACTGTGAATACAAATAAGAGGAAGATAGGCTACAAAACTGTATCGTTGTATGAGGGATATACTTCCACCTACCTGGAAAGAGGCATTGCGTACGCCACTTCGCAAGTTCTAACGCCCGAACTATGCCAGGGCTGTCCATTTTGGCCTTGGCTTTCGCTTGGTACACTGGCTACTTAACCTTCGTTTCTCCCACACACACAGTCTCCAGACCTTTACAACTGCATATTTTTCCTTCACACTTTACAAAACGAAGTGGACAAAGAGCACGTGAAACGGTCCACGACTTCAAGTTTGAAGGCATTTCGTTACTCTGCTCAGTCGTTTCATCAACCGACGTAACAAACAACACGCCACTGCTTCCTAAATATTTCTTGCATCATAGCTCACCCGTTGAGCTATTATCCGTTACAAATCTGGAGCCTACAATTGACGTTACAAATGCAGTCGTGGCCACGACTGCAACCGCGCTGGCACCAACTCGCTTCAGACCGCCAGAGGGTTCTTCTTGGCAACCTTCAGCATCATCGAAGTGATCCTCATCGCTGAAACTGTATATTCACAATCGACCAAGCAATATCAGCAACGTCACACCAAGCCCCACCATCCTTTGTCCGTTGCTGTTGAGCCATTACCATCAACATGTCCTTCCTCTCAAGAACTAGGATGGGCCGGTGGGTCTCCCATCTTCAAGCAACGCGCCGAAAATCGTCGCAAGCAGCCGAGGTGTCCTGGAATTTACCTCTGCCATCCGCGCGTGACGCCTCCCCAGAGGCCGTTCTCGCCACATTTGCCTCCATGCCCGCGGACATAGCGCTTGAGCACCTCCAAACGCAGAAGGATGGCTTGACAGAATTTGAAGCGGATGCGCGTCGTGGCATCAAGGGTGCGAATGTACTGCCTACGCACAAGGCCCCATCGTGGGTCCTCACGCTACTCAGTGCGATCCCGAGTCCGTTTAACCTGTTGCTCCTCCTCCTGGCCGTAATCGAAATCTCCGTTCCCGGGCGTGACTGGGTAAGATTTCCACACTCCGCGATATTTCTACAATCTTTATTATTTGAAACTAATGTAAGAAACAGGCAGGGATCACCGTTATGCTCATCATGGTCGTCATTTCCGTCATGTTTCGATTCTGGCAGGAATATCGAAGTAGCTTGGCAGTATTCCGCTTACAATCGTCAGTTACGAGCGATGTTAAGGTCCGTCGGAAGCCAACTAGTGTCGGGGTGTTTTCTTCAAAAGTCTGCGAGCCTACAACGAAGCTCGTCTTTGAAAAGGACCTTGTTCCCGGGGATGTTGTGCTTCTTTCTCCGGGTTCCGTCGTCCCAGCTGATTGCTTGATTCTCGAGGCTTCATTCTTGCGGATAAGCCAGTCTACCTGGACGGGAGAGAATGAGCCAGCAGCCAAGGTCGCCAGTCCGGCTGGCAACCAGGAAAAGCAGATGACCCTCTTTGATATGGCCAACGTTGCATTCATGGGTACGAGCATCGTCTCAGGCAATGGCCTCGGGCTGGTTCTTCGCACTGGAGCAGGTAAGTTTTGTCAACATCGGCTTTTTTTTTAATCCGAAGCTAAACGTGCTTCCAGATGTCCTTATTGCGAGCATGGCCAAGGAGCTGGAGAAAAAGCGGGATAGGAACGCATTTCAGAAGGGCATCCGAAACGTTAGCTGGATGTTAATCGGCTTCATGTGTGTCATGGTTCCTATCGTATGTTAAGCCTTTGCTCCCTATGGTTGACTGTCGCTAATACTAATGGCTTACTCAAGGTCCTTGGAATTAATGGCAAGACAACCGGAGACTGGAACGCGGCTGCTCTCTTTAGCATTAGCGTTGCTGTCGGCCTCGTGCCCGAGATGCTCCCAGCTATCGTTAGCGCCAACCTCGCGCGTGGAGCATATCTCCTGTCCAAGAAGAAGGCCATCGTTAGGCGTCTTGATTCAGTTCAGAACCTTGGGGCTATGTCGGTCCTCTGCAGTGACAAGGTGAGGGGTGAATCCACTATCCTCCCATTCATTAAGTTATGTGGTACTAACAAGAGCGTAGACTGGAACGCTAACAAAGGACGAGATTACTCTCTGCAAGCACCTCGACTACTCTGGCACCGATAATGTTACCGTGCTAAAGCTCGCAACCATTGAAGCAAATATCCAGGGTTCTAACGGTAACAACATCGACGCTGCCATAATCAACCACCGTCTCCCTAATGGCAAACACGTTAGTGTCGGCCAATACGAAAAGGTTGCGGCTATCCCTTTTACGTTTGAGCGCCGCCGTTCTGCTTGCATAATCCGGGGTGCCGAGGGCAGACACTCATCACCAAAGGTGCCTTCGACGAGGTCCTCGGGCTCTGTTCTTTCGTCCGCCACGGAGACTCGGCCGTGTCGCTAGACATCGAAAAGGGGAATGTCCTGCGTGATAAGACTAACGCGCTACAAACCAAAGGATTCCGCGTTCTTTTGGTTGCAGAAAGACAACTCACTGGGGCCGATCTTGCAGATAATGATGGCATCCGCGATCTCGAGGACGAGGATGGCCTCTGTGATCGAGAGCACGGGATGACTCTTGAAGGCATGCTAGCTTTTATTGACCCCCCAAAAGACGACGCTGCGGAGTCAATTGCTCAACTCAAGCAGCTTGGTGTGGAAGTCAAGGTCCTAACAGGCGATAATCTCGCCGTGGCTCTCAACTCGTGTCAGCTATTGGGCCTCTTCGGAAACAACGACGAGACAGACGACGAAATTCAAGCTATCACGGGGCCCGAACTCGCGCAGCTAGACGAACAGAGCGAGGCGTTCGACGTTATTGTTAAGAATTGCAAGGTCTTCGCAAAACTGACCCCGAACCAAAAAGGGCTCATTATAGGCAGTCTTCGCAGAGCAGGCCATTGCGTCGGTATGCTTGGTGACGGTGTTAACGACTGCATGGCTCTTAGAAAGGCAGACGTCGGCATCTCCGTTGATTCCGGCGCGAGCGTAGCCAAGGATTGTGCCGATATTATTCTAACAGAGAAGGGGCTCGGTCTTATCGTAACCAGCGTGCGCACTGGACGAGTGACCCACGGAAACACAATCAAGTATATCAAAGTATGAGGTCAAACTCATCATCTCATTGAGCCTCAATTGCTAACCAGGTATAGATGGTTGCATCTTCCAACTTTGGTAACGTCTTTAGTGTTCTAGCCTCAAGCGCCTGGCTTCCTTACCAGCCAGTAAGCACATGATCCTCGACTGTCTGCGTGGTGTAGTAATAATGTACTAATACTCTTCAAGATGTTGAGTCTGCAGATCTTAACGCAGAACCTGCTCTATGACATTAGTCAGATCGCAATACCCTGGGACAACGTGGACCCCGAATATTTGCAAACCCCTAAGCGCTGGAACGGGCTCGACCTACTCCGATTTGTCATTATCCTCGGTCCTTCTAGCTCAGTAATCGACGTGTCAACGTACCTACTAGGGTGGTACTATTACGGCGTGCAGTCGACGGATGATCCCGAGGCCGTTAAGATGGTCCAGGCTCACTGGTTTCTTCAGAGGTAGGCCGGTTTCTCCTTGCACAAGAGAACCAAACGGCTGATAGCACAGAACAGTATTCTAACGCAGACGCTCATCGTACACCTCCTGCGAACCGCCAAGATTCCATTCATCCAAAGTCGTGCCGCCACGCCCCTCGTGCTCTCGACGGCCGCGGTCATGGCCATTGGCTTCGCGGTTCCATGGATCCCGCCGTTCCAACTGGCTCTTAGTTTCGCCCGCCCTGCGTCGACGTATGTGGGCATTCTGGCTGCGCAGCTACTTCTGTACTGCATTGAAGTACAATTCGTCAAGATGATTTACATGCGGGTGTTCAAGACCTGGCTGTAGATGGAACGATGGACACGCGCCATGTGGCACTAGCTTGAAGAGCTTTGGCGACGAAAAGTGGGCGGAATAAGGGATCCAACACGTTGACAGGAGTAGCCTTTCAACAACAGCTACTTAAAAGAATTGCGGGTGTACGAATTCAATTGATGAGGCTAGAAAACTGACCATCGTACCCGGTGTTTACGGTTATTTCTCTTTATTGTTGCAATAACGAAGCTCTTGAACCAATTGTTGAAATGTTTTGCAATATCCTGTACTATTGTCGATAGATGAGCCTGATGAGAGGCCTGTGCCATGGATTCATTGATGAGCTCTGCATCAATCATTCCGTCCACAGCAGAGCTTGTGAATGGGTCGGTGGGTGCCAGGCTGGCAAAGAAACGGCCCATTGCCCTGAGTCGTACTACTTAGCGAATCGCAGCCGGTCTCCCCTTAACCAAAATTGCAACTTGGACATATTTTAGCCATGAAGGAGACCTCTATAATATGGACAGCATTAATAGTAATAAATTAAAATCGTCACATTTGGAGGCACTGAGGTCCTGTACCTCATCAGAAGCTTTCGGAGTATCTGAACGAATAACCAGAACAATAGGCTAGAATTGGAGTCGGAACAAATATGGGAAAGCCTCGGGGTAGGAGTCACCAATATTGAACTTTACTTCGGGGCTAATATTATGCCTCACGAATCCCAACATTTTACTCCCTAGTCACATCGCCACTTTTGAGTATGCCGGCTCAGGCTCCAATGAGGGGTTACTCACCTATGACTCTGGAAGCTCTCGAGTTGCTCAGTCTCGCCCTACAGCAAGGAGGAGTTTGAATAGCAGCACAAGCAAATTTGGAACTACGTATTCGGGCGGCTGAAATTTGTCATCCAGGTTAGATATCGAAGAGCGGGTCCGTTATTTTGGAAGTGAACTCAAGCACTGACATGCTCTCTTCTCATGTATATAAAGATTTCAGCTTCGCCGTCTACGTCTTTTGTTTATTACGACCCAGCTCTCAGTATACAAGCCTACCTTTATAACGCCTCAACGCTCCTAAACGTGTTTATTATCATTTTCCGCCAACTCTCTCCGACAAAGTATCGGTGAATGATGGGAAACCAGGAAGCACGGCCAACTAGAAACCATAACGAGGTAGTAGAACTTGCCTTATAGAATAGTCTGTCTTTGGATCCGTCGTACCTAAACCATCACCCTATTCGATGGACCTAGTACCGAGATGCAAAACGCAGTACGATAGGGAACTGGTTCTGTAGTATCCGTATATTCTTACTTTATGTTGGTCCCCGCAACCTAACATTCAGTTAGGTTCCTTAGGTAGCCGGGCCGCGGATAACCTATATTGCTCTGCTACTGTAGTAGCTAGCTTACCTTGTTAAGCGTTGGGTGATTAGGCAGCTAGGCGGCTTGTGCGGCGCGGGAAGAGGGTACTGGCGGACGTGAACATGCCCGACGTGGGCGCAATTTGTGGATTTTAGCGCGTCGTGACTACTACAATACATCAGAGCTCAATTCAATACAGGTAAAACAGGAGCAAATTCCAATCCACACCCCTCAGGCTCTTTATCTCGCCTTGCTACCATGGTCCTCAAATACCTATGTTAGATCAAACTCAATCTCCTCGGCACTGACACAACCCCTACTAGTATTAGAGGTAAGCTCCTTCTCTAGAGCTTCAAAGATCTTGTCTAGAAATTTCTTCTCGCCAGGGATGTCGATGCCCATTGCAAGCCCGGTGTAGATCATTTCTTCAAAGCAGGCTCTGGCGGGCTTCATGACATCTTCGCCACTATGGTGATATAATTCTCCTAGTCGCTGCCTCTAGAATAACCACCTCGATAAGCTGAAGCCTTTGTTCTCAATACTGACGCTAGCTAGTTGTAAGAGGCTCTGGGGAAGTCGATTCTCCGTTATCCTAGCGAGAGGTAGGACTATGATTCTCCAAGGATAATTTCGCGAGCTTGAACTTGCTATACTTTAACTACTCGAGGTATGCGGGAAGTAGTTCGACAATAGTAGGCGACGAGTCTTCTAAGGCGTGACTTTCGGTGCTAGAGACCGGTCTGTCCGTTTCTAATGCCTCTTTAAGCAGGCAAAGTGCTCTTTTAGCTAACTCGGGGGCATAAGTCCAACGGCATAGAGTTTACCGGATAGAACGGCTAGACTCTGCCGCTTTTGGCTTGTAAATATCGCCGACTCCCTTGTCTAAGATGCATAAAGCTCCTCGCCGAGGTATGGTAGATCAATCCATAGTCGCTAACCGTTGGGGGAAATAGCCATTTCCTCTACGTTCTCCTTATTCTTTCTGACAAGGTGCCTAAGCTCTCGAAGCTCTAGGATAAGCGTAATAAGACTATTATGCTTAGCGTCACTAGATGGGATTCTTTTGGCGGCGTAAATAATCTCTTCCCATATATCACAAAGATTCCCTTCAATAAATGCAAGGTCAAATGTGAAGACGAAGTAGTTCTGTCTAATACGGAAGAGATTATCGCGAAGACCTTGGTAGATCTCTGCGATATTTGATTCGTCGTGCTTGAAGTTCCTACGCTTCTTATCGCGAGTTCGGAGTGGTATGGTGCAGGAGCCGGTGGGACAATCGGTCATGTCTACAATGAGAGTGGGCTTAGGGGGGAGTGAGTTTATCGAAGAAGGATGGCCGACGAGTACAGTATGTCGATGGAATTGTTAGGGATGAGCTGCAACAGATCCTTCTTAGAAATTGGGTCAGTTGGCTTAGTACGAGGAAGCCTGGAAACCAACAGGCAAAGTACTCTGGTACCCTGGTTATAGTACGCATGCAGTCCCCTGATCGCGAGGGGAAAGCCCAAATGACAAGGCAGCAGCGCTGACGTGTTGTCACACCTGACGTAGCTATCAGCACAGCCCCTTAGGACTGTACGCTTGCTGCATATGCTGTTGGCCGTACGCTGCTATATTCAAATGGACCCTGCTGCTAGTTAATGGCTCATATTCTCTCACATGTTCCGTTTGTCAGGTCGCCGATGCGAGCATGCGTCGTATTGGATGGTATTAAAACCGTAAACAACAAATCCTAGTCGGAGCTCGAAATAGTTCCAGTATCTGAACTACACCTTGATTTATGTTCTTACTCCGACGAATCATAATTAAATAGGGATATTCCGCGTTGAATACGTCTGCTTTTGCTGCTCCAAGAATGGCCACCGTTCTCTTGGACGTTGTACGAAAATGCCCCGATGAACACTCTCAGAAGCGACGGCCCATTGACCAAACCAGCGAGATAATCAGGAGGAATATCAAACTAGTGAAGGATGAGATAGATGTGCGAATATAGAAGATGGAAAAGGGGATGTCTCAAAGAAGGATGCAAAATGAGCGTGGCGCATGAAAACCAGGTAGCTACCCGACACAATAGCGGCTAATTATGGACTCCGACCGCTGCCAAGACTTCTCACATGAGTACAAAGTCACGTTTCACTATCCGGCTTCACCTTGAACTTCGCCTTCTTCACGCCGAACAGCTACCTCACGCCAAAAATGGGACTACTAATAGAGCAAAGCCTAATTCTTAACATCACATCTCTTGCCTCGCCATGACTAAGTACTAGGCTCTCTCCGTCTGTCCGCATGGTAACTTTTAGATAGAGTATTTCTTCTTTATTTCAAGCCATACATGCATATATAACCACACATAAATGGTTAGTTTCAGTGAGGATATAATACTAAAGCTTAGTATCCGCCACCTTCCTTAGATTCCGCCGTTTCAGCATCCGTGAAATAGCGGCTCGAGGACTTTTTCCGTCCACATACCCAACGAACGGCGCTCCAACCTTATATCCAAGCATATCGACCAGTCGAGGAGGGATCTCTTCGAGCTTCTCCCAGTCCACTGCCAGAATTTGATTTTCGAGCTGACGCATCCATGGCTGGCAATACTGGACTGTCAAAGCAAGTCTATCTTGACTCGATATATTCTTGCCGCCACCATGCCACAGAGTACTCAGGAAGTACATCACGCTACCGGCAGACATGATGACAGGCACAGTCTCAGACCGTTCTGGCACCCTGTCGGCCCCCCAGAGGTGAGAGTTCGGAACAATCACCGTTGCCCCATTATGAGTTGTGTAGGGGTCAAGAGCTACCATAACTGCCTGCGGATGGTCAATTAAAACTGATTCAGATATAGCGCATTTTGTTTTATCGAATGCAATTGCGTACCGTTCCGAAGGGCGCATGTGGCCTCGGGACCGTAACAAAGCCATCGTCATGATGCAAAGTCTGTGGAGACTCATTCGGTTGGATGTTAATGCTGTGGTACGCATTGAGCAGATATCCTGGATCAAGGAAGTGATCATTGAGCGCAAGAACATCTGGGTGTAAGGGAAACTTGTCGAAAATCCTCGACTTGTTTATCAAAGCGTATATTCGCTTCGTACGGAGCCCCTCAAAGGTATTTCTGCCTCCTGAAGCTGCCGGTCCGGCTTCAGAAGAGCTGCCAAGGCGGGCAATTTCTGCCTTTGCTTCTTGGACCTCTGCGGCACTGAATGCGTCGGGTATCACCACGTAACCGTGCGCCTCGACGTGATCAATTAGCTGTTGCACGCGAGGTTCATTATTCGTTTTATGCTTCGAGAGCCTCCTATTTGCTCCCACCTCTTCCAGAATTGACCGTCTATGTACCTGACGCATAATTCGATGTCAGTTTGGGTGCCAGATTATGGTTTTCAAATATTTGCAGAGGTCGGTAAATGATGCAGACGGAGGGGCAACGCCGTGGGTGTGGATGGTCGTCGTGGGTGTGAAGGGCTGGTTTGCCTCGGTCCTCGGTCCGCAGTAATCGCCAAGAGGATGATACCCCGCAAATTGACTGCATCGAGTTGTAGGGCCCTCCGCTGCAACACCAAAAAAGCACCGGAGTGCAGAATTAGGCAAGTGACTTATATCGTCACCGAGCTTGACCTTGTGCAGGCGCATGAAGCGCCGCTCTAAGCTCGACTACGACCCTTGGCACTTGTAGAATGGCAGCAAGCCAAATGCAAGGATGAGCGAGTCGAGCTTCTCACGATGGTCACTACGACATTTACTGTCAACATGAAAGGATAGGTACGCTGAGGCACTCCCTGGCCTTGCCTGCCCTGGCAAGCAACATGAACAGAGAACGACTAGTATCCACGACTCTCTTTATGACCGAATTGTTCCCCAAGTCACTGGCATGTTAATATTGGATATTTCGACAAACGCTTTTGGTCGTCTTCCTGCTCCGAGGACCCTTCGCTGCCGGTCATGCGTGATGAAGGATGTTGCTTCTCTGGCGGTAGGCCTCTGCAGTGTAGGCTCAGGGGACGGCGGCAATTCGAAGGTAGGGTGCGTCGAATGTGCGGGGTAGTTCTTTGGTAAAATGTGTTAGTCACGTATATGTGTATATAAATACAGACATAGAGGATCTTCAGGCTACTTTGCCGCATAAGGTTCGCCACTCTACATGCATGACCTGGATGTACAGTTTGGGGATACCCTTTCAATTCTTGGGCACATTTATATCCCGTGCACGCATCAGATGTGTTTGTGGTGCAGGCCACGGGAGGCAGGTGACTGGGCTTGCTCATATACGGCAGTGCTCCGTTGTCTAAGCTGTATCCCGCCGTTATATCTGTAGTGAGATTGCTGATCCCAAAATATGCACAAGCAGAGGAGCCTGAGACCCCGGCAGAATATTACAAATTACTGTCTCGAGGATGGATGCACAATTTGTTGCCCACAGTTATTGGAAGACGCTCGACGATTTGCAAGTCGAAAATGCGTATGCAAGTGCGATACAAAATCCTTCTAACGCAGGAATCTTCTGGAATCTATTCGCAGTTTGACAACATAGTTGATTGATTCCACCAAGGCCTTCCACAAATTGCGGGATGCGTTGAGAACGGTCGAGTAAGTCGCCATCCTCACTCTATGTCTGATAGAATGAATGGCTTTGGGATCAGGTCGAAAGGCACGAAGATGTGACTGGCCAGAAGAAAGGCTTCGCTGAGAATCTCCGATTGAATCTTTCTTGCAAGGGCTGCTTCGAGAAAGCTGGTGCAGTTCATTTCGTAGTGCTCCCAATTGGCGTCCCGGCCCTGGTTCAGAATAACTGTCCACTCGTCGGGATGCTGGCCTGGAAGGCATCGCCAGAATAGATACTCGCCGTTATCCGAAGTCGCCCACGGTATAATATAGCTTCCTTCAATCTGCAGCTCCACTGGTTTCTCCTCGAATTCCCAGATCTCTTCGTAGGCCTTAGTTCGTTCATTGGTAAAGTCCACCAAGTCGTAATGCATATTGCGGCAGTTCGGCTCAAGAATGTACATGTACTTCTCAATGTTACCACCGCCCATTCGGTCAATCAATTCCTTGTAGTCTCTCGGCAGGGGGGTTCCCAAGCTTGCTTCTGTGACCTCCCATGTCTTTTTGGCTGGGGGCTTTGGCGCGTTAAACGTCTCGATAATGCGCGTCACGCTGGCATTCATGGTAGACAGGTATCTTTCGTTTGCCGTATCAGGCTTTTGCTTCGTGGAGTGGAACACGCAGTACTAAGTACTGTTTTTGCCTCGGGTTGTATCGATTTGCGCAATCGTCTCGCAAAGATTTAGGGGCGGACGTGGGCTTGACTCCTCGCCAGCGTACCCACTTCAACGTAGAGCGAAGTACCAACTTCAGGAGTTTCTCCATCGTACTTAGTTAAGCCCGCTTCCGTGCGGCGGACGAGTAAATGGCCTATTTGTCGTAACTGTTACGGATTAAAGGTCGCAGAGGAGCAGCCGACGGCCTGAATAGCGGCCTAGGCTAGGCAAGGCTCTGAAAATGTCTCAGGAAGCCGGGCCCGAGGGCTCGATAACTGCAGTAACCGCTGTAAGTAGTTGTGGCTAGGTAGTGAGCTAGCTCTGTGGCTGCTGTGACTGCCGGGGCCGCTGTGGCCCACTGTGGTCAGGTGTGCGTGAGCCGCTGTGGGCCGCTGTGGCTGCGTGCCGCGATATGTTACAGCGGACTTATCGCGCTAGGGCAGTCAGGAAGGAGTCCATGAACGGACCAGTCGCCCGTAGGCTACAGTACCCGAGAGCTCCGGTGGCCAAGGAGTCAGTCAGAGTCGGGTCCATATCACTCCACGTCCTGACTCAGAGCCTGGCCTATCAGAAGACTTAAAAAGGCGACTCTCAAGCTAAGATCTCAACATCCAGAAACCCCAAGTTCAACGATTGCCAGCGTCTCGACTCGGTTCATGGCTGCGCTGGTAAGGGCCTGGTTGTTGCGTCGTATGCCAGAAGAAGCAGACGCAGAAGAGAGGTGGCAATCTAAGGATTGCGACCACGCGTCCGACGATGCCGTCATCGAAGTCAAACACTCGGCAAGGTCCGCCACATGAGGCACAATGGCAACGTCCTGATACCACGGAAACGACGCCTCTGTTGACAGGACAGCTGGCTCCCGACGCAGATGAAGAATCGTCAGCCCTTTTTGAAAATGGAACCTCCAAGACCGCCGCGGCTGGCAAGCCGTTGCCCAAGCGGCAGATCTTGCTGCTCTCTTACGCCCGCATGATGTAAGAATCCCTTCAAAGCCCGGTGACCTCGATGAACATGCAGCTCATCTGAACAGAGAGCCTGTTTCATTCTTCTGCATCGTCCCGTACATCGGGCCGATGGTGGCGCGCAACGGCAACCTGCCCCTCTCGGACGTCGGCTTCTACAGCGGGCTGATCGAGTGCGTCTTCTCCGCGACGCAGATGCTCGTGCTCATCTTCTGGGGCAGGCTGGCGGACCGCATCGGCCGCAAGCCGGTTCTCATCTGGAGCCTCCTGGGCATGGTCATCGGGCCGGCGATATTCGGCATGGCCACCTCCATCTGGCAGATGATCTTGGTCCGGTGCCTAGCGGGGATCTTTTCTGGGTCGAGCCTGATCATCCGCACCATGATCGGGGACCACAGCACGCCCGAGACGCAAGCCATCGCTTTCGGCTGGTTCGCCTTTGCTGGAAACATCGGCATCATCTTGGGACCGCTCATCGGCGGCGTCTTGGCCGATCCGGCAGACCAGTACCCTGGGCTGTTTGGGGGCGTCAAGTTCTTCGAGGACTACCCCTACGCGCTTCCGGGCTTTGTCGTCGGAGCAATCAGCGCGACGGCAGCCGTTACTTCTGCGCTGTTCCTCGAGGAGACACTGGTACAGAAGGAATCGGGCAGCAGCGACGAAACCCAGACGGATGAAGAGGCGTCGCAGAAACTGACGATCTGGCAACTCATCAAGGCCCCCGGGGTGGGCATCGTGCTATGGACCTTTGGCCACGTCATGTTTCTGGCGTACGCCTTCACCGCCATCATGCCCATTGCACTCTTCACGCCAGTATCGCTCGGAGGCATCGGGTGCACGAAGTTCCAAATATCCATCTACGTGGCTGCGCAAGGTGGCAGCCAAGCATTGTGGCTATTGCTGGCGTTCCCTCCGCTTCACAAACGCATGGGGACCGAGCGGATCCTGCGCATTTGTGCCGCAGCCTATCCCATCTTCTTCGTTGGATATATAGTCATGAATTCCCTTTTGCGACAGGGAAGCGAGACGTCTATGGCGTGGTTCTGGGTCGTATGTCCAACCGTTGCCTTGATTGGACCCGGGGTCTCGATGGCCTTTACAGCCGTCCAGCTTGCTCTCAACGAAGTCTCGCCGAGTCCAAATCTGCTGGGTACACTCAACGCGCTCGCACTCACAAACGCGAGCGCCATTCGGTCCGTCGCGCCTGGCGTCGCCACGGCAATCTACGCCCTCGGCGTTCGCAATCAGATTTTCTCTGGGCATCTTGCCATGGTCCTTCTCATACCCATCGCGATGGCTCTCACGGTCGTTCTGAGGTGGCTGCCGAATGGCCCGAATGGCAATAAAAAATAGATGGAGATTCCATAGACAATCAGAAAATGAAATTGGGTTCCTGATGATGCAGTGTTGCTATTTTTGCGCATGCCTCCGCCCTGGTTTGCTATAAATGGAAGCCTAAAATCAACACATCTGCGACTGATTATGCCTGCGGAAGTAGAGTAAAGGAGACGCTACCAATGCACCTGGAAGACAGAAAAGCATACTTTTGCGCCCCTATTAGTGACTTCAAGCACTCGGCTTGGCGCTCTCAAACGTTATCGTCTCCGGCGACACTAGTGCCGGTGCTGTTTCCGCCAGCGTGCTTAGACCCAAACCTCTTCCATTCAAACGTCCGTTTGGGCTTCTCCTTGATTGCGTCCCTGAGCTTCTCCTCGCTACGCTGCATCCATACGTCGACCGGGGCCGTGCTGATGGGGTACAGAGGCATGTTGTAGCCGTTCATCATGAAGCCCTCAGCGTCTCGCTTGTCGTAGGAGGCGATGATATCCATGTCAGCTGCCACCTGCTCGCAGTAGCTGTCTAGCGGCAGGTCATTGACGTCATGGCCAAAGGGGTTCTCAATCTCGCGGCCGATGAACAGCAGGCCGAGGATGATGTAGCTGGCGGCAATGGTGGCCGGGATGGCAACCCACTCGAGCAGCGGCACGAGCTGGAAGGGAAGGAGGATCACGTATAGCCAAGTAATCTGCGAGATGGCAATGGTGTACGCGATGGGCAGGGGCGTCGAGAGAACACGCTCCGTTCCGGTCAGGGCGTCGTTGAGAACGGAGAGGTTATTGTACGCGAGAGTTTGCTGCATCGGGACCCGGAGCTGATCATTCTTGACGAGCATGTCGATGGAAATGGCGATGTGGTTCAGGATTTCCAAGGGCAGATTGCCCAGGGGACGTGATGCTCTCTCTGTGACTGGGTTAGCCCGGGTTGCAATGCAACGATGCGGATCGAAAGCGTACTGAGGGTCTTGCGGGGATTGCTCGCGGCAAAGGAGACGCCGAGATACTCGCCGACGCTGTGGAAGAACCTCTTCTTGCCGACGTTGATCATGGACACATCGGCATCGGTGGCAGCCTTGGCAAAGGTGTCGAGGTGGCCTACGAGATGCTGCAGGTCGGGGTAGGCCGTGTACGGCTCAAATCGCAGGCTATGCTTGAGCGAGATGGCGAACGCCACGACGAGGTTCATGGAGCTGATCTTCTTCAGCAGGATCTCCCTGGAGTCCTGATCGGGCCGATCAGAGGCGTGGATCCAGAAGACGCGCCCCAGCACCTGCGAGGCCTGCAGCAGCGCAGCCCAGTACTTCCTCCCCTCGGCGTATCGCTCGTACGCAGTTGAGTTCCTGAACGACAGACCCAGACCGACGACGAAACCAGTGATTGTGAGGAGCACGGCGTTGGCGCCGAGCCCATTCCAGACCCGCTGGCGGATCACGGTAACGGCCGTGGTCCAGATGGTGATGAACAAGAGCGGGAGGATCAGCTTGGGGACGATGCTGCCGTGCATCTGCAGGAAGATGGGCCATTTCGAATGCTTGGCAGTGTCTCGGGGGCCGGTGAAGTAGTCGTCGAGGTCGATCTCGCCGCGTCTGTGGTGGTTGTGGTGGAAGCTGTGAGGCGCCACGGGGACGACTGGTGACGATGGAGAGTTGACCTGCTCCAAGGGGGTCTCCAAGCCGCGCATATGCTTGGGTTCCTCGTGAAACGCCTCATTGCTCATCTCGCCGCCGTCGGCCATGGTGCTCGGTGTCTGTCGATGTCAATGCAGTGTCGCCGTAGGAAGTTGGGTCTTGGAGGTTTAGAGAAGGAAAGAGTCGGCCCCGTCAGGACGCGAATAAAGAAAGAATGACTGGAACGAACGTCGTGTTTGCAGGTAAGACACAGACACAAGGAAGAAATATTGAAGAAGGAAAGCCGTTGCCGAAGGCCGAGTCGGCAGGGCTCTGTTTCTTCGCCGCACTCCTTGTCGAGTCCAGGCCTTGCCGACGGCCCATCCAGTCAGTCCCTGACACGACACCCTGCGCCCTGCACACTCAACGAAATGCAGCTGCACCAGCAGGGGTGGGCAGTACCGAGAGCCAAACAAGGCCAGCGACACGACGGCATCGGGCACCGCGGCTTCAAAAGTGCAGGGGTGCGACGCCACCGTTTGGGGGCGCTTGTGTTTCACCATGGAGAGTGGCGAGTGAATGGTGGAGCGGGAGGCTCGCGGCGCACGCCGAAGAGGCGCACGGGAGGATCGAAGAGATCAACAATACAATCACCCGAGCCATTCGCCATGTGCATCTGCGCCGTTTCTTCATCCGAGCTCCCTCTCTCCACCTCGAGCCCCGTGCAGAGATGAGCGCGGACCAAAAATATCACCTCCGGAGGCAGTGCTGACAGACTGGACAACCGACCAGGCCGAAACAAGCCTTGCCCCCCATCCCCCCCTGATGCAACACCCCTGCATGGCTCCATCTGCTCGGGCCAGCCCGCCACTGAAATCCCACGCAGCGGCGCTTCAGCTCGGGAGTGGAAAAAAGAAGGGTGACCTCAGCCAAGGAAGGGGAGATGGCAAAACGTGGCCGCCATTCCGATGGGAGCAAGCTCGTAGAAGACGTCGAGGGAGGCGATGCGCTCGAGGAGCGGCCAAGGGCACCGCATGTACGGGATCATCAGTCGCTCTCCGCCTGCGACCAAAGTTCCCTGCCGACATTACGTGTTCCAATGGGGTCTTCATCTTACCTGCCATTGGCGGTGAGCGACTCAGCGGGCTCACAGCCACCGTCTCATTTGCGTGCGGCCGACGTCGCGGACGAGTGGACAGACGGCTGTGCCAGGTTTGCGCGATGCAACGGACGTGAAGTCCGAATAAGCTAAGCTGTCAGGTGCATCTCCACATATACGGAGTGCAGGAGATTTGTATCGGCGCATGCCTCCAGCTTGTGGCCTGGACCCCAGGCCCAGACAGACGCGAGACGGGGACAAAGATCCTCGGACTGTCGTCTCAGGTGCAGCCTACGGAGTGCTCGTAGAGGATATGCGCGCTCCCCATTCTCCTCGTCTGAAGTCTTGGGTGCGATTTCGTCCAATGCTCTCCAGCTCACATCATTCGGGCAGCGACTTTCCCTGTCCACGCGGCCTGATACACTGCCTTGGGGAGTGCTTGGATTACGTGCGGTCTCCTCTCCTCGCAAAGCCCTCTTGGGGACGGGAGTTGCAGCCACGATAGTTGCCGATCTGCCCAGGACAGCGGGAGTGCAGTCCTCCCAGGAGGACATCGTCATTCATGCGCGGAAGCACACGTTCAAACTCTTACCTATCTACGTGGGTAGTCTCACTCGAGCTCTTGCCCTGATGCGCTCGCCTAAGAGAAATCTTCAATTAGCAATCCCAGTCAGCGACTTCCACATGTTTCCGCTTCGGAATACTTTTCACCCAAGCTGGGTACCTCCTACCTTACCTTATGCCGTTATCGGATGTGCTTTGAGTCCGCCATCACCATAGTCCAAGAAGGCATCAAGCATCTTGCCAGAGGCTGCCATTTTCTTTATGGAGACCAGTCGACATGGAGTCATTCCCCCGTGTGGGCTAGGGAGGAAGCGACTGCCCAAACATGGCCAAGCCTCGTGGCCTCTCAGTTGCCAGCTTGCCAAGGTCGCACCGCGTCCGAGTTTATATCGGAAGCCGTAACTTCCTGGTAGTGGGTTGCCCTAATGTAAGGCAAGCGAGAATTCAACCTTCGATGCCCCTCTACGTGTCTTCGAGCATCAACAAGCACGACGGTTTATTACTTGTCCTCAATCTTCCCGCGACAAACGTCCTTCCGATCAAAAATAGGTGGCCAACAGGTGTTTTCCTCGATGTCTTCCCACGGAAATGGGTGAGGCTCCTACATGTACTACTTGTGCCTCTGTTGCTCAATGCGCTGATAACTGCGCCTGCCCCCACTGAAGTGAACAGGCGAATCCGGTTCCTTTGGCCGCAACCAGGTCGCGTCTTGAGAAATGCCTCGAGAAGGTCTCCGACATTTGCCGAGTCTCGGGTGTTATGGGCATGTCAGGTGGCGTCATGCAGGACGGCGAAGCTCTTCTCAAGTTCAATCGTGGCTGGAAAAACATGCTTACCCGCCGGCAGCCGTCCTCATCAACTGTATACTCCATCGGAGCCATCACTAAGACCTCGACGGCTCTGGCAATTGCGCAGCTCGTGAGCGATGGAACTTTGCGCTACGACATGCTTGTCAAAGACATCCTGCCCGATTTCAGAAGCGAGTTCCAAAGGGTTAGGGACGAGGCCACCGTTGAGGATGTGATAACACACAAGCTATGCTTGGCCAGATCGAACGCCTAGTGGCTTGGCTCGGACGGTGAACTCCTTCTCAACAAGCGTGATCTCCTGGATGCCATAGCAACGCTCCCGCCAGTTCATCCCTTTCGCAGCCGAGTCCATTACAGTAGCTGGAATTACGCGCTCGCCGGTAAGATTATTGAGGTCGTTTCAGCTGTTTCATATGGCCAGTACATCAGAGAGAATGTGGTCCAACCCCTCTGGATGCCCAACACAGCGACATATCAGCATACCATTCCTGCAGCAGTTATTGCTGATCCATACGCCGCGCTAGACAGCGGCGGCTGGGCTGCAACTCACCGACCCCAGATTCATGATAGGACAATAATGGGCTCCGCACTGGGCATCTGGAGCTCTGTCACTGATCTCCTGGAGTATTCCCGCACCCTTACTTCAGTGATCAACGGCGCGCCGCCATTTGACGGCCTTTTTTCGTCCCTCCCGATCCGCGAGACTTCTTCCAAGCTCGGCCTTTTCTATCACCAATTACCGGGCCCCATTTCGAACGAGGAAGTTAACGGCGTGATTGTCCGCCAACTACCTGAAGTGCTCTCCGGAACTGAGTGCATAACGTGTGTTGTCTCACAGTCTGGCAACATGGCTGGCTATAACTCATTTTTCTGTATTCTTCCCGAGTTGCGCGCCAGCGTTGTTGTCTTGACCAACACCAGCGCCTTTACGGACTCTGCATATTTTATTGCACACGTACTGGTCGAGGCCTTGGTGGACAGTCCAGCACCCGTCGACATTATGAGCTTTGTCCGAGAAGCCTCGCATAGCCACATTAATTGCTATGGTGGTATGCTGCGCCGCTTCCGAGAGCTGCACGGCCACAACCATATAGCAGCCGGTGACCTTCGGGACTACATAGGCACCTATCGCTGCACTGAAGCCATAAGCTTCAGTATCAATGTGCAGATCCTGCACGAAGCTTACAAGCCTTCCAAACTGCAAATCGTTTTTCAAGGTCGACAATCTCAAACCTGGGACCTCGCGTATCTGGGAAGAGACACGTTCCACTGGCTCGATGGCCGAGACGAGCTGGCTCGCCGAGGGCGCTTGACCTACCCTCCGGTCGATGGCTTGTTCAAGATTTTGTTTGTACGGGGTCCTAAAAACGATATCGATTGGTTGTTCTGGAGACATGACGGGGAAATGCGAGGCGGCTACCCCTGTTTCGCCAAGATACCTGGCAACCTGGCTATGAGTCTGCCTTGGGTGTCCTGAACACGCCTTAACAGAATTGCCTTCCTCCTCAGAGGTCTGAAACTGGAGCCCGATTACAAGTAGAGTCAGTGCTGTGGGAGTTTCGAATATGAGACACAACTTGGGTCGCTGTTAGATGCAGGAGGCACAATCATAGGCTGTTGGCGAGCTGAGGAGCGACTACTCCGTACACGTATTGGTATTCCATTCTACCCTGATGAGCACGGGTTCTCATGCAGCAATTCAATCGACCCATGCCACCAAGTTCATAAGTTTACTAGGATATAACGAGAGTCTGGTTAGCGACAGAGATTGAGCACATCGCCGTGACAAATGTCACGGTCATGGATAAATGCCACATTGCTGGCGACGAATGAGACGTCCGATGAATCGGCGCAAAATTCTCCGTGTGAAGATAAATTCACGGCTCACGGCTACCTATGTACCCCGTATGCCCTCCGCCGAAGAGCGGACCTAGGCTTTCAGGTCGTCCCATTCCTCACCTACCCTCTCAACGACTACGTAGTACGTTGTGAGCAACGCACAGCCTCGACGTCGGCAGAACAATCACTTTCTCTCGCACCACTAACATCCATCCGCATTACGAGACAAATACGGAGGTGGCGAGTGGGATTCAAATGCTACTTCCAGAACCCATACACGCAAGCCACGATTTGGGCTCGTGGCGTGGTGGACAGGATGACAGGGAGACACGAACAAGCTCCCGCATGACCAGAGAAGAAGGTGCCCTTGACGTAACAGTGCCATCAAAATTCCTCATGCAGGGCGGTTACCGCATTTGCCTCTTTACCAGGCGACTATCTTCTGATGCTCTGGTTGGTGGCGTCTCACGATGTGCGACATTTAGAGCTGGCTTCCATTCCAGCCCGATGCAATCACACGTCGCAGGCTCCACGATTGGCATGGAGTCGACGAGGCAAGAAGAGGCACAAATCAGCCTCGCAGTTCCCTCTCCCCTCGTCTCTCAGCCGTCATTGTTCGTGTTCGTATTTGGACGGCTGACAATCGATCTCATCGCCGCGGCATCATCATCATTATCATCATGGTGCCTCCTGAGCCTCGTTGCTAATTGAACAGGCGCCGCCTCAACATTCAACGCAGTGTCGTGCGTCTAAAATGGAACACGAGGACCGTCCGGTCCGCTACCCGACTCCAAGCGTGTCGGCAAGTGGCGTATGTCGAACCGACGATCCGGCGCTGGCAGAGAACAGCCCGGTCAGCTCGCGCCAGCCACCACCATACGGCGACGAGAGGGCGCCGCCGCAGTACCAGGAAGAGGCGGCCGGCGAGACGAAGACTAAGGCCAAGGGAAGAAGGACAACTTTCGTCAGGCTGCTCACATCGATCTTCGTCACGGTGCTCGTATCCCTCATCGTGGCGGCTGTGGTGGGAAGGATCCATGACGGCCAGGGCCAAGATAAAACGGACAATAACAGCAGCCAGCAGGCTGTGACGTGCGTCGTCCTTGAGCTACCTGTCAGAAGTATGATCGAATCCTGACTGCAGCAGTGAAAGTATGGAACGGTTCACCATGATGTCGAGTGAAGCGACTGCGCTCTCCAACAAAACCGAAACAACGTCTTCAACCATGGACCCTTCGGCCACGACAACAGGATTTAGATCGAGTCATCCACCGACAACGACGTCGCCGTTGACGTCTATCGACTGTGCTTCCATGGCACACCTCACCAGCGCAACGCCTGTCACAACCATCCCATCACTGGCTATCACAAGTAATGATGGCGACCTCTTCCCTTCTGCACATAAGAGAGATGGAACTATGTTGGGGGCGGCAATGTACTCGTCCAGTGGGTGTCTATGGGCACAGGCTTCTTATGGGCTCGGCAACGACGATGAAGTGAGATTTCGCTGCGGCATGAGCTGTCCAGAGAGGCATCGGGCTGCAGGGAGGGAATGAAGGTAGTGCCATCTGGTTGAACGAAGATGGTCCAACGATTGTCGGCCATGGAACGAGTTGTACATCTCTAGTGATTCATATATGCCGGGTTTCCTTATGAATATTACAGTTCAAGCGAAGTTTCCAACGCGCCCCCAATGGACAGACATGTGGACGTTTCGCAGAATGATGAGCAAACTGCCTGGTCTAGGGTAGGTAAGCCGTAGCTCGCCGCCGCCAAACCAATGACAGCGCCGCCCCACCTCTTCCAAGAAAAGATGGAAATTCTCTTGTCAAGTGAAGTTCGGGTAGATCTCTTGATTTTCTCCATAACCCACAGCTCACCTTTACGCCCGCCAGACTCAATGCAAGCATGGCGGCCGGTGACGAACCTTCTGTTGAGAACAGCGCTCCCGCGGAGCAGCGCAGCGACGTTCCGAGCGACTCCCAGCCTGACTCTACGCCAGCGACGGAAACCCCAGCTGGCACCGACGCCGATCAGAATGCTGAGCACAATGACGGACAGGGAGGAGCCAAGAAGCGCGGAGACACGGGAAGGGCAGAATGGCGGTAGGTCACTCGACGCCGCAGGATGACAGCATCGCCAATGACTGACCAGACTGTAGTCGCGAGCAAAAGAATGCCAACAAGCGCAAGAAGCAAGATGACTGGCGCGAGTTCAAGCGGCGCAAAGTGAACGCCAAGGGCGAAGCGATCGAGGTCGAGAGCAAGCCCAACCCGTTCTCCAAGGACGAGATCGCCGCCGAGGAGCGCCGGCCGAAGCGCAAGGTGGCCGTCATGATCGGCTACGCGGGCACGGGCTACAAGGGCATGCAGGTCAACGGCGACGAGGCCACCATCGAGAGGGACCTGTTCCAAGCCTTCATCCAGGCAAAGGCCATCTCCAAGGCCAATGCCGACGACCCGCGCAAGTCGAGCCTGGCACGCTGCGCCCGGACGGACAAGGGCGTCCACGCGGCGGGCAATGTCATCAGCCTGAAGCTCATCATCGAGGAGGAGGACATTGTCGAGAAGATCAACGCTCTCCTGCCGGAGCAGATTCGCGTTTGGGGCATCCAGCGCACCAACAACAGCTTCAACTGCTACCAGTACTGCGACTCGCGCTGGTACGAATACCTCATGCCGAGCTACTGCCTGTTGCCGCCGCACCCCCAGACGTTCCTCGGCAGGAAGGTCGCCGAGCTGACGAAGGAGTACGGCGCCGAGGAGGCGGTGGCCGAGAGGATGGCCGACGTCAAGGACTTTTGGAGCGACGTGGAGGAGAAGGAGGTCAAGCCCATTTTGGCGGCGTTGGACCCGGAGGTTCGCGCCGCGGTCTTGGAGCAGCTGCACGTCGCCGATGACGAGGAATCAGATGCGGATAAGCCTGAGGCTTCGGAAGCAAAGGGCGAGCCTGCCCCGGATGCGACCGAGACGGGGGCCGACGGACAAAAGGCCAAAGTCACCCTCACGAGCGTCAAGCCCAAGAACCGCGAGCTCGGCCCTGTCGACTTTGCGCTGCGAGACATCAAGGCTGCCTACGTTACCGCCAAACGGCGTTACCGAGTCGGAACCGAGCGCCTGCAGAGGTTGCAGGCGGCGCTGGACAAGTACGTCGGAACGAACAACTTCCACAACTACACGGTGCAGAAGCCCTTCACGGACGCCTCGGCGAAGCGACACATCAAGTCCTTCGTCGTGAACCCGAACCCCATCATCATCGGCGACACGGAGTGGCTCTCGCTCAAGGTGCACGGGCAGAGCTTCATGATGCACCAGATCCGCAAGATGGTCGGCATGGTCAGCCTGGTGGTGCGGTGCGGGACGGACCTGGACATCATCGACAAGAGCTACGGGAACCGCAAGATCGCGATCCCCAAGGCGCCGGGACTGGGTCTGCTGCTGGAGCGCCCCGTGTTCGAAAACTACAACAGGAGGGCCAAGGACCAGCTGAACCGGCCCGAGATCGACTTTGACCGGTACGACGAGAAGCTGCAGGCGTTCAAGGACAAGCACATTTACACGCGCATCTTCGACGTGGAGGAGAAGGAGAACACGTAAGTGATTGGTCTGACGCTGTCGAGGAGAGAATTTGTTTGCTGACTGGGAACCAGGTTCCATGCCTTCTACAACCAAATAGACCAGTTCAAGTCGAACCACTTCCTGTGGCTGACGGCGGGCGGGCTTGCTGTCGCCGAGATCCTGAAGAGCGCGGGCGGCAAGGTCCAGGAGGAGGTGGACAAGGAGCTTGGTGACGAGGATGAGGATCCTGAGGGTGGCGAGGGCTAGACGCGCCATGCGCACTGATGTAGCTAGCTATTTGGGGATGAATTGATGTGGGAATGTAATTTGCATGAACCATACCACGGCGGAACGATAGATTCATCGAAAACGTGTTTGTCAGTGTCCATGTAATTGTAGTAGTTGCGGGACGCGAAAGCCATTGGGTATCTATAACCTGTCCGCAACCCGATTTTCCAGACCAAAACGCCATTTCAAAGCAACAATGCGACGCTCGCTCACTCTGTCACCGGGCAGCATTCGTCGCCGCCGCAGCCCCATTCGTCGCAGGCGCAGGCGCACCCTCACCCTCGTTCCTCGTCAGCCGCTCCCACGCGCCGCCGTGCCTGCCCGCCAGCTCCTTCATGCCGGAAGCCTCGAGATCGTTGAGCAGGGTCGAGACCTGGGCGACGTCGCGCTCGATCTGGGCCTCCTTGACCTTGCGGTCGGCGTCCACGCTGCCGAGGGGACCAAACACCCAGAGCTCCTTGATGCGGCGCGATAGGGTGAGGAGCTCCTTGATGGACGAGTACTGCGGGCCCGTCAGTGGTTTGCTCCCGTTTCTCAATTGGGAGAGTAAGAGGATTGGGGGATTTGCAGGGGAGGGAATAGCGTACGAGGCCGTCGAACTCCATCTTCATGGAGATGCCCGCCACGGCCATGGTCTCGGGCGTGGCGTTGTTGCGGTCGCCCTCCTCGGCCTGCACGGTCGCCAGCATCATGAGGGTGCGGTAGCGGGTGAGGATGTCGGCGACGAGGCGGTTGTGGATGTCTGTAGGCAGCGTCAGCGGCCGAGTCCTTGCTGGATGTGCAGCTCACGAGGTCGTCGAAGCGTGAACGAGTCGCGATTGAGCTCCTCGATTGGGGGGCTGCGCGCGCAACAATCGGCGGCACCGTGATGGTGTTTGTAAGGGAAGTGACGTACCCATCAAGTTGGACGAGGCGGGTTGGGAGCGCTCCATCGTGGCGAAGCGGCTGGATGAGTTGGATTTGATGCCGATGGAGGAGTTGAAGATATGCGGGTGGTGATGATGAGCTGCGGTTGGTGGAGACGTCGTGTGGGGGTTGTGGCGGGGCTCAAGCCTCGTGCCTGTGCGACTCCAGAACCTCGCAAGCCGCAGCTCCAACTACTACATGTACGTGGTAGCAAATCGCAACTCCAACTTGGCATTTGATGTCTGCGTACAGACTATTCGACGCGCATCCCAGCTGTCTCCTCCTTCTTGAACGGCTCTCTTGAATCGGAAGCGAGCATTTTGTTACTTCAAGAACAGGTATTGATCAGCGGACGCCCCCGAAGCTAATGCGCGCTTTCAGTTCGTGGATATTAGTTGCACACAGCACCGAGTAACACGGCATGCTTTGCCCTTGCGTGCCCGCCTTCGTTTCAGCGCCCCGAGTCGGCCACTCGCATCATACGAGTACTACGTACTACGTAGAATGTAAGATCGCAAAGGCAGAAAATCTTACTTCGACAGCGCCCTTGCAGCGTCGACCAGATTCGCGCGAGGCATCATCGGCCTGTGGAGAGGACCGGGTCGCTCTAGGACGTTAGCGCTTATGCTCACAACACCCAACCATCCCGGCACGCCCGCGGCCCGCCTATGCCACGGCAAGGGTCTTCTTTATTTAGGCGATGGAAAGGCCTCGAAACAATGAACGATTAAATGGGCGTCTCGATCCTACAATATGAAGCGAGGCTTGGGCGACAAAAAAAAAAAGGGCCGCTTCGATGGTCAATCCACAGGCGGCCGCCTCCGCCTCTATCCATCACGACCTGTCAGACCGATGAGAATAGAATCTCACCCAGCGACCGCCTGCGCCATGGCGCTGCCCCTGCCGCTGCACCTTGGGCGCTCCACCGCCTCGCGCGGCAATTGGCTCGCTGATCAATGAAGGAGCCCGCGCGGCAAGGGTTGAGACACTCGTCTCCAGTCTGACGAGCATAATCAGCCCAGCCGCAAGCGCGACAGCCCACGGCTCTGTCGGGGGCAGTGTGTTTGGCGTGTCGGAGTTTTTTGACTCTTCATCCTTCTTCTTCTTCTTGTTCTTCTCCTCCTCGTCATAATTATCTTCACTCACTCTCGCGCTCGTCTCGGCCGAGGCTCGCTCGTCGACACAACACTCGGTGCGACGGCCGAAGAGCACTCCCGCCTCCTGACGATCTGCGTCCGTGTGCGCCTCGCAGCTTCTCGACACAAACGGTCTGCGAACCACCGCCGCAGCCATGGCGTCAACTACGCTGGCGACGATGACGACGGCGAGCGTGGCGCCGGCCATCACGTCGTTCCCTGTCAATCCTCTAACGACGACCTTCTCTCGCCCGGCAGACTGCACCGGCCTCTATAGATCTTCCTTCCTGACCATCATGGACTTCTCGTCGTCCTGTCTGCCCGACGGCTTCCATTCCGAGTCAGCGTCTTACTTCTCCCCCGGCCTCGTCTGCCCGTCGGGCTACGTCAGCGCATGCCACGACACCACCGGCGCCGCCTCCCTGACGACAGTCACCTGCTGCCCGACGCTCAACAAAGACGTCAGTCTATCGTGCGTCGCTGCATCGACGTTGAGTAGCGTCTGGGCATCACTCTTCTGCACCTGGGTCGGCCCGAACCAGAAGACGTCCCTGCCCATGACCTTTAGCGCCAACGGTGTCACGAGCACCGTGATGCAAGACTTCAAAAGCCCCGCTGGCATCAATGCCTTTGGCGTCCGAATGGTGTATCAGAGTACGGACGTCGTGACGACGGCCAAGAAGACCGGCTCCACGAAGCGACCGGCCTCGCAGACGGGCACTGCCGGCGGCTCCACGGCCACTGATGACGGATCCTCCTCGGACTCGTCCTCCTCGGACTCGGACAGCGGCCTCTCCACTGGCGCAAAGATTGCGATCGGAGTCGTCGTTCCGCTCGTGGTCTTGGCCGCCCTCGCCGGCGCGCTGTTGTGGTGGCGGAGGCAGCGGCGGCAGCGGCAGCAGAGCCCACAAGAAGGAAGCCAGTTGTACAAATATGAGCCGAAGCCGCAGCAGCCGCACATGGAGTTGCACGGAGAGCCGATGCAGGAGATGGAGGGAAGCGCCGTCAACCCCGTTGAGCTCCCGGCGACGGAACCGCACCGGTGACGAAGCTAGGTTGAGACACGACCAGATGCCTTGTTTACGTATTCTCGCATAGCGTTTTTCTTCATTACACGTAATATACTACAACGCTTACCTTGAGCCAGTGAGCTCAGAAGGTTGCTTGGTTGGCGGAAACTCATGAGACGGATGCTTTTGAGAGACCCTGGGACGATGAGAATGTGCTTGCGTGGCTAATCCTCGCTTTTGCTCCCCCTTGTCCGGACCTGTCTCGAAGAGACGCCGACTTGAGGTGGCCGGAGAGTATTCACAGATGGCTATTTTCTCCAGTTCTGAAAGACGTGGCAGTTGACGATAAGAATATAACAGCATTGTCGTTTCATGCAGCCCAGATAGTGCCACCACAGCGGGTTGCTAGGATATCAATTGCGACAAATTGAAGCGATGCGACTGGGTGTCAAATGTATCGTTCAATGGCTCGCCAATGGATCACCGGTTAACATAGTAGCCGCTATCCCAATTTGGCAGCCCCAATCTGACATATCAACGAACCGACATCTTCCCGGGCCGTCCCGCCTGGAAGCCACAGCGGAGCGACGGAGACGGTGCTCGGTTCGTGCACCTTCAGGGAAGCCGAACGTCGATCTACCATATCGAAGGCCTCAGCTCGACAATCGGCTGGTTTCAACTACGTACAAGCGCTCTTATTCCTTCTAACTTATTCCAAATTCGCACGCTGGCTGGTTGCGGTTCGGTGCTGGTGCTCAATGTCCGTGTCCCAGGCGTCGTCCTCTCGGCCGCCGCGGGCATGGAATCCGTCCTCCTCAGCCAGGCAACGTCCTCGGCCGGACCGACAACCATCCTGTCGCTCCTCGTTGGTGTGATTTGTACTTGGCTCTTCTTCCATCTCAAGGCGCGCACCGCTTCCACATCGCCACTCCCGGCGCACAGCTCAGTCCCTGATCCCGCCAGGCAGCGGAGTGTCCAGCTCAGGCGTATCGAATTTGATAGGGATGCGACGGACACAGACATCGATATTATCGCCATTCATGGGCTCGATACGACGTCACGAGATACATGGACATGGAAAGACCCTCGAGATACCAGGAACAAAGACAAATGGGTCAACTGGCTGCAACACCCAGGCATGCTTCCAGATAGCGTCGATCGGGCCCGAATATTTACATGCGACTGGCCAGCTGATCTGGTTGAATCGTCAGACTTGGTACAGAGGTCAATTGATGAGTATGCTCTACTTCTACTCGATGGCATTCAGAGGGCGCTCTTTGGACAAGAGGCAAGAAGAGAAGACCGGCCCATTGCCTTCATCGCCTCTTGTCTCGGAGGCATCATTTTGCTGAAAGCTCTCGTACACGCGGATGATGAGCGTAGCAGATATTATTGTCTCAGAAAAGCAGCACGTGGTGTCGTCTTCCTTGCTACGCCATTCCGAGGGACTTCGTTCCAAGACGTCGCCACCTGGGCAGAGCTGGGTCTGAAGACCAAAGCTTTTACCCAAGGTCGGCAAGTGAGCAAGCTGCTTGAGAGTGTAAAAGGATCAACCTTCGACCTTGATACAGATGTCCGCAAGTTCACTCAGCTATGTCAAGATAGAAATAACCCTTGTGAAGTGTTTAACTTCTATGAACGCGGGACGACGAGTCTCCCGCACAAAGTATTTCCTTGGCTTCCAGCTTGGTTCGACCAAAGAAAACAGGTAAGCATCATGAAGCCTAATAATACTAGCCCTGTGACTGACACTCTCAGTTGGTCGACCGGACCTCAGCGACCCTGGACATTATTCCTGATCCATTAGACCTCGATCGACGCCACTCTCTGATGAACAAGTTTAGCAGCGCTGAATGTCCGGATTACAAGAAGGTCGTCAATAAAATTAGGGAGATTGTCGGGAAGATTCGCAAAGGCACGCCACTCCAGCAAGCAGATGCGTGGATACGGAACGAGCACTACAGTCAAGACAAGCTCCAGATTGAGCGACTCTCGGGTGATCTGTTATCAATGAATCAGTGCTATATCAACCTTGCCATCGTGGAGCAAGCGGCAGACACGTTAGATCCCTCTTACATATCTCAGCCGTCCCCATTTTCACTCTTTACTCGTCAGAAGATTGAGACTCCGGACGCGACATATCAGGTCGACTTGGCAACAATTTTCAATCCTCGTCAACGCAACGGCCGTGCGATACACCCAAGAAGAATCTTAATTCGAGGACGCGCGGGAGTTGGGAAGACTACATTGTGCAAAAAGGCGGTTTTCGACTTTACCAACGGCATAGGAACGGAGTTGCATCACTCATGGACACAATTATTCGACCGTCTGCTCTGGATCCCGTTACGGAGGCTGAAACAGTGGCGGGATGAATCATTCAACCTTGGCAAGCTGTTTCACAAGGTGTATTTCTCGCAGCACAACGATGGCTGGCGTCTGGCAGACGCATTGTGGAATGCAGCACATCGAGACGGTGATAGAACCCTATTTATACTGGATGGCCTGGATGAGGTATCAGGGGAGTGGGACCGCGGCGACGATATGTTCAACTTCCTCGAGACTCTTTTAGGCCAACCGAACGTGGTCATCACCTCCCGGCCAAACGCTAGCCTTCCTCCTGGGCTTAAAGCGCTCGACCTTGAGCTAGAAACGATCGGGTTTTATCCAGACCAAGTACGGGAGTATATCAAGAAATCTTTCACACCCTCTTCCCACCTAAATATTGCGTCAGAGGAGATAAACGCCAAGGATGATGATGGCAAGGTCGACAAGATTCAGGCCTTTCTTCAAACACATTGGCTCATCCAGGGTCTTGTTCGAATTCCCATTCAGCTGGACGCTCTGTGTTACACCTGGCATGAAGACTTTCATCCTGAAACCATGACACAACTCTATGCCGCTATTGAATTAAGCCTATGGAAGAAAGACATTGACAGGCCTGGGAAAGGGCCAAGACGTACGCGGAATGTAAGGGCTCGCTCAGAAATCGAGCGCTGGGTCAAACGGGAAATGCGTCTTGTTGAGTTCCTCGCATTTTCTGGACTCTACAGTGACGTGATTGACTTTAAGTCAACGCACCGGGACATTATATATCGACACTTTAACCATGCCGAGGCGGCGTCTTTGTTCGATGACGTGTCATTCGATGACACTCTCACACAACTGTCCTTTCTTCGTACTTCTGACCCATCACTGGAGCAGCGCCACACGAGTTACCATTTTATACATCTGACGTTTCAAGAGTACTTTGCAGCCCGATACTTTGTGAGACAGTGGACATCTCAAGGTGCCGAGCTAAATTGCCTGAAACTCAACAAAGAAGACTCTCAACCCACACAGCCTAGCGGCTTTCTCCAGGAACACAAATACACGGCACGCTACGACATCTTCTGGCGCTTTGTTGCCGGCTTGCTAGACGCTGAGGGGCGGTCATCAGATTTCCTTAAAGCACTCGATGAGAAACCCCTCGACCTTTTAGGCCCCACGCATCAACGGCTGGTCATGCATTGCTTAAGCGAGGTATCGCTGGAGAAGACACCACTTAGACAGCGCTTGGAAGAGCACATGAAGCGGTGGCTACTCTTTGAGTGTATTTTCCAAAGATGGGCATATTTATCAAGTGAAATGGAATTTCCGGAACAAGCCTTGCGCCATGCCTTGCGTGAGGGGTCCGACGACGCGAAGATGAGAATTCTCAAGTCACTAGAGAGACGACCCGTCATCCCGCCAAGCGTGAATGAACAGGCTCTTTCTTGGCTGAGAGGTAATATGTGTTCGTTATTGAAATATAGGGTCCTAAAAGTTCTATCGATTAGCACTGACTTACCGGACAACGTTCTCGGGGAAGTCGCGCAGCGGCTCCTCGACGGAGACAAGGACGTACAATTGGCCACCCTAGACGTCTTACAGAAGCAGTCAAGCTTATCCGACGAGATTATTGGCGTCGTCATGCAACGGCTTAAGGACGAAGAATGGGCTTATCGAGGAAGAGCCCTAGAGGTCTTACAGAAGCAGTCAAGCTTGTCTAACGATATGCTCGAGGTTATCGTGCAACGGGTTAACGACGGAGATTTCGCCGTGCGAGAAGCCGCCATAAACGTCTTGCAGAAACAGTCAAGCATACCCCACGATATCCTCGGGGTCGTCGCGCAACGCCTTAACGACGAGGAGGAATGGCTTGTGCGACAAGCCGCCCTAGAGGTCTTACAAAAGCAGTCGAGTTTGTCTAACGATACCCTCTGGGTAGTCATACAACGGCTTAACGGCGAACACCAGGCTGTACGACAAGCCGCCCTGGAGGTCCTACAGAAGCAGTCAAGCTTATCCCACGATATCCTCAGGGCTATCGCGCAACGGCTTACTAACGACGAATACCCGAGTGTACATAAAGCCGCCCTAGAGGCTATAGAGACCCAGTCGAGCATATACGACGATGTTCTCGGGGCCGTCAAGCAACTACTCGATGAAAATACAGATTTGCGCGTGCGGCTAGTCGCCTTAGACGTCCTACAGAAGCAGTCAGGCTTATCTGATAGTACCCTCGAGGCTATTGTGCAACAGCTCGATAACGAATCTTGGAGGATACGGCAAGCCGCCCTAGAGATCTTACAGAAGCAGCCGAGCGTATCCGATGATATCCTCGGCAGCGTCGTACAACGGCTTCAAGACGAAGTCTGGTCTGTGCGAGACGCCGCCCTAAAAGGTTTTGAGAAGCAGCCGGGCTTGTCCGATAATCTCTTCGGGGCCGTCGTGCAAGGCCTTCAAGAACACTCGGAGATGCGACGGATCGTCGTGAAACGGCTTGGTAATAAAAACTCGGAGGCGCGACAGCCCGCCGTGTGGGTCCTAGGGAACCAGTCGAGCTTATCCGACGACGACCTCTGGGCTATTAAGCAGCGGCTCGACGACGAAAACTCAGAGATACGACAGGCCGCCTTATGGTCCCTACAGAAGCAGCCGAGCTTGTCGGACGATATCCTCGGGGCCGTTGTACGACGGCTCGACGACGGAGCCTGGCGTACACAACAGGCCGCCGTAAAGGTCCTAGAGTACCAGACAAGCTTCTCCGACGATGTCCTCGAGGCTATTAAGCAACGGCTCGACGACGACGACGTTGACCGACGATATAATGCTCTAGAGGTCCTACGGAAGTGGCCGAACTTATCCGATAACGTCCTTAGAGCTATCGTACGACGGCTGGACGACGACGACGACGACCTAAGATATAACGCTCTAGATATCCTACGGCAGCGGTCGAGCTTATCTAATGACGTCCTTGGGGCCGTCATACGACGGCTCGACGACGGGTCCTGGCAGTTACGGAAAACCGCCCTAGAGATCTTGCAAGAGCAGTCGAGCTTATCCGACGATATCCTTGAGGTCGTCGTGCAACTACTTGACGATGACAGCCCCGCATATCCGAGTATACGACGGGCCGCTCTAAAGGTCTTGCAGAAGCAGTCGAGCTTATCAGATAACATCCTCACGGCTGTGGCAGCACTGCAGGACTGTGAGATTGCTAGAAATTTTGCAGAGGTCGTACTAAGAAGGCATGGGATATTTTATTCTACTCTTTCCAGTGGTCCGTCTATGGGACTGTTTAAAGTTTTGTTTCGCGGCGCCTTTGAAGAGCAGTGGAGTTGGTATATTGACAATGAAAGCCACTGCGTCAATATGCCGGATGGCATCACGAGGGCTAGGATTGATAATATCGAGGAATTCATGGACATGGTGCAAAATTCGCGACCACAAGAAGCTCCACCAACGGCTGCCTAGTCGGAATGCTTGACGAGCGGTCGAGAGGCATGCGCTTTACATCTTCAATCAATTGGAGGGATCATCATGGCGATGGTATTGCAACGATTGACTGCCGTTTTGAATGTTGGAAGTTCAATGTTGCTAGTAACAATATTTGCTATGTCACAAAACGTTGGCTCTAGTGGCAAGCCCCCTTGGACAATAATCGGCACCGCGTGGGACAAGTTATTGAGCTCTTACTTTAGCCTCGGATTGCAGCCTTCCATGTGGGTTAGATTTAGCTGCAAGACGGCATGTGAGAGAATTGAATATCTTTCGTTTCGCTGATGCAGTCGAGGGTGCCGCTTTGATAGTTACGTATAGTCTGTCGGCAGCGTATCTTTGGTATAGTCTACCAGTAGTAGCCTGGTTTTGGGTTACAGCAACTCACGACAGCCAGTTACGCAGAGTTTGACTGCGGAGACTCGTAGACGATCGAATGTCAGGGCACTCATCTAACGTTGACTACAGATATTCATACAGTAGAGTACTCGCTCCATCACCATTGCACGCCTTTCAGCTTCAAGGGAAGAGACAGTAACCGCTGCCCCGCCGCCGTCGGCTTTGGAAGCTGTCCCGCCCGGACATTCACCTGCAGGGACTCGTGGAGCAGCCTCGGCGCTGCCAGCGTTGCATCGCGAGCCTTTCGCAAAGCCACAAACTCGTCTTCGGTGACGCCGTCTTTGAGATGCTTGTTCTGTGCCCTGTGATCCTGGACACTCATCCACGGCACCGGAGCGTCACGGTCCTCGGGCGGATAGTCGTGGCCCGGCCAAAGCTTGACATGGCCAGGCAGGTCTAACAGCCTGCGACCCGAGGCAAAGAGGTCGTGGGCGCTGCCGCCAGGGAAATCGCAGCGCGCGGTGCCGATGTCCGCGTTGAAGAGCGAATCTCCACAGAACACGTTATCTAGCGGGAGACATCAGTTATCTCAAATGCATCGCGCTGAAGCTCTGAGGTCTTACCGCCGATCTTGTAGCCCAGATGGTCGGGGGTGTGACCGGGCAGATGGATGGCCGTAGCTGTCAGGTTGCCAATCTTGAAGCTCTCGTCGTCATCGAATAACTTGGTAAAGACTCCCTCGTACTCGTCGGGTGGAATTCCGTATCTGTGTCCGAATAGGTCCTGTACCTGGCCAATCCGCTTACCCACACCGATCGGCGGCCTGTGCCCCTGCTCCTTGGCCAGACGATGCTGGAGGTATGACGCCGCAGTGAGATGGTCGGCGTGGGCATGTGTTTCGAGGATCATGTCGACCTTGAACCCGTGTGCTTTAATGAGGGTGAGTAGCGAATCTGCTGTGTGTGTGGTGACGGCGCGACTGGCCTGGTCGTAGTCCAGGACAGGGTCGATGATGACAGCAGTCATTGTCGATGGATCTACGACAATGTACTGCCACGTACCCGTTTTGCTCTCAAACACATCGTGGACCACAGGTTCCCCGGCCGCGGCAGCCTTGGAGCTGAAACCTGCGCCGGCCTTCATCGCTCCCCGGGCCTTCCTAGAGGAAGCCCATCCGCGGGCTACGCGCTGACGGGGTATTGCCTCGGTGAGAAACCCCCTTCGAGAAATGCAGGTCCAATTGACCTCTGCCGCTTTGCCGTCGGGTTCTTGGTGAAGAGAGCGTGAACTGAGCAAACTGCTCCGTCCTCCGACTCGGCGTGCCGTCCCTGGTGCCGAGCGCAGACCCGCCGTGATCTGCGAGCCGTTGCAGACGTTACGTTGGACTCGCTTCATCATGGGTTATATATGAGGCGGATCTTGAGCATATGAATACTAGGAATCAAGAAGACGGCATAGCGCTTTATCTCAAATCGGATCCATCGCGACCGAGGCGAGCCGTCCCGTCTGCCGCCGACAAGCTCCTCAAACAGGCGGCCGAGTCCCTGACCGAGTACCGGAATGGAGCCCGGAAACCCCGGGCATGTGGAACCCCGGGGATGCAAAACCTGCTCACAGCAATGCGGCAGGGGTGAAGTCATACGAGACGCGACGCAGCCCGGACTTTGGGTCGGCGAAGTGGTCGGCGAGCTAGCGTCGCATCGGGGCTTATATCTAAGCGCGGCGGCTGTCGGCGATCCCGGGCGGCCGTCGGCGCCGGTGGGACGCCCCGGTGCTAACAATCGCGCAATCCATGGCTTACAAGTTACAAACCACAGCCAGCTCTACTCACATTTCACAATTAACGTTCACTCTGCGCGTTGCGTTCTTTTTGTCTTTTTTCATGCCCGCGAGCTTCTGTGGTTTCCCTTCATTCCCTCCTGTCTTATTTTCCCGTGTACATCTCACAATGTCGTCAAAGCTGCTTACCGGCGGCGCGAGAGCGGCGGCTCGCCTCACTGCGGCGCCGAGGATCCGCACTCTCGCAACAGTATCACCCGTGAACCCGGTTTCGCGGAGCCACAAGGTCGTCATCGTGGGCGGAGGCAGCGCCGGCCTGACCATCAGCCACCAGCTGCTGCGGTCCGGCAAGTTTTCGCAGGACGACATCGCCATTGTCGACCCGGCAGAGTGGCATCACTACCAGCCCGGGTGGACGCTGGTCGGCGGCGGCCTCAAGACCAAGGAGGAGCTGCGGAGGCCGCTCAACAGCCTGGTTGATCCCAAGATCAACCTGTACAACGACACAGTAGGCGCTTTCGCGCCAGAGGACAATTCCGTCACGCTCGGCAACGGCGACAAGCTCAGCTACGAGCACATCGTCGTCGCCCCGGGTGTGAAGATAGATTACAGCAGCGTCAAGGGCCTGCCTGAGGCCCTCGCCGACAAGGACTCCCTCGTCTCATCCATCTACGGCTACGACCACTGCGACAAGGTGTTCGGTACCGTCGAGAAGCTCCAGAAGGGCCGCGCCATCTTCACGCAGCCCGCCGGCGTCATCAAGTGCGCCGGCGCGCCGCAAAAGGCCATGTGGCTCGCGCTGGACCACTGGAAGCGCGACGGTCTGTACGATCCCTCGGCGTCCTCCGGCTCGGCGATCCAGATCAGCTTCGCGACGGGCCTGCCGGGCATGTTCGGCGTGCCCAAGTACAGCGCCGCGCTCGAACAGCTGCGCGTCGAGCGCGGCGTCGAGGGGCTGTTCCAGCATGACCTCGTCGCCGTCGACGGCAACACGGCCGTCTTCGCCCGCCCCGACGGCCAGGAGCAGGTGAAGAGGCAGTTCGACCTCCTGCACGTCGTGCCCAAGATGGGCCCCCACGCCTTCGTCAAGGACAGCGCGCTCGCCAACCAGGCCGGCTACGTGGACGTCGACGACGGCACCACGCGCCACAGCAAGTACCCCAACGTCTGGTCCGCCGGCGACGCCTCCAGCCTGCCCACGTCCAAGACGGCGGCGGCCATCACCGCCGAGGCGCCGGTCCTGGTGCGCAACCTGCTGCAGGCCCTCGAGGGCAAGGCGCCCGACGCCGTGTACGACGGCTACACGTCGTGCCCGCTGCTGACCGAGTACGGCAAGGTCATGCTGGCCGAGTTCAAGTACGGCGGAGAGCCCAAGGAGACGTTTGACAGCTGGTTCGGCATGGACCAGGCCGTCCCGCGCCGTGCGTTCTACCACTTGAAGAAGGACTTTTTCCCTTGGGTCTACTACAACTCCATGATGAAGGGCACCTGGGGCGGACCTCGGGGTTGGATCAATTAGACGCAAAGAGCACGTTATGTATACCCTGCCATCAAGGCAATAGACTATTGATGGTTTTTCATGTACCTTTGGCTCCGAAATTTTGAGACAGGCATCGACTTTTACTGTCGCAACACGCGTTGAGTCTAACTGTGGGCACTGACACATGGATTGTATCCCTTTAGCTGTGCTAAGCTACAGTTACAGGCGGTGCTGGGATGCTCTAGCTGCAGCCGGTGACGGAGGTATTGAAATGTTAGTGAGACACACAGAGCTACATCCTCTTTCTCTTTATTTGTAAACCACTAAAAGTAGTCACAGGCTGTGCCTTAATCAGGTTATAAGTGGGTCCGTTTTTCTAGCCGTACAGAAAGCAGGTACGTACCTTGGAGACCCATAATTCTCAACTCCATCGAACGTCGTCAACACCAGCCTCTATGCACCCATGATCGTGTCACCCGAACTTCACAACATCCGCTCTTCATGTTCTCTTCACTTTGCGCCCTTTTCCTCACCAAGCTTAAGCCTCTTCTCTAGCGCCTCAACCCGCTCATCAATCTTCATAAAAGACCAGCTTTCGAAGGCTGGCGGATACAGGAAAGGCCTCAGGTCGTGTCTATGGTCGTCTGGCGAGTAATTTTCCGCAAAATACGCAGGCGTAGAAATTACCTGTTTATTTCTGTTTATCTACAAGATATTATGTTAGAATACCGCAAGTTGAAGAAGAATTGGCCTCTCGGGGAAGGAGAAGGGCGGAAACGAGGGAGGTGATTCGGGAATTGGACATACAAAGTGAAAGTGGTAGAATAGTTTGACCTAGTTCCGTGCGTTAGCAAGAGGACCATAATTAAAAAGAGCGGATGCCTACCTTGCGGGCAGTCTCACGGGGGCTGAGTCCCCGCTGGACACCCCATTCTTCCTGAAGGCGTAGAAACATCCCGTACGGACCGAGTTTGTTGACCTTTCTGCGATAGTGGGTTAGCAAGTCAGGCCTGGTCTTTTGTGAGATCGTATCGAACGAACCTGAGAGTTCCGAAACGAGAGAGCTCTTCGTATGTCATTCCCATGTCCGCCTCGTCGCTTTGCACCTGTACCGAACGTAAGCCTCTCGGTGCGGATGGAGATGTAGGAGGGGCCGGAGCTCACGTAGTCCTCCGTGATGGGCTCGAGTTCCGCCGTGGGAACGGCATGGATAAAGTCCTCGAGGATAGGCATGTCAAAGTCCTTTGCCGCCCAGCCGATGAATCGCTTGAGATCAACTTTGCTGATGGAGCCGATTGGGTTGATGTCCGCAGAGGAACCTGGTGAAGAAGTCAGCTTCATATCACAGCTAAATTAGAAGACCGCAGTGCATATCGAATACACCGCCGCCGGCCGCGAGGAATAATCAATGCCCGGACTTTCTTACAGTCGTATTTCGTCAGGTCTGCTCTAGATGTTAGCGCTTCCTGAATGGAAAGAAGGGCAAAGGGCTTACTCACACCCGCGAAGACACTCATCCACGTTAGAACTGCCCAGTACCAAAAGCCAGCCGCCTCCAGGTCGCTTCCTAACTTCGCACAGCTCCTGAGCAAAGTAATAAGCGATGACCATTCTCGATCTCGCCTGGATGTTTTGCAGAGCCAGGTTTGATGTGACCGAGCCACCGTGAACTATGGAGAAGGTTCGTCAGCGAAGCTGTTCCTTGACGAGCTTCCGAATAGACACGTAGAATACTTACCCTTGAACTTGGGCTCGAATCCCGTCGCCTGCGTGAGAAGGTTCTTCGTCGAATTGAAGGTCTCATCAATGTTCACATCAGTGTGGTACGAGCCGATACGCTCCGAAAGCGCCTTCGCTCGTCCCCTCGTCTCCTTGCTGCTCTGCTTCTCCATCCCCATGAAGCATGTACAAAAGATCTGGTTGCACAGCTCCTCGGGCGTCTCGGGGATCTTGGAGGAGAAGGCAGCGATGCGCTTGACGTCGGCGATGACCTGCTCGTTGCCTTCCTTGATGGCGGCGATGACGAGCCGACACATGGAGTAGACAATCGTGGCCGTCGCGCAGCTGTCGATGCCGCCGGAGAGCGGCACGAAGAAGCCCGCCGCCTTGGATCGCCTGAGGTAGTCCCAGAGCCAGCAGGCGGGGCCAAGCGCAATCTCCTCCTCGGGGAGGTGGTATCTTGCCGGCCGCGGAGGCGTGGGCGAATGCAGCAGGTCAATATCCTCACGAGACAGAGAGAAGTCAACCTCGATGCGTTGATACTCCGGGGCAGCAATAGCCTGTAAACCGCGGGGCGGGGTGAATCTATAGGCCCTCACTTCCTCAAGATCGACAGTCGCGACGACCACCTCGACCTCGTTGAGTGAGAACTGGCTCGACTGTCCGACAATGTCGCCGTTGACAAAGATCATGGCACAGCCATCATAGTATCTGCCTCTCGTTAGTGCTATTCCACACTGTCGAGATATCGACAGCGGAGAGAATCGCTTACAGCCTATCGCCGTCGCAGCCAATCTGGTTCGAGTACAGATACACGCCGCCATTTTTGCGCGTAGCCTCGGAAATAAGCGCGATTCGGGTGTCGAGCTTGCGAAGCGAGTGGTGGCTGCCGCTGCTGTTGGTGAAGATCTCCACGCCGTTCAGCCCCATGTTGATGTGAGGGCTGTTCGGCGTGAACAGCTCCTCGCACGTCTCGGCGGCAAGGCACGTGTCGATGGTGGAGAGGACCACGTCGCCGATGGGCACGTGGCGGCGGCCCTGGTGCTTCTGGATCCGCGGCGGGAGGTAGTACTGCTCGACGTGCCTGGGCCTGTTCCACGGCGTGAAGAAGCGCATCTCGCGAAAGTTGCCGTCGTTGGCGAGGTACATCTTCGGCCGGAAACACAGGATCTTGCCGTCGAGGACGATGGCGCGCGCATTGTACCGGCAGTTCCGGTGAAGCAGCGGGAGGCCGACGTCGATGACGATTCCGTGGAGCGACTCGTCCGTCAAGATGGAGTACAGCGAGTCCCATGAATTCTCATACACCTCGTTCTCGAGGAAATGATCCAAACAGCCTAAAGATTTGAGGTTGGCATTCCATAGCAGCCGATGCGGGGGCGACCAAAGGCATTGCGCTTGAGGTAGCGAGGCTCACCATATCCCGTGATCTCCAGCTCCGGTCCGACTCGCAGCGTTGCGCCAGCCTCCTTCGCCTTGATGATGCTCTGCTTGATCCTCCTCAAATTTCCCTCATAATCCAAGACCCTACGGCACCTTAGCATCGGTTCGGTTCATCCTCGCCAGTTGTGCTTGCTTACCACTGGTTCAGGGCACACGTAGCTAGGGTGATCAGAGGCGCCATTTCGCTGTCGGTGCGGCAGTGCACTGGTGAACAGCACCGCAAGCTTCAAGCAAATAAAGTTGACACTGAAAGGGTGTAACCGAGTGACCATGCGACCCTGCAGAGTGAGTGAGAGGTTGCGTTGAGATGCGAGGGGCTTGTGAGATTCCGTGGTTTGCGGAGGTGACTCGGCGATCGGGAAGCCCCACTCCAGCTTCCAACTTAGCTAATACAACCTAAAGCCCGAACGCCGCACTTATAAGATGCTTACATCGAGGTAGCTAACAAGCATGTGAGCTAGGAATATTTGTATGACTATCTGGAATCATTTACTAATATGTAACATCATCGTCTGAAATGTTGGAAAGTTTGAAGAATGGCCCGGCACGGCTTCCTGCCGCCTGTCCCCCAACCAGCACAGAAAGTAGTCACCGAGTCAGCGAGCTAGATATGTTCCAGAGCAAATTAAGCAAAGGGGTAGGTGCGACAACTCTCTAAGGTGCTGTATCCAGAATATGCTTTCCAATAGCCGCTGCAAAGACGCTACGCAAACTATGCAAAACGCCATCTACAAAACGAGCGAATGTCCACGGTACTTGGCATCATACGCCTGGGTCCTCAACTCCTTCGAGCGCTCAGGGAAGCCCTCGAACGACCGCGCAAAAGTAGCAACCGAGTGCGCAATGAGCTATTATTCTCAGTCAGTCGCGATCTCCAAGGTCGACGGGGCCTCACCGCTCACCTTCGTGTTGACCTCCCACGCCGTGGCGTTGACGTTACCCAGGTCGTCGCACAGCTGGTGGTAGCACGGGTCGTACCAGTCGCCCGCCTGCCCGCCGAACATGGCCTGCTCCTCCTCCGTCTTGACTCCCTCGGCGCCCGTCGCGATGCCGCCCGCGGGGATCCCCGCGCGGATGAACCCGTCGTAGTCGGAGCGGCCGTCGAACGGGATGAGCGTGTAGTTGAGCCCCTGCTTCTCGTACCAGTCGATGTACAGGTCGCGCAGCTTCTGCGAGCCGGCGGGGCTCGCGTCGTCGGTCGCGTTGTACACCTGGTACGCGAAGTTGGGGCTGGCCATCATGTCGTAGTCCATGAACAGCCGCACCTTGGCGTTCTCCTCGGCGGAGAGGCTGGCGACGTAGAAGTTCGATCCCAACAGGCCCTCCTCCTCGCCGGACCACCAGCTGAAGCGGACGCAGTTGTTGACCTTGTAGTGGGTCAGCTGCACGGCCACCTCGAGGACGGAAAGCGACCCCGAGCCGTCGTCGTTGATGCCCGGGCCCTCGGCCACGCTGTCGGAATGGCCTCCGAGCATGACGCAGTTATCCGGGTCGCCGTGGGTGGTCTGCGCGATGACGTTTGTGGTCTTGATGATGTCAACATCGGCGTCGACGTAGGCGATGGCATCGAGCTCCACGCCCTTCTCGAGCTTCTTGATATACTTCCTGCCGGTCTTTCCAGACAAGCCGAACGTGGCAACGTGGTTGGAAGAAGGCGTTCCCAGCGTTCCATGGAGTTCTTCATCGTCGGTGTTGACCACGACGGCGGCAACGGCTCCTGCTCGGCCAGCAAGCTCGGACTTCTGGCCAAAGGGGCAATCACCGCGACGGATCAAGAGGATGTTTCCAGTCGCGTTGCTGGGGTAGTCGGACGGCTCGCAGCCGTTTCCGCTCACCAGCACAAGGTCTCCATGCACAGGCTCCTTGTTCCTGGTCGCCGGCGTCAAGCCAAAGGTCGTAGCGTCAGGGACATCGTTGCCGATGACGAGCTTCGCCTCGTAGACATTTCCCGAAACGGCCGGGAAGACCTGGTCGGAGACGTTGTAGTAATCGCCCAAGGACTGGAGAGTCGACTTGATGTAGTTGATGGTGCCCAAGTGGCCTAACGCGAAGGTCAGCCAGCTGCGTCACGGTTTCCAGCTGCATGACCGATTCGACACGGGTACGAACCTCGGCTGCCAATTACCCGCGTAGGGTGGTTGTACTCGTCGACGCTGAGCTTGGCAATCTCATACAGGGCCTCGGCGCGCTTCTGCAAGTTCTCGATGCTGATGCGCTTCTCCAGCGACTCATCGACCAAGACAGCGGGGGCGCCAGCTCCGTCACCGGCGACGCCCGAGACGGCGCCAGGCTGCTGCAGCGGCAGTTGCAGAGGGATCTGCAGCGCGGAGACGGCGGCGCCGGCGAGGGCGAGGCGGATTGGGACGAGCATGGTGAGGGCGCTGCTCCTGTGTGGTGTTGAGGGTGAGCTCGAGAGGTGACGAGAACGCGCGCCGAAGCTGAAGCCGAAAGCGGCGGCGGCGTTGGCGTCACCGCCCAGCTGAAGCACGAGCTGCGCGTGGCTGCGGAAACGCCCAGATAAGCTCCCGCCCCACCCCCGTCGATGGCTTACTACCCGTCCTACCCTACAGCAGGGTTTCTCGCTTAAGCACACCACCCACCGTATGAGTACGAGTAGAATCTCCGTGCTTCCCCAGATATAACCAATCGCGAAATAGTATAAGCAGGGTGACGTACAGAACGGGAAGTATCTGCTCATTTCGGCATGCTCGGGCGCTACCTCGTATCCGCTGTATATAGTATGACGCTCCACAAGCAATACCTCGGCACATACGGAGCAAAGCCCAGCAGCCCCACGCTGTCGAGAACGCACACTGCGTGCACGATACCCTCCATATTTGACAAGGCTTCATGTACTTGATAGGCATCTTTATAGACACTTCTCCCGTGTAATATATACAGATGTTAAGAATACCCAAAGCCATATGAACCATCCCAAGTAATCGCCTGTGGAGGCTCCCATGCGCAAAGGCAAGGCTGACGGGCTCGACCCGCAGCCGCTGCAGGGATGGCAGCCAAAGAAACGAGGAACGCTGACGACGCCTCCGTCTGACGTCGTCTTCTTGTCTCTCTCTGTGTAACAAACAACGCCTTCCATGCAGTGATATAAAATGATCGCGCCTGATTCTCGGATGCATGATCCTCCCACGTCATCATACGATGACCAAGCTTCGATTCCTCCTCCCCGTCGTCGGAACGGGCTTCTCCAGCCTGAGCGCCCACAGCAGCCAGTCCTCCAGCGGCAGGAAGACAAGCAGGAAGCGGTTGCTCGCGAAGGCCACCGCCGCCACCAGGACGGCTGCGAATGCGTCAAGGAAGTAATGGTTCGCCGTCGCGATGATGGCCATCAAAACGAATGACGGATAGGCGATGCCGATGAAGAACTTGATCGCGCTCGCAGTTCGCGACTGGGTCGGCTTGTGCAGGGCGTCGTCGTCGTCGCCGAGCCGGAAGATGATTCGCCTCATCCAGGCGAAGATGCCGTCCAGCACGCCGCTGTCGGCGACGAAGACGCAGCCGACGCAGAACGACCAGCCGAAATGCATGCTCGGGAACGCCGCGAGCTTGTTCACGAAGTCGCCAGACATCCACACCGATTCGGCATCCTCGAGGCTCACCGTGTCGACGAAGTCGTACTGCTTCGGCAGCAGGCGCGGCGGCATCGTCGGCAGTATGACAAAACAGCACATGGCGAGCAGGTTGGTCCAGGTCAAGGTCCTCCGGATGGTGCAGAAGCGCGAGTGGCTCTTGGTGGCGTAGTAAAAGTACGCGACGAAGAAGACGGTGCCGGGGACGTGGACGAGGGCATAGCCGCGGTTCAGGACGGTGAGCAGCCAGCCGCGAATGTCTCCCGCCTCGCTGCCGTGCAGGAACCAGCGCTGAATCCTCCACTCGATCCACCTCTGCGGCGCCTCGAGGTCGCCGCCCCAGAGCAGCGCCTCGGACTCGAGGATCGTCAGGCCGTGCATGCGCGCGTTGTCCCACATGCTCTTCTGGCCGCCGTAGTACCAGGCGGCGAGGATCTTGGTGAGGCGGTAGCCGCCGAAGCTGAGTCCCCAGTAGAACATCTCGACGAGGAAGGGGAACTTCTGCAGGATGCGCGAGTGGAAGTGGCGGGCGAAGCGGCTCGAGTTGGGCGTCTCGAAGCGCATCCACAGGAACGTGCGCACCTTGGGCGGGTGCGGGTTGGCGCGGTGGTCGTCGGCGACGTCGAACTCGTCGGAGCTCCGGGGAGACTCCTCATCGACAATGGGCTCGTACCGGGCCTTGGGGCCGAAGATGGCGTACTCCTTGCGGCGAGTGAAGTACATGGCCAGGAGGAGGATGATGACGACGAGCTGCTGGGGGGTCAGCCGGAGCCGTTGCGGAACACCCGAGCGCGGGCCAGACTCACAATGGGCTCGACGGGTTCGGGCATGGACCAGCCATGGGCCGCCTTCCATCCGCCTTCGGGGATGTCGTCTATTGGGCCGTCCCCCATAGCGTGCGATGGTCACGGGTAACGAAGAACGATTGCTGTTGGAGGTTGGAGCTCCAGGAGGAAGTCACGCTTGCGAAGCGACTCGGGGGAGGGTCCGCCAAGTAAAGAATGACGGGGTATAGTGTTGAGGAGTGTCGATACGCGTGGGGAGGGAGGCGAGGAGGATGTACGAGGGAGGAAGGGCGGAGAGGAGCAGCGGCGGCCTCGGCGGATAGGGTCAATGGCAGGCGACCGCTGAGAAAGTCAATGGCACGGGGAGTAGAGGCGGATGGGTGGGAGTGCGGAACTGGGAGTTGTTGTACGGGGGGGACGGAGAGTAGGACATATCTTGGCCGAGGGGTGTACGGACTTGGGGAGGCTTGGCGTTCTGCACTTGCCTGCTACTAGGCAGGCGACGGAGGCATGACTTCATGTCGGTGCTCCATACTCCGTACACACATCCAGGGTGCTGGGGGCTGCGACACGAGCCGGGTGGGAGCAGCAAGCACCTTACCTGGCGCCAAGAAATAAGCATACTTTTGTTGCTCTGCCCACCGTACTCCGTACCCGCCGCGATGCTGCGACGGCCAGAGACCCTCGCGGCCGCGCCCGGATGACGTCGGGGGGCGAGACATGCGCTCCCTGCCGGTATGCGCATCGCAATGGCAACACAGACATGCTTCTCGCCGTCCAGCTTGGCTGCCATCACGACGGCGCTCCTCGCGGCACGCAGGGCGCGAACGGCCCCAGGCCCGGCCCAGCGCCAGCGCTCGCCAGACGGCAGAGCAGCATCAGCGGCGGGCTTGGCGGGCAGCCAGTCCTTCCGAGGCGTCCGAGCTGCAGGCCGTGGGGCGGAGGTTTAAAGCAACTTCCGCATCGCCAGGCGTGAAACTAGCTCTGGTGGCTGGAATCGCCGGTGGGGAAGGGCCGGCGGGTGCCCACCCTCCACTACCGCGGCCGCGGCATCGACGGACGGACGGGCGCGCGCGGGCGGCCTCTGCTCGGCGGGCGGGGCGTTTGTGTGCGAGGTCGTTGCAGGTGGCTGGTTGTGCTGGACGGGCTGTCGTCAGACGGTTGAGGCGAGGCGAGGCCGGCGTTGGGATGCCGAGCAGCAGGCCGCCAAGGCGGTGCGGCGCAGCGCTCGTGCCGTGGCGTGTGCAGGACGTCGCAGGCGTTGCAGGCTGCAGGCGTCCCAGGTGCTCGGTACAGTGCACGCCGTGTGATACGCTCGCCCGCCAAGGCACCTGCCCGGCCTTACGTTGGACACACGTCGCTAACAGCGCAGGCGTGTCGCGTGCTCAGCGGGCAGCTGCCTCCCAGGATCGGCAGGTTAGGAAGCTGGCGGCTGGAGGTGGACCGGCTAGCCGTTCTAGCTTCTTGGCGGGCTTGGCAGCCTTGGCGTTGGACTTCGACGGCGTCGCAGCAAACTCCGTCCTCCGTCATGATGCGCTCTCCTGCCTCTCCCCGTTACGTGCGGCGACGCTCCACTGTCCGTCTGTCTGTCTCTGTCCGCCCTGCTCGAAATACCGGCGTGCGCCCGTCGCCCGAGCAGCCCGGCGGTGCGAACGACGCCGACGAAGACGTCGTCGTCGAGGCCGCGTACACCAGCCACACAGGGTCTGCGAATCCTCCCGGCTCCCGTGCCGGTGGCGCATCTCCCCAGCGCAGCGTGGCTGCGCGCTCGCGCCTTGGCAGCGTCGACGTTCGGTGCCGACAGCCGCCTCCGCCGCGCACATCGTAATGCTGCGTACGTGTATAGCCGCGCTGCGACGAGCCATTTTTCCAGTTTTGCGACGCGCCGTCTGAACTGCGCGGCCGTTGGCGCCACCGCCTCGACCTGCCCTGCTCGGGGGGCCGCACGTGGCTGGGGTCTATTGCTTGATCTTTTATCAATCGGCGGGGACGGCGTCTGGAGACGTTTCGCGCCGTCCGAATCCGTGACCGACTCGGCGCACCGTGCGTCGCCTACGGGGTATGAGGAGCTGCTGTCCTTGGGCCGTGCCATCCCGATGCTTCTTGGCGTTGCATCTGCCGTCACCAAGCACGACGGCGCCCTTGGCGAGCATCTGCGAGCAGATACGGTGTGTCCAGGAATAGACACTACGTAGTAGATAGACTGTGTGCGGAATTGCACCGGGCTTGGCTCTCCCCTCGCTAAACCACCAAGCTGCTCCGTAACCGCTGTCAGCTGTCCCCTTGATTGTGTGGACACATGTTACTGTACGTACTACTCCGTACAGTAGCTCGCTCTTGGCAGTGCTATTACCGGACGAACAGATGGCAGGTCCACCGGCGACCTCGTGCGTCTGGGGAAAATATGTGGCCCTGAAACCTCATCCCAAACGAGGTTGTTTCTTCGAGGCTTACGAGTAGTTACTGTTGCGAGATATTTTGATACGAGCACGGTTGCGGGTTTGCAGATACACCGGCCAATCAGCAATCAAAATGTCTGCATTGTGCGAAGATCAGATGCGCTCGCCCTCAGATCAAGCGACATATTCCCACCTCCCTCTTCTGAGCTGGGCCTGTCCAGTGGCCGCGTGGCCTGCTCCTGATCGTCGACTCTTTGACCGTGGCCCTGGGGCTCTTCATCTGAGGGGTACAGTATGATCGCCATGTCAAGATGCGATCTTGTAGCCCCTTGCGCGGAATGCAGTGTGCTTTCCGAGAACCGTGCACGAATAATTATAGCAGAAATCTAATACGTCTACCTCTGTCCCGGCTAATTGCGGCCCTGCTCCACGGCTGGGGTGCGCTGGGGTGCTTCCTTAGGTTGCCATTGAAATGCCCAACTCCTGTCACCAGGCTGACGTCCAATGGGACTGCCCTTCGCTCTGCGTTCCAGCAGGTCGAAGCCACATCGTGAGACAGTCACAAACACCCGGCCCTTATTCCCCCGAAGAAACCCCTTCACTCACTGTCACCAGCCAGTGGCTTCGCGCACGTGCGAGCCTGACCTGTCACAAGAGCCCTGCCAAGATGCGCAGGATCGTGCAGTGCACGCCAGGGCAAGGGGGGTGGTTTGCTTACCCCTTGACCACCGCGCCGCTTCGACATCCATCCATGGATGTTCGAGTGCATCTTGGACGGCACGCCGCCACGACCTTTAATGTTTCGATCAAGTTTGGTCGGAATCCTCTCGATCCGCCGCCGTCCAGCAGATTAGTATTTTAATTGCACATATATCTAGCCAAGCTAGCTATACGAATTTGCTTCCACAGCTCTGAAAAAGCGATGCTTCGAAGCAAACCTCCAGCTCGTATCGTACACGTGGTTGCCCTGTCGCAACCGAGCAGCCGTCGCAACTATCCACACCCCCAGTCACTACCCAGCGATTCTGCTGCTCACTCTCCTAGCCCGGCCACTTCGCCGAACGCCACTATCCTGGGTAGTCGGAGCCTCATCCTTGGCCTGCTTCCCCTTCGTTCGCGTTCTCCCTCGCGGCTCTTCAGGCTCCGCCGTCTCCTCGAGCTCTGCCTCCTCCTCATAGCCCTTGCGCCCTCTCGCTCTGCATTCGTCGTACGTGTCCAGGAAGCGGTGCACCGTCCGGTGGTCCAGCACCCTCTCCTCCTTGTCCGACGGTCCCACCTTGTCTGTCTTGGGCCAGACGTAGCCGTACAGCTTCGAGTGCCGCTCGCACCGCGGGCACGACGACCGTGTAAAGTAGGCGTTCTGCTGCACAAAGTAACTCGCGCAGTTCGTGCACTGGATCCACGCCATGTCGGGCTCCGCGAGCAGCAGCGGCGTGAGCACGTAGTCGCCGGGGGTCCGTTGCCGCGCCGGAGGAGTGGTCTGCTTGATGAACACCCTGCGCTGGTACTTTTTACGTCTGGGCGTATCCTCTCCTTGTTCCGCTGGCACGGCCCCATTTTCGACCGTCTCGATGCTCACGGAGATCGGTGCCACAGACTTTGGTTCGTCGCCTGGATGAGGGTTGAGAATCGACGGGATCGACATAGCTGCGCGCTCAGCCGGCGTGTTTGAGGGGGCCTCGGCTATGCTGTCTTGTGACGATGGCGGAGATCGCAGGCCTTGTACGCTCTGGGGAGAAAACGGCGCCAGGGCCATCGCATCTGCGTGGGCCTGATCACTGTCCTCTCTCTTCATCGCCGTTGCCGCCATTGGGGTTTTGACGCTTGGTTCCGGGCTCTCCTTCTCGGGTGACGTGATGTCCGTCTCAATGGCATCGCCGTTGCTGGACGAAGCACTGCCGCTGACCGAACTTGCCGTTGACGACGCGCGACCGAGCGGCTCCACCAAGTACTTGAGCTTCTTTGCCGGCGTGATCGGGGGCGTGGCCATGGCCATGGCATCAATCGAGCGCTTGCGAGGGGAAGCCGCATCGGGCGCCGGGGACGCGGGTGCCGGCGAAGCGGCCACTGATGACGTTTCGTTTGCGTTGCTGAACCGGGAGCTTTTGGTCCTGGTCTTGTAGACCCGCGGCCGGATGACGGGCGTCACGGACGGTGTCCTCGACGACCCGCCCCCGATGCTATCGTCTCTTCGCCGTCTCCTCAACGAGTAAATTTCCGGCTTCTCAGGTTCCCCCTCCACACTTGCCTTGACCCTGGCCACACCGTCCTCGGGCGCCCATCCATTGCAGAGGTTCTTCTCGCACGACTGGCACAAACACTCGCAGTTGTCCTCGCCAAAGTAACTCTCGCCGTACGTCACCGTGATCTCCTCACCCACTTCAATGGGCCGCGTCGCGATGATCTCGATTCCCGCATGGCTCGTCGTCATCAGCTTCGCATTCGCGTCGCAATCGTGGTTGGCGAACCGCGCCGGGCCCATGAACAGGCTGGTGCACTTGTTGCGGGAGCTGACGACGATGCTGAAATCCTTCTTGCGCATGGAGATTTCCGTTTCCTCCTCGGCGGTTATGTTGACCTGGATGCCGGACAAGTACTTGATGCTCTCGTTGCGCTTGATGTACCGCCTCGCCGTCACGCACGCCTCATGGGTGACAATGGTGTAGCGGTTCGTGGAGCTGACCTCCCAGGGGCAGTCGGGCAGGTATATCTGCAGGTATCGCCTCAAGTGCCGCTGAAAGTCGGCCTTTTCCTTGTCCGTTTTCAGGCCGTTGAGAAATCGTCGCAGGCCGTCCGTTGCCAGGAGCCGCTTTGCGCCCGACTCGACGTCCTTGCTGATGGCGACCTCGTCCTGGATTATTTTTGCAATCTCATCCTCTCGTACTCCGCGGGATGGGTGATAAGATGAGCGATTCTTGGGGATTGTAGTCCAATAGTAGACCTGCCAGAGTCAGCCATGACCATTCGAGACAGCTGTTCCGCTGTCACCTACATGGTCGACAAGCGCATCTGTCAAAATGTCGTCGTAAGCAGCCAATTGGGCCAGCGACAGGCGCTTCTGCTTCGCAGGCGCTAGGTTCTTTGGAGCAGGCATACTCGTGGCCGCGTCGAACGAGACTGCTGTACGCGCACGAGACCTCGACGTTGCCAGCCGAAGGGAAGGTCGCAAACGGAGCAACGGAGTGCAGCGAGAAGTAGACGACGAACGGGTAGCCCAGCCTTCACCGCATGAGTTCTCTCGTTCCCGCCGCGAGATATCCCAACGTTGGTGGCGGCGACCGGACGGAAATAAGAGGCTGCACAGTTCGACTCAGCTCACACGTCTCCCAACGTCATCATCAGGGTGAGCGACGCAGGGGAGCGCAGCGCAGTGGTGACAAGGGGCTCTTCAGTCCGTGAAAGCTGATACGGTAATGAGAATAAAGAAAAGAGTCGAGCAAGGGGCGAGGAGCACGAGGCAAGTAATGTCACTGCCGGCTGAGGCAGCGGTGCAAAGTCTACGTGAGGCTGGATGGCCGTCATTCATGAGCCTTGGCCTCAGGGAGGGAGTTTAGGAGCTGCCATGCCAGACCTGCGCCGCCCCAGCCCCCACCAAGGACGGCTGGCCAGGCGACGGCACCGCTGCGACAGGGGAGGCTGCAGGGCCACAGCGCGCAATGGAGGGGATCCACATCAGCTCGCAGCCTCGCAGCCTCATTGGCCCCGCGGGGCTGCGGCTGTCGACTGAGGCGCACGTGACCGCAAAAGCTCAACGCCAGCCTTTGGCATTGGCGACGTCGAGACGGCGCAGATCCTCGCGATCGCGCAACCACGGAAGCTCTCACGCCACAGGCGGTGCCGCCAAGATGATTCAACTAAAGGTTCGTCGATCCCGTGTCACCCTGCTGCCGCTATGTTTCCCCGATTGCTGACGCCGCCGCGTACCAGACGATGCTCAACTGCATCGACAACTCGGGCGCCGCCCTCGTCGAATGCGCCCTCGTCGTCGGCCAGAAGCGCCACGCCCGCATCGGTATGCCATCGCACAAGCACCGCCGCCGCCCTGGTCTCACGCTCAGCACGCTAACTGCGCACACAGGTGACCGCATTGTCGTCGTCGTCCAGGAGCAGCGCGGCGCGTCGTCCTCGGGCATGGCCGGCATCTCCGCCGCCGCCAAGGTCAAGCGCGGCGACATTCGCCACGCCGTCGTTGTCCGCACCCGCTACCCGACCCAGCGCCGCGACGGCTCTGTCGTTCGCTTCGACGACAACGCCTGCGTCCTGCTCAACAAGTCGGGCGACCCCGTCGGCTCTCGCATCAACGGCGTCGTTGGCGCCGAGCTCAAGCGCAAGAAGTGGAGCAAGATCCTGTCCATGGCCCCGATGCAGGCGTAGAGTCTGAGAATGCGGGCGTTGTGGTATCATACTGGATGCTGTGGCGAAGACATCGTGCCCGAATTGGGGCTGGGAAGGTTGTGGGTTGGATTACTGTACACTACGAATGGCCTGGATGACGAACGGCCTGTACACTATGAGTGCATTTGCAAGGCGTTTAGACTCGAGCGAGAGCTCCATCTCCGACTACAATCAATCAACAAGATTATGTACCTCACATGCGTGACAAATGACTTCTTTCAATCCGTTGTAATGCTTTAAAAACCACACGTGGCTGACTTGCAACCATCATTCTCAACTCGTCCTGGGCCAGGGGCCGTCAGCAGAGCGAGCGTCGAAAGCGTGTGCCAAAACGCCTGTCTTGTCCCTCCCTTCTCAAACGCCGCCAGTATTGGAACGAAAACACACCCAGCAACCATGTAACCGTGTAACCATGCAAAGCAACCCCTGCTCTCCCAATGTTTCAATAATCGTCTGGCAGAAAACCCCCATGCTCGTCGATCTCTCAATCGAAAATGTGACCGCACTCGCAGCAAACGTAAAACAGTTTCTTTGTTGCCCCGCGCGTTAGCCAGGCTGCTCCCATGCGACGACGGCCAGGATCCCATTGGCAGAATCCCAATGTAGAGGTGAGGGCAGATGGCTTACCATGCCAGTTTCAGCGCTTCTTTGTTGAGACTGGAAGAAGACTGCCTCCTCGTGGTTACACCTGGGACACGTCTTGTTCGATCGAGGGAGCTGCAGGGAGAGAAACGCAGTCAGCCAGCAGGTCATACAAGACTCGGAGACCTTCCAGTAACACATGAACAGTCGCCAGCGCCTCTTGTCCTCCAGTACTCTTCCGCCGCCCAAATAACACGAGACATCTTCTCGCCTGGATTTTACCGCAGCGTGTTGAAACTGTCCGCTTCGCTGGTGACCGATGACTGCCGAGACAATGCTCCAGGCGTCATCGCCGGAGCATGATGCATCGCTTCTCAAAGGCGGATGACCATGGCGGATGCATCGCGCGGGTTGGTCGTCTCGCCGCCAGAACTACGCTGGGGCAGGTCGCCATGGTAAGCGCTATCGTATTTGTCCGCGCTTCCGCCGTCGGTGTCGGATATCATCTCACCAGTCAGACGGCTCGAGTCGATGGTATTGGCGGATGTAGAGTTGCTATCCGTCCATCCATCTGCGTTGTCGCTCTCCGGCTCCTCATCGTACTCGGCGAACGGGTCGTCGCAGTTCATCTCGTTCAGTCCAAGGATAAAATGCGCCAAGCCCATGTACCCTTCTCGTTTCTCCTCGCGCTTGAAGGCAGACAGAAAGAAGGCAGGGAAACAACACAACTCGCAAGAGACGATGGCGCCGCAGGTCAGGCAGAAAACAGGCAGGGCGTCACTAACCGTAGGATCAGAGCCAACATCTTGGGTCACGCCGGCAGTCTCGCCAGCCGAGTTGTTGAGCACGTTGCGGAAGACACAGGTCGAGGTAGCTTCCTCGGTGTACTGGCAGGTGCGGCAGGTGAACTGGAGCTTGTGAGCGTCCTCGTCCTCCTTGGGGTAGAGCATATTGGAGCATTCGGAGCAGAAGCGAAAGGTGATTTGCTCAAGCTTCTTGTCGCCGGAAGCGTCCTCTTGCGAGGTGGTGGACTGAGGAGTCGCCATTGCGCCGGCGGTTGTTGGAACAGAGGTGATGGCGATGCAAAAGGATTGCGTAGACGTCTGCTGCCGTCAAAAGAGGGCGAAAGGCGACGTTCCTCGATCGTGCCTGTCGATGCTGCCTGGCTCGAGGAAATGGGTCAGCGTCGGTGTCGCTCGGAATGGCCGACGATCGCGCGCGCGGATACCAGCACTCGTAGAACGACTTTCGCACGCGATGCTGATGATGACTGCAGCCGCTGCACACCCCGAGGTGGTTGTTCTCTGCAGAGCGAGTCTCGAGTCGATGTCGAAGGTTGAAGAAAGTCGCCCGCCTCGCGTCTCGGAGTACGGAGGGGGAAAAATAGTGGATTTCAGCCTAAGGCGAGGCTGAGGGATAAAGCGGGTCCAGGTGGTCGCCAGCGGTCGCCACTTGAGTCCTCGGTGAAAGTCGGTATATCTACGAAGCAGAAGCGCCAGGAACTCTTCAGACCTCAAGTCGCACGCAAGTGAAGCCTTCCAAATTCAGAATCGAAGAAATATCTTTGAAGTAGGAACGGCGTATTCCGACCAGGTTGACGAATCAGGATCGTGCCGGCAGGGTAGATGCGTGGTGCTTGGGCCATGGGCTCAAGGTGCGATATTGGAGCCTTTGGAGAAGAGGGAGCGAGCGGGCTGACAGTCTGGAGTGATCCGCGAAATTTATTCCGCGAGACATTTCCAACCCATGACTCACATGCTGCCTATAGCTTTCCATCGTCCGAGTTGCCTGATACACCCTGCAACAGCCTGGCGTCGCATGAGAGCTGCAACATAGGTAGGTACTCAGACACCAGAGGGGCACTGCAGAGACGTAGACCTCTCGTTGCACGTTAAGCCGAGCCACCTGCTTCCTGCAGTATTCGACATGCCTTACGGAGTACGGAGTACACGGCTTTTTCAAACGGCCTACAGCCTCGTGCATGTCCCGCGTACCTGTGGAGCGCTGGCCTCGCCTTGACCGTTGCCATGCCCATGAGGTCGTTCCCTCCGCCGTCAGCGCGCCATGTGCCTCTGCCAGCCGCGATGTAAGCAATCGTCTCCACCCCCTCGTTCCCGGAGCGCGATCATGTCCCCCAACGACGTCGCATGACCCCCTGAGCCGCGGGAGATAGGGTGTCCCGCCCCAGCCCCCAGGTCACACGCTGCCCTTCTCCAGCGCCCTCAGTGGGCGAGCCTCCGGCACCCCACACACCCCTCCGCTCCGCCAAAAACCTACAGCAGCCCCGCCTCGCGCCAGCGCGCAGGGCAATTTGCCTGGCGGGACGTCATTGCCATTGCCAATCCCCTCGTCGCCCTCGCATCGCGGCACAGCTCTCTGCATCCACACCAAAGCTCCTCAGCTGCGCATCGCGCTTCTCTCCCAGCTATATCTCCCATTCTCCGCGTCGTCGCTGTCGCCGACCTTCTCCCGGCTCTCCGTCCTTCTCGCGCCGCGACCTTTCCCGCCGCCTGCTCCAATCCAGCTCCTCGTACCTTGCAAGATGGTAAGCCTTGCGCAGCATCATCGCGACGGCGACGGCCACCACCATCACTACCGATCCCCGTTCCGCTGCTCCAGCCGCTGACACCTCCTCAGGCTGACACCGGTCTCCCCCCCAACTGGGAGGTTCGCCACTCCAACTCCAAGAACCTCCCCTACTACTTCAATTCCGTCGACAAGGTCTCGCGCTGGGAGCCCCCGCAGGGCACCGACACCGAGAAGCTCAAGCACTACATGGCCGCCAACCACAGCGCCGCCTCGCGCCCCGGTGCCGTCCCCGGCGTTCCCGAAGGCAAGATTCGCGCCGCTCACCTGCTTGTTAAGCACCGCGGAAGCAGGCGGCCGAGCAGCTGGCGAGAGGTACGCTCCTCCGGAGGATGGATGACGAAGCTCCGAATCCGAGCCGTTGGGGCTGCGCAGCGCTGACATGTGGCAGTCGGAAATCACACGCGACAAGGAAGAGGCCATGGACATCATCAAGGCGCACGAGGAAACGATCAAGACCACCGACCTGACCATCGCCGATCTCGCCCCCACCGAGTCCGACTGCTCCTCCGCCCGCAAGCGCGGCGACCTCGGCTACTTCGGCCGCGGCGACATGCAAAAGGAGTTTGAGGATGCTGCTTTTGCCCTCAAGCCCGGCGAGATGAGCGGTGTAGTTGAGACGGCCAGCGGCTTGCACCTGATTGAGAGGTATGCTGTTGCTCACGAGTCTTCGAGGGAACGTTGTTGCTGATAGCCCGCATTGCAGACTGGAATAGTAGGCTCTCGCGCCGTTGACGTTTGAAAATATAAAAGTCAAACATACAAGCCACTTCTATTGCAGCCGACAAGTGGAGAAACCGGCTGAGGAGGAAGCGCCAAAAGTGTCCAAAGGTGGCGGGATTGACATTGTACAGCTGCTATCGTGAATTCTTCACATCTAATTGGTACTTGTTATATAGGCTGCTTCTTCCAGAGAAGCCCAGCTCACTATCTAACATATATTGTCCGCACACGCGTATCGTACTTCCAGGACCAAAGCGCAGCTCTGCCTGTGCATCCAAAACCGTGTAACAAAAAGCCGATGTATGCCCCATTCATCAATACCGTGCAGGAACACCCGGCCGACGATTGGAGAGATTGAACCGCGCCCTCTGCTATGCATGTCATCAATCATCTCGTCGTCACACTCATAAGATAGCTTTTGAACGGGTCTACCGTCGTGAAAACTACCGTCATGACCCCGAAGACGGTCATCGACAAGGCCGCGTACGGGGCTGCACGACTCTTCGTCTCGTAGAGATACGACACACCCATGGCCGCGCCGTTGACGCCGATGGCGATTCCGGCGGCAACTGTCAATGCATCGTCATCTCGACATGCGAAATCCTCCGTGGTATCTTGAGATGACCGGCCAGAGCTCTCCAACTTCGCCAACGCTTCGCAGCTACCCCCTTGGCCAGCTTGGGAAGGTGAAACGCGCTGCAGCCTGAGCTTGTCGAGCACGAAGGGATACATGAGTTGTCCGAGTATCCCGTTGCTGACGACAAGGGTTGCATTCACCATGGCATTTCCGCCGACTGCCAGAATTGCAGGTCTTGCAAGGCCGAGTGTCGTAGAGCGAGCGGCAAATGCCAGCGCTTCTGGCCTGTCGAGTCCAATGATGTGACCAGCCAACACCGACAAGAACACATTTCCAGCTGCTGCAGCGACGGAGAAGATCACGGTCAGGACACCTGCCAGGCTGAAGACTTGGCGCTGACATTCGTAAAGCTTGAAACCCCAAGTCAAAATGCCGCATTCAAGTATCGAGAGCGCAGCGTCGCCGGGCCCAAACCAGCCCAAAGGGTTGCCTGGTATTGGAATGCCCAAGGCTTTTGACGTCCATAAGGCGTATAAGGGCGTGCCGCCGCTGAAGCATGTCAGCACCTTGCTCAGGCTTCGACCCTTTATTGTCGCCGCCTTGGCTCTTGAGTATGCTACCAGGAGCAGTGTGGTCGCCAAGACTGGATTTGCAAGTGTTGCTAGGATGCTCTTTATCCGCACGGTCAGATTGAAGGGGAAAAGCCTAAAGAGTCGCTGCAGGCGAACGGCTGCTGTCCAAATGAAAACCATGACGAACCCATCCAGAAGCCGTTCATCCTCCGTTCCAAGAGCGACGGGCAGACCAATAGCGAAGATGCCGCATAGGATGATAATGATGGGCCAATTGCTGGAAAATTTATGACATGTTGATGCGTCTCCATATTCCGGTATCGTGTCACACCCTTCTTGCGACATTTGCCGACTTGGCCAGTCGTCGATTTCCGAGGATCTTGACCTGGGGTTGGGTCCAGGTGAGATGCGCCGAGACACGAGACGTTTGCTGGCCCATAGTGGTAAAGCCGGATACGGCGAGGACGCCCAGGCCTTTAAAATCCCCGCCCAGGTGAGAATCAGCAGCGGTAGAAAGTACACTGTGGTCCAGGAAACCACGTTCGTAGACACTGCTCAACTGTCAGTGCTTGCAACTGCACGGAACTTCGTTGCGGGCCAAATACAAAAAGTGCCGATAATCAGTGTAACTTGCCGAGTATGTAGCATATCGTTTGGTTTCGTCATGATTATGGGTATGGGAAAACCCACGCCGAGATGGGCATTGATGAAGTCGATCTAGATGCATGTCAGTACAAATCCGCCTCAGACGTTTGAGGAAGCCCAACCTTTGGTCGTATCTGCTCGTTGTAGAATTGGCCAGAGCTGCAAGATAAGCGACCGATGACCATCATGGAAGCAAAGACCAACAACATGCCCAAGATTGGAGCGAAGAACTCGAGATGCGCGAGAGCGAGCGCTCGGCTCAGACCCCAGATGGCGAGCTCGCTAAGAAGACAGATGAGGAAAACCCACAGCAAGTTCACCACGAGGCGAAGAGCATCGAGCCATCGCTTGCGCCAAGTATTCAGGGTGGACATCGCTAGAATGTCTTGCTCTGGACGAAACAAATACGAGGTCAAGCGAGAGTCTGCCTCCGTCCACAGCTGTGGAAGGAGGGTCCGTCATATGACTGTCTGAGACAGCGGCAAAGAAGCGACAGAGAGCCCGATGGATGCATCCTGGTGATGCTGCTTACCGTACAACGCCGGATGGTTTGGACAAGCCCGTGGCAAGGGTCCGGCGCGCACGGCAGATTCACCGTCAGGGCTATATGGAGCGGTACCACCCGGCTGTACACCCTCTCTAAATAGGACATGGCTTCGTGAGTTCTTGGAACATGCACCATGTTGTTGGAGCTGCCTACTAGCGTCGCCAAGAATACCTGTGAATCAATATGGCTGCGGTCAACCCCTTGAGGATCATCCAATGGCATGGACGTGCCACCGACCATTCATAAAGACCGGGAATAACACAACTTTTGGAAGGTACCGCAATGGTATCTGCTCGCAAGCACCACATCACCCGGATCCGGGACCGGCATCACAAATCAGTGAGGCCAAGGACATCGGTAGCTTAGTCCAACACCACGTACTTGTAGACCCTTGAGGTTTGGAAACCATGGCACGAGGGGCCGCGAATGAGAAGGGGATCTCAACTCGAGAATATGCACGGCCGAGCCCGGAAAGTTGAGCCTGGGACAAGACCAGGCGTCGTAGCAATAGAGTTCACCAGACTTTGCGCAGGTTTGGGATGTCCATCGTATATGACAGACAGCTCCTTGCTCACTTGAAGGTACACGTCACCCTCGTAAAGGCACTTTGTCACACTTGCGCCTTGCTCCTCCACTGGGCTTGTGACTCGAACCTCGAATTGCGGGATCACGTCCCCGTAACCAGATTGGCATGACTCGAAGAATCTGAAGGAGAATGAATAGCAATGGAGGGTTCCAGGTCCACGGCATGGACGCTGCGACACGTTGGACGGCTCCAGACGGGCCGGCGAGGCGACGGCGGTGGGCCTCGAGAGCTTGATTGGTTTGCACCCGGTTTGCGGTGTCGCAAGGATGAGACTCAGTCCTTTAATTCCCGCCCTTCAGAGTAAGTCGGTCGCGAAAGGAAAGCTGAGTGCCAAGATGTGCAACGATGACGTTTCCGACCGTCAAGCCCAGTGGTGGTGATGAGGTGACGTTGAAGTTGAGGACGAGGCTGTCAAAGCTGCAGGTGGCGCCCCCAGCATCCTTCCTCAAGACGGGATGCCAGGGGCGCTCGTGCCGCTGCGCGAAAAGCCACATTCAGGGGTAGCGGCAGGGCCCGATGCTCGCCAAGTGGCCACTGGCTTCCGCTGGAAGATCGATTTCAGTGGAAGCGTGCAGTGGAGCGCTCACCGAGTTGGACGGCTGGGGCTCCACAGCGCGACAACGGTATTGCGAATAGCATCCGACGCGCAACCCAACCAGACGCTCAAGCACGCAGGTCCAACGGCTTTGAGCGTGATGCGTGATTGCGCATTGTAGTCAAAGGCCACTGGGCCAAACCTCTGCCACAAGGCCGTATCGACCTCGAGATCAACCGCGCATCATCGCGCAGGCTTTCTCTAGCGCCGGCTGTGCAACGACACCAACGCATCGGACCCAACACGGCTTCGCGAGCAACGCCACTTCGCTTCCTCGCACATCCGAAATGGGCTCCTCGGCCAGGGATCGCGCCGAGGCCTTGGTGCTGAAGGCTACCCGCGCGTACGGGGTCCAAGTGGGACAAGACGACGTGCAGCGTGCCATCAGCGACGCAGAACACGGGCCGGCCTTGGCTGAATGGGCGACGATGCATCTCGTGTCCGATACCTTGTTGACGGCGGATGAGCTGGCGCTGTGAGTACGAGTTCTCATTGTCTCATCTTCCAGCGACTGACGTGCGCGTGCCAGGTATACGGCCCTGGACAGGAACGGCCAAGTCGACAGGTTGGCTGACTTGCATGACCTCGCAAATGTGCAGGCAGTGACCGAAGATGATGTGAGGGAGGCCATAGTTGAGCTCAAGCGGTCAACTGCCAGCATCTCCAAGCAAACGGAGACACTCCTTCAGCAACAAGAGTCTTTGTCTCGCTTCGTCAATAAGCAGGCCGAAAGCGAGGCGAAGAGGAGGGACTTGAATCACGCTCGGCAGAAACGACTTGACGTCGAACGAAGGCAGCTTGCCAGTGAGGTAGTGCAGCCGCCAGCCCTTGGTCGGTGAATGCATGCTGATACCCGCAGCAGGTTGAAGAGCTTTCCAAAAGCCTCGACTTCCGGCTGTCTGATCTTGAGCAACAAGGGCGCGATGCCCAGCCCAGCCTCGAAAATGCCTTCAACGAAACTTTCAGGTCCCATGACAAGCTGCTATCCAGCCTTCAGAAGCTTGGCTTGGAGCTCGAACAGCCTGATGCAGATGAAATGCAGACGACCGAGAAGCTGCGCGAACTTTGCATGCGGTACGCACCTTCTGAGGGCCTTACGCGGGTTCGTTCACTAACATGCGGAGCAGGCTGATCAAGATCACTGTCGAAACGATCCGAACAAGGCTTGATGCGACGTACCTGGACTCCCTCGCTACTGCCGAGCGCTCTGATCAAACAAAACCGGCCACTAGTGAGGAAGTTAAGGCGCTCCAGGAAGAAGTTGAATCGCTCTACTCGGAAATCCTGCCCGTCGCACAGATGTCCGTTGACCAGCAGCACCTCGGACCTGCCATCCGGTCCGCGACGACAAGAGGCCGCCAGAGTCTCGGTCGGACGGCTGTCGCGCTCACATATGTATGCAAAGACGTGATCTCTCTTCTTTCAAGCTGAAGCTGACCACTCGCAGATCGACGAATGCTTGGACTATCTATTAGATCGTATCTCACGTCTTCGCTTACGCGCCGAGGCACACCAGTCCCATCAAACGGCCTCGAGAGCACTCACTACCATGGCCAGGAGGGAGATTGCAGTTGAGGTGGCTTCCTCCCCAAAGCCAGCAATGCCAGCAATGCCTGCTTCTCCTGTTCGCAAGCCGTCTCCCATTCGGATCCGTGCAAATGATGCCAGCTCTCAAGGGCGCCGCAGGTCCTCCGGCATCCAAGAAGAGCCACCTCTGGAAGTCCTTCTTCGGAGCCTCGCTCTGCCTTTGCAATCACTCGACGACGATGCCAACGTAAAGGAACAAGCAGCTACACTGTCCAGAGTCCTGGCTGAGAGAGCAGAAAAGGGTGCAGATGTTGCCCGCGCCGCTCAGGAAAGCTTTGAACTGAGTTCAATGGCTCAGCTTGAAGATGCCAGGCTTGCCATTCAACTTCTCAGAGAGAGCATCCTCGCCGAGACCCCGTTCGGCGCAGTCAAGCTTGCGGACCCGGAGACTGAAGAATCCATTCTGGTGCTGGAACAAGAGATTGGCAAGGCCAGGAAGAAGCTGAACCTTGTCGAAGGCCAAAACATTGCCATCAAAAGTGGAAAGAAGGAGGAGATACTGAAAAGATGGGGTTCGTAATGATCTCATTAGATATCTCTAAAGGTCTAGACAGTCAACAGCGAGGCCACAATCACTCTTCGGATTATCGTTCCGGTTCCCGTCGTTAGTCTACCGCATCAATCCCCTCTCCAAGAGCCTCGGAAATTATGTCGTATCAAGGCAGCTTCGGGGACTGTCCCGTCATTTGTACTGTGTGAGTGTACCTGGCCCATCCCAAACCCATCAATAGTCAGAACCAGAATGTCACCATACAACTTCGGCTCCGTCATGAATGCCAAGTCTTTCGTATCTTTTAGAGTAGGGTCATACTCCTGCAATTGCTCAAAAACGACATCAGTCCAGGCAGACGGCCCCGTCGAGTTCATTACTTCAAAGCTTCCCGGCTGCAGTTGATCAACCGGGACTTTGTGTTTCTCTGACAAGTCTTCCAGCGACCGGAGCACACGAGTCACCATCTTTCGGAAAACGGGGTGTCCAGGAGCAGCAGCAATGGTCCATTGGCAAAGCTGGACCCAATGGTTAATGTCCGCCCACGTGCCGCCGTCGCGTCGGTCGAACTCGATTCCTACAACGACCCGGACTTTACCTCGAAGATGCTCGGGCACCCATTGGTCGATGGGCTTCAGGGCCACAGTATCCGTGTCGCTATACACGCCCCCCTCGATATCCAGCATAGGGTATCGAAGGTCCGACTTCATTCCGACGTTCGGGATGCGATTGTAGGCTTCGTCAATTCCAGGTTGGTTGGCAAAGTGATGTTGAGCGAATTCGTCGCTCCCTTTTTGACCAACCCACGTGCTGTGACATACTATATTAGCTAGGCTGAAATCTTCCCGGAGCAAGTGCTCGTAGAATGCGAACAATAGCTGATTGTACGCGCTGCGGGGAGCACACTCAATGTTCGTTCACACACGAAAGTTGCGTACCCGACAGCGTTGGGCACGTTGAATCAAGCTCGAGAGCCATCTGGGCTGCTTACTATGAGTAGTCTTGATTCATGGCTATCCCAGAAGCCATATCCGGAAGACTTTCAGGATCCACCATGACGCTCGTATCTGATTTCTTTTTCGGCAGTAGTAGCTGCCAAATCTTGGGACAGATTAGGCGACCGTAGTCAACCGCAGAGTCATGATTTGTCCATTCTGATCCGCTGTCCTCCTGACTTCCACCCACTTTTGTTTGCTGTTCCATCGTGCGGACATCTCTTGCGAATATGTCGTGTGCGGGTGGGTCGAAGTCACCTACAACCAGGCGACCATGGATCCAAATGGCTGAGAATAGCAAAAGGACGATGCCAGTGGCCAAATAGTTCTTGTATTTGCGAAGCGTAGCCCGGCGTATAAAAATTGAGCCAGCGGAGAGGAGCCTGCCTGCTCCTGCTGGTACATGATGTGAAATTCCCCAACATGACTGGGGTGTGACCTCTTTGGACTAAAGAATTGAAGTAAGGGTTGATGAAAGCAATGGTATATTTACATTGAAATGGGTTAAAAATGTACGGACTCTGAGGATTCTTCCATGGGACGAGCCGAGCTGGGACGTACTTGTATGAGAACACTCCGACTCATCGAGCCGTGTGGAGCTGAGCCCTACAGGGGATATCAACCCTCGAAGCGGTTGAGAAAGGTGCCATGCGCCACGCCCCTCTCCACACGCGGGTGGCCTCATGTTGGCTCCTACGAATGCTGATGAATGGTTCGTACGAGGAAATGCCCACCGCGTTTCGCGTTGTTCTTCGCGCCCAGGTGGGGCCGGATGTAACGCAAACTGGGGCAAATGAAACTTGCAGCTGCAAGAAGACAACGACCAACAACGTCTGAATACTTGATTGGTCCCCGGAAGGCACCTAAAGCAATTCGGGCAACCAACAGCATCTGTTTAACTTGTTGATTGGCCAGCGACGCTTTAGCGAGACAGCAGTTCGCAACAACTAATGCAGGCGAGCCGTCCGCCATGGGTTGACGGACTGATGAAGCAGGTGCCAAGCCTTCATTCCCTCGGCCAACAGTCTCTGCCATCTTGTGTCATAAGTTACTCCCCGCAACACTGACAAGAACAGTAAACATGACGCCTGTACGGAGTACTGGGGACGAAAATGTCAAGCGGCGACGACGGCCATCTTGCGAGCGGGTTCGCAGATACGCGACACCTCATAAACGTCACAGGTCTCGCTTCATGGAGGCATTGCGCGGCGATTTGGGCACGCAAAGGGTAGGGAACGAGCAGCCGCGAGGTTGAGATGGCGGCGTCTGGTTGAGCGCAGCAGGCCCCAGAATTCTGCCTACTCGTACGAAGTGCTTGTAGCTCATCACCCACTGCTTAAGACCTTTGCTATAAGTATGCAAGGTCACTACCACATCCCAGGCACAAAATCCAGTGCAACGTCCCTTGTCAACCGCAACACCCCCGCGCCAAGTTTTCATCCAAGACCAGTGCTCTAACTCATTCCATTACTGATGTTTCTGACATTCGGGACTTCCGCGAACCACGGACTTTGATGACCCTTCTTGACCAGAGTTTACGAATGATAGTGACGGTCTTGTTCGCAGCATTGAACCCATGGCAAACATGACTGTTGTATCTTCACAAGCGGCCTCTGTAGCCATCATCGTACCCCTGTATTTTCTATCAGCTCAGTTCTCGCATTGCACAAAGACAAGGCAGCTTGCTGCTTCCTTACCCCCCTTGCTGGCAGTTCTTGTACAGGGGTTGAGGCCGACAGCTCCTGAGGCGGCCCCGCGGCGGCTTTGTGAGAGTAGTCCGTGGACCCAGTGTGAGAAACCATCGCAGTATCTACAGCCGACTTAGTATCTCATTAGACACAACTCCCAGTCCCGCGATAGCTTACCCTGTGGCTTTGGCTTGCGCATCCACAAAACGGCAATGAATCCGAGAGACGCAAGGAGGGCAGCTCCGAGAGCGCCGCCAACAGCGCCGCCAACCACTGCTGTATTGTCTTTTGGGCATGCGTTCGATGTGGAACGCACGTCGCATGTTGATGGTCCCGGTGCCGTTGATACCGTTGCCGTTGCGGAGGGTGTCGCGCTCGTTCCGACGGACACTGTCGCCATCGAAATCAATCCCACGTTGATGCTCGTGACAGCCGACGAATTGCCGCAACAATTGGTCGAGTCGGATACCGAGCGACAACAGAATTTGTTGCCCGGGTTACACTGCAGGACATTGTACGCCTGGACAGTCGGTCCGCCGTTCCAGTCGTTCGTTGCTGCGTAGCCCGAGGCAGATGTCGTTAGCGCCCTACCTTGCGCAGGAAGATCGGAGGTCAAGACGGGAGTCCTCACGATCTGGACAAAAGTGCACGCATTTGGCATGCCGTCCTGTCTGGTCCGTGCATCCGTTCGAGTAGATCAGGCCCTCATGGCCGGGCTCCTGTGCGTAACATAACCCGGAGGAGAGACAGATGTCGGGCCTGGTCTTGTTCGTCGCGCAACACGGGCTGGCGTCGGCGTCGGCGTCGCACGGCATATAGGTGTCGTCAGCCTCCGCCCCGTCCATATGATAGCATTTTTTTGCGGCTTGTAGTGGTGAGATGAAGAGTAAAACATGCAACACTGCCAGAGAGAATGTGGGCAACATCGTGAGGTGGCGGACAGTGGCGGTTGCGTGGGCCAACGCTTGCCGAGCAGCAAAGGACGAAGCTGGAGGTAGCCTAAGGCTTTCTGACGGGTTTGCACTGCTTTTGGCTTGCAGAAAACTTCTCTCTCCGCTACCCGCATGTGACACGGGCATGCATTCCATGACAAGGGTAAGACTGGGCGCGTAATGATCGACTATCCGTCCAACCGCATGCAGGGTAAGAGACACGCTGCATCTAACACGCCTAGCGCAGCCCAGCTGCTTCACCCTCCGTCAAGCACCAACTGCGCTAAAAACGGCTCCCTAACTGGCTTTCACGCAGCATCTCCAAATCCAAGTAATGATCCGTGCCGGCGAAAAGTTTACGTTTATCGCTGAGACCGTTAGCTATAGCGCACGGTCCGTTCGAAGAACCAACATAAATCTATAATATTTCGGAGCCACGAAATCCCCCACGAATACCGTCGGTCGACGAAGAACTATGTCAGGCCCGGTGATATAAGCTCCCTGCGCGTAACTAGAGAAAATGCCGGATATATGTCGAGACGAGGTAATATCCTTCTTACGGGAAAAATTTAACGTAGAGTTATCTCTTACTACGATCTCTCGAACGTTTAAATCTTTAGGATAGTCTTACAAGCTCAATCCCCGGCACACAAGCTAAAGGGATCCCGACCTCGTTAATCTATACCTATATCAGCGTTTAAAATACTACTGCTACTATCTAGTTTGTTGATGGCAAAGAATCACACCACAAGCCGAGCGCAGCGGTCGTTATTCCGCGTCAACGAAAGAGCTTCGGGCCCAAGGTGTTGGTTGAGGGAGCATCTGATCACAGACCGATTGATAACAAGAGAAAGGTGAATGTATGCGTTTGAGCCGTAATCCGCCTACTTGTTTCGTTGAAATATGACGGACAAGGCACTCTCTTGACGGTATCTAACAATCTTGAAGTTCTCACTGGTTGACTGCAATTATGAAACTACCTCCTCTAATTATAAGCCCTCCAGGGCTTCAATCGCGTTGATCTGCCTCTGGCTTTCAATTTGACCTCAGATCTCCCTGGGGTAAGCACCTCCTTCCTCCACGGTAATGAAAAGGCGTGGTTCTCGCTCGAGCTCCTCCTCCGCCTTTCTCTTCGGCCGCGGCTCAAAATCATTCTCCGTCAGCAGCAACCCGTCAAGCATCTTGCCCACGTGCGTCTTCTCAATGGTGTGACCATCGCGACGAATCTTGCTCATGAGAACTCGGAGAAACATGACCGGGCTTTTTGTGAAGTTTGCTCGACCTTTGTGCTTTCGCCTGCGGTGTTCCGGGTCGATGAATCCGTCAGCCATCGCGTCGGCGCGATCCGCCTGATCGCCCCAGGTCAGACACAAGTAATCGCAGACTTCCGTGTATTCTTCGAAGGAACTGAAGTAGAGCTGCCCTGCGAAGAGGTTGAGCTCTATTCGAAGAGAGGGTGAAATAGGATGTCTTGTGGTGGAACCCGAAACCTGATAGAGATCCAGTGCATCCAAAGCGGCGTAGCTGTGGTTCTGTCGAGGGGCGTAAAGATGCAAGACCACATGTTGCGATGAACGAATAAAGTCCATGTATCTCTCCGCCTCATATGCGCTGATAACGACCATGATAGTCCTGCGTTTCTCCGCATTGAAGCTGGTTAAGATCCATCGAACATCCCGCTGATACGCGTCCGCGCCGATTTCTCGCGGTGCCTCTCCGTTAATTGTGCAGGCAAAGTCTTGCGTAACTCGAAGATGTTTAGGGAAATGGGCCGCGTCAAAATGATTGCAGGCTGTTGTTTTCTTCAGGCTCCGGAAAGCGAACAGGAAGCCGGCTCCACTGGGCGGTAATTCGCCTTTCTTTATGAAGTCCAGGACGTACTTGCTGACTCTGTGTCGAGCGGGTTCAACCTCGTACAGTCGCTGGACTTGGCGTTCATTCTCGATCTCGGGGACCAGCTCGCGCTCCTGCTCCTGCTCCTGCTCTTGCTCTTGCTCTTGTTGCTCTTCGAGGCCGACGGACTGGACATCAAAAGATCCAAAGTCGTTGCACCTCTGTACAATCTGATTCAGGCTATCACCGCGACACGGCAAATCTGCAATGCTGGGTGTTTTGTGGTAGCCAGCACGATACCTACGTTCGAGGCTCTGTGCCTCGTCTTCGAGGAACTTTTCAGCAATGTTGGACTCCAGTTGTGCTGTCCCTTCTTCTGTGGCTGAAATCTCCCAAAGATGTCTTTGACGTTCAAATCGTCGACCTTGAGCGGCCCACAAAAGCACGGATTGCTTCAGATCTTTCCAAGTCTCCTGAATCGTCCAGCAGATTATGTCAGAGATGTCGATCCGGCCATTTCCATATCTGGGGTGACTGTTGCGGATGCGAATCTCGATTTCTTGAGTGACACAAAATAAAATTGTCTGACCAGCTCCAAGTTTGCGCATTCTCATGCAAGCTGAAAACCGTTAGGCTCACACAGAAACGCGAAAGGGTAGGTTCCACTTACCTTGCACAAGCCGGTCTTTTGTCAGCCCAGCACCCAACGTGACGGCTGCGCGATATGATTCTGGAAGATTCAAGTCGGTTCCTCGGGTGTGGGCCTCGTCCAGAAATACTACACACAAATCCAGTTGCTTGCCAAATGGTGACGTCTGAAGTGGCTCGACGCGGCCTTGTCGATCAAGCACGACAAGCTCCTGTTTGTCGTTGAAAAATACTGCAGCCTGTGTACCTTGATAATCATCGATGAGTTCCAGCCATTTCCTGGCCACTTCCTTATTTGAGAGCTCAAGTATCTGCGCTCCAACGTCAAGAATGACTCTGGGCTCAGGCTGTGCTCTCACCATTGTTCTTAGCAATTCCAATCCAGTGCAGGCTCTCGCATATCCATGATCAGAAAGTAGCATAACCTCATTGGTTTCTAAGAGCAGATTATTGAGCACCAAAGCATTCGTATGTGTCTGGCTCGGTACATCGATTTGAGCCAATTCTAGTGGCAGCAAATGGCGCCCATCATTGGTTCCGGAAAATGCTGTGGTAGGGGCTTCTTTGGTTCGTCCAACATCCCAGCCGGAGGCTGATAGCTTGTTGGGAAACTCTTTCATCTCTTTGGGGAAGACCAAGTGTGATAGAAAATAGTCGACAGCACCCTTAGAGTATCTCAAAGCAGGGAAAATCTTTTCAACACACTGCATTCGATCGCGTATGTTGATTCCCTCAAAGTTGCAGAATGCTGCTGCGAGACCTGGCGCATCGGAAGTCCATATCCTGTATTCGTTGCCAGCCTGATCGGCATTGGCCAGGTGATTCAGCGACAGAAAGAGGTCGTCATCCTTCAGCCCACCGTAGTAGTGTGACAGGCAGGTGAGAACAATTTGTAGATCCGGATGGCTAAACTCGGACCTAGCTGTTGGCATATCCTTAGCCTGGTAAGGAACGGCGAGTTTGGTCTTCGGGTGGCGTTCGAAATCGAGGCCATAGTCAACGCCCCATCGTTTCTGGCTGAAGGCAAACGATAGAATTCCGCCTGCAAATAGCCCACGAATAAGAAGCAATGCGTTCTTGGTCGAATCTGTCCAGAAGTTGCCACACTCCACTCTATTTGCGATGTCACAATTGACGTCCCTCATCGTGATGTAATGCATAACTGCGGCCTTGATTTCGTTGGACTGGTGGCCTACCGCAAAGCCCGTCAATCCATATTGACAAATGTACACTGCTGCCAAGAAGCACACTTTCTTAGACGAATCCTCAGTCAGAAATCGCATGCGTGGAAACCGTCTTGAGTGATGATCGTCGATCTCAAGTGACAGAGGAGCCTCGTGTTGGACTCGTTTTCCAAATTTTGCAATCAAAGCAAGAACTTCCTGGATGATTGTCCATCGGTCTGGGCAAAACTCTAAAGCTCGTCGTTTTCCTATGGTGTAGATGACCTCAGATTTGGGCGAAAAAATCACGTCGCTCTCGTCTACAATGACCTTGGAATGAGTTTCGAAAAGGTTTAGGGTGTTCAAGAGATCGTGGGCCCCTTTTCTCTTCTCGATGAAGTATTCAATCGTCATCAACTGAAGAGACAAGATGTGCTCTGGCTGGACGAGCAAAATACCGCCGTTGCTGTTGCACTCTTGGCATAATCGATTGATGATTCTTGCCTGCTTTTCGGCGATTTTGCTCGTTCTTGTGAAAGGCAAGTGATAAATGCGACGCCCCATCAATCCCCCCATTCTTGAAACCAACGTGTCAAACATCTGTCGTGACTGTGGCTTTGTTACCACCACAATTGCTAGCTTTGAGTCGCATGCAACTGAAGCCGCCACAATCGGTATGATGACTGAAGATTTTCCTTCGCCCATGTTCAGCTGCAACACAGAATTTCGGTGTCCTGGTGGGTCTCTCATCAGGCTTGCAATCTCATCTTGTTCCTTTCGAATTCGAAGATTTCCTTCAATTTCGAGGAGAAGGGAGTCTGGATGCTTGAAGGCGCGGCGATCCCGAGAGACCTGGTTGATCTCTCGAATAAGGTCTGTCTCTTTGCCCTTCAGGTGCACAAGGCGCTCAGCTTGCTGTAGCCAGGTCAGACTCGTTCCCAGCATGGATATATGCTCTCGCCAAGATGACGTGAGGGCGCCTCGATGCTTCCAACAAAGCTGCTCAAGCAGAATGCTGATGCTCAGTCTTGGCCAATGGTATGATGCCGCAACCATTGCCACAGATGAGAGCCCCGCTGCGGTGGAGTCATTCGTTGTAAACGGCCTGCTGCCAACAGCACGGTTGATGGCATCCCAGACCTTGACAAAATATCTATTGCAGTCGTCAAGATGCTTCTGCAAAGCTTCCTCCAAGTCCCTTCCAATCTTTGCTAGCCTGTAGCTCTTTGCATTATCTTGAAGTGATGAGAAGCTGTTTCGTAGACTTCGCACGTAATCCTGTTCTTGCTTTGTTGCTGCGCTTGTGGACAACATGTCCAGAAGATCTGTCACTTTGGGATTCGTCACTTCCGGGACCGACGCAATCAAACATTGCGAAAGCAAGGTCGGCACGCCACTGAATTGTGCAAGACTTGGGGCATGTTCCATGGCTAAGTGAGGCGTAATATAGCGGCATACGTCTCGAGTTGCGTACGGCAGTTTATCTTCCAAGGGCAAGGGTATCGTCTCGTCCAATTTCGACTGGTCAGCCTTTATGAGTACTCCGTGAATGTTTTTGAGATACTCAAAGAATTCTTTGTTGTCATTACAAGCTCGAAACATTTTTCTCACGGATATCATGACTTTGTTGCTGTCGAAATAGCTTGTGAACCACATATCCTTCGGTTCGACAGGCTTCTCATTTGGCCATTGCTTGCTGAGATTTGTGGCGAATTGAGCTATTGCTTGCTTTTGATTTTCTTTGAAGAGTTTTCTTCGTCTTTGAATGGCGTCCCTTCTGCTTTCCCCGTTGCGAGCTGCGACATCTGCGTTATGGTTGGGATCAAATTCAAGCGCCGCCGCTCTGAGCACATTATTGAGCTCTACTTTCAAAGGTTGATCGCTGTTCCATAAGTAAAATGAACGAGCATCTGGAATTTTGATTTTAGCCATTTCAGGCAGACAAATGAAACCCAGAAGGGTTTGGGTCGCCCATGGACACGATTCTTCTGAAAACGCAATCGCTGACACCCACAACATCTGCTTAAATTTGTTGATGCCAGTTTCCTTCTGCATCAGTGTTTTATGAATCTGGCACCATACTTCCGGTAAAATTTGTTTCGGGTCATTGAGCCAGTCGGCATCGTACTCAAATCTTGACGCGGGAAGTGTCGCCACCGGACCACAAGTGCCTGATTTCTTTCCGAGAATATTTTTTAGCGCAGCGACAAAACTTTTAGCCGGCGGGTTTACACAGGTACCCCTGATCTTCGCTTTGCCTGCGACCAAGATGGAACATATGTGAAAGATTTGGCCCATCCTCGTGTCGTCGGGGTCAGCTGTTCTGTAGTTGTGAACTTCATCCATGGCCGTTGTGTGGTCTTCAGCCCCAAAGCCTGAACCATGGAACACTGATGACCTTATGGCATCCCGGGTTGACAGTGTGTCGTCAACAAAGTTCAGTTCTGGAATCGCTGCAGAGTTGCGATAAAGAAACTGCACCTCAGCTGCCTGCCTGAATATAGCTTTGACAGCTTGGTAAAAGCCTAGATGTTGCGAGAGCGAAGGAAGACAATCTTCAGCCCAAGTGACAAGTTGTACGCTAGTGGAATCAGGACCAAGGTACCGTCTTTTTGGCGTGATTCGCGCTATTTGGCATAGAGTGTCGATATTCTCGACAGACAAGGTCTTGAACGACCTCACTTCCCCGCCTCGTAGAATTCTGAGCGCTTGCTCTGTTCCGGTGAGGTTTGTAAATGGATCCGGCAAGCAGAACGATGTTATCGCATGAACATGCGCCAGAAATAGCTTGCTTTGCAGGGTCCCATTTCCTACCAATCTACCAAGATGGCGATCCATATGGTATGGCTGCACTCGTTTGACTGTCGTGAGGTCAATGTCCACTGATACATGGGACAATTCATCATTAATATGTGACTTGTCCCAGGAAACAGCTCCTTCTGGAACGAGAACAATTCGAGATGAAGATTGGTGCTCGTGGCAGAGCAACAGCTTGTTTCTCAGTCCGATGAGGGTCTCAATATCCTGATTGCCGTCCACGCACATTCCTCTGAACTGTCGGGACTTCACAACTCTGTGTCCAAGGTCGACGTAAAAGTTCAACTGAAGGCGTGGCAGATCAATGTGCAACATCTGTTCAGACGCTTCATAGAAAAGATGTACATCAGAAGGGTCTTCCAATGGCCGGAATATGTCTACGAGATCTTCCGCAGTCGCGCTGGAAGGATTGAGCAAAATCCGCGCATCGTGCCATGTGAGCTGCCAAGAGCTGTTGTGCTTCCGCAGCCGCCAGTTGGCGTGTCCGGATATCCAGGGGTCGCATTTGGGACGAAACTCGACGGACTCGCTATCAACGTCATACCAATGTACGAAATCGACAACAAAACCGAGAGGCAGCTTTCCGCTGAACACCTTGGCAGGGACCATTATATAGGATGACGCGTTTTTTCGAGCGCATAATAGAAGGTCTCGACCATGATATTCGTCAGACCAGTCGCTGATGTTCAGAAAGACTTCATGGTCGTTGAATGTGCTCTTTGTCGAAAATCTCATGCCATGCATTCCGCTGGGAAGTACGTCGAGGCGCTGGGAGCCAAAGAAGGTTTTGTAATCCGGATGCTCTTCGTATTCGCTAGGAATCCGGCTTGGTGAATGACCATTCAGCAAAAGCTCTGCAGTTAGCAGGTTGAAGTGAATCGGTAGGCTTCCCTGCCCGCTGCCGCCATGACGAGTGACCCAACAAGAAGAAACGAGTTCCCAAGGCTGCTCGGGATGAGAAGAGGCCTCCGAAGCCTTTTCAATTGCGATATCCAGCCCGCGATTTGAGTTCAAGCCTTTGATAAAAAATCGCAAAGCTCTATGCGCAAGACGTTTCCATCGAAAGGCTAAGGTGCCGAGAACAAGGTTGTTTGCATGCACTTCAGCTTGCAATTGTTGGACACGACGGGAACAGTCCAGGAAGGTTGCGGTAAGACTGGAATCATCAAGCATCTTCTCGAGGTAATTAGATTCAACGTCAAAGGAGGAGAGGCAAACTAGCGCAACCTCAAGAGATCTGTCGAGCCAAGCACTTCTCTCAATGTTGTCAGTCGCCGAAAAGACTTTGCTCTCGAGATCCTCCAGCCATCGAGCGCATATCTCACGACACTCGGCCAAAAACTCAAGGCAGGTTCGGCGCGTTTGTTCAGGGCCAAGGGCAAGCACTCGGGCCGCAATTTGGACAAAAACCCAAATGGCTTTGGAAGACTCCCAATTTTCTTGCATTCTGAGGAGATTTGACCGAAGATTTCCTAGCAGCGCTTGCGTAAATGCTGTGGATTCCAAAATGTGGTGAGTTACTCGACGATGCGTGATGCCTGGCTTGCCAACTTGCTCCACCAATTGGGTCACAATTGTGATGGTTTCTGTCTTCTTCTAGCTAACAGAAGGCATCGCCAGTTGCACCAAAATGTTCATCCATTGAAGGCGAGTCCCCAATGGAAGTGAGCCAAGCGCTCTGAATTCGGGGAGTGGCATGTGATCAGGACAATCAGCTTGCTGCGTGAGGACTTCGTTGGGCTGTGGATTTTTTATGCTGCTCTTATTTAGGCGGAGGAATGGTTGCAGACAGCTTGATTGTTCTGGAAGTTTCAGCGTACACTTTTTCGAAATCTCTTCAGAGGAGCAAAAATGGCCTAGAAATCGTGTCGATGATTTGTCAAACAATCTCCATTCGAGTCCATTTGGCACACAAACGTTGTCCAAGCAGATGTCGTTATCAATGCGAACTGGTGGGTGATTCTTTGCCAAAGGCTTTTTGTCCGATGCTAATGTAACGCGCTGGTCGGGATTTTCACATGCGTAATCCTGGTTCAATGCTTCATATGAATCGACCTGACATCCAGGGGAGCGGCACCTGGCCGATTGAGGTTGTCGATACCGAAGCACGTCATCCAGGAAGAACACTGTCGCGTCTCTCCAGGCTCCAAATGCAGCAGGCACAGCCAGTTCAAACACCACAGACTTCGCCACACTTGGGTTATAAGGCAATGGCAATTCATAAATTCCAATTTCGAGGCAACTTGCCGCCAGCTTGTGACTGCACCTCTTGCAGGATTGGGCATGCCTGGATTCTGTATGCCCGTCCTCATTCTCGATTAGCTCTTCATCACATGATGTCGTGCTGTAAACGTTCAAGTGTTCATTGTAGATTGACTTGAGTCGCTCCAGTTCGGCGGATTTCTCAGACTTGGCCCGTGTTGCTCGGGCTGTGATGCGTCTCAGAATCTTTTGGTGATTGTTGGAGTCAGCAACAAATCGGGCGGAGAAGGAGTGTTCCCCAAAACTAAAGATTGCAGAGCGGCTTTGCCTCTGGGCTGAATTTCCGAAACGATCATTCAAGTAGAGCTCTGCACGAAACAATCTTTCCATGTCGCTTCCAAACCTTAGAAGCAAAGCGTGGAAAGGTTCCAGGGGAATGTCATGACGATATTCCGCTAAGCTAGGATACTTGGCCAAAGCCGATTTGTCACAAGCAACCCACAGCTCGAGAATTGTCAACAAAATAATGGAAGTTCCTTCAGCAGAATCTTTGTAGTTGGCTTGGGCGATGCGGTGATATGTCTGGATTGCGACTTTGATTGTGTCGCATGTGCCATCATCTCTGAGGTGGCGATCTATCCAGCCATTAAGATGCTGCGCTACCCAGGTTTCAAAAGCGTGAAGGTTGTATGTTTTGTAGCGCTCGCTATTTTCGATGGCCTTCACGCTTGGGAAGCTGTCGCTGGCGAAGGATTGCAACGGGGAGCTAGGCGTAAACTCCAGTCCTTCGTCTGAATTCTGGTTGCTAGCAACTTTTTCAAGAAACAAGCTCAAGCCCGAAACTTCGATTGAAGTGTCTCTCTCAATGTCAGGCAATGTGAGACGGGGGATGCGAAGTGGTCGTGATTGGGCACGAATTATGTCGTCCCAGCGTGAATCCAGGAGATCTTTCGCCATATTCATAGCTTTGTGAACATGCAGCATCCATTTCTCATCTTTTGACAGGTTCAGCTTGACGATGCGGCGTGCCAACTTGGCGTTCATGATATAGAGAATGTCGCTCGCCAGGCGTTGTTTCGTAGCAGCTTCAAGCAGTGTAGAAATGTAGAAGACCATAAACCTCTTGTAGAGCCCATCTGAGCAGGTTTTGAGCATAATTTCCGACAACTGCAGCTGCAAAACGGCACGAATCAAGAGCCATAGGGCGGAACGTCTCCAAGGCTTGCTGCTGCCCTCAGATAGAGTGGCTTCCTCTCGTGTGTTCTTCCAGATCCCGTGCGTTACATCTTTGCCGTTGGCGCGCAGAAAACTGATGAAGAGATCCAAAACCACAGCTGGGTCAGTCGTGTCTTCTATTGGGTCCTGTCCTCGATACTCCAACGTCTGGATCATAGCTGGTACCTCCTGGTGGCTCATCTTTGCAATTGTAGAAGCAACTGCTGAGACAAAATCCGGTTTGGTGAATGTTTTGAAGTCAACATAGACGCCCGCGTTGGGAAAACAGCGCCTGATGCGTCCCTTGATCTTCATGACAATTTCGGTTGAAGGCGTCAACTCAAAAGCTTCAAAATGTGCTCCCTTGTTGTGCTGGCTTATGATAATCGCTGCATTCTGTGCCTTCAAGTGCAAAGGAATGGTTGAACCTGGATACACACATTAGGTTCTTTCTTCACAGAGTCGAGGATTTCATCCTTACCATTTTCGCCGAGTCTTTCGAGCATGGCGAGAAGCTTGTCTTCTTGCACTGCACCCGAATCGTTTTGTGACGTCTGAAGATTGACCATTGAATTGGTAGATATGGAGACCTTTTCTTGGTCGCTGCCCCCGACATGGTTGGAAAAGATTGACAAAGCCGATATGACAGTCTGGATAAGAAATCGCTCATGGGAACCGCCTTCACTCTTGCCAGGAAGTTTCGGAGGCAGAAAGACATCGTTGATGACGCTCCTCAGGAGCGCTTCCTTCGACGTCATGAAGGCTCCTTGGCAAGAATGAGACCTGCCAGGCTTCAGTCGGAATCCGATTGAGGCGTGACGATGCAATGGCAATAGTTGAAAGGATGGATTGGCACAATGAACTATTAACTGGGCAGATAGCACAGGCAAGTTCAATGCAGCAAGGAAGTGAAGATGTAGGTAGAGATGGGACAGTTCGTGTGAGGAAGTGGGTAGAGTGAGGAGTGTGATGGTGGAGAGGGAAGAGAAAACGTGTGTTGAGAGAGAAGATTGCGGTGGTATGAGGGAGGAGAAAACGTGTGCGTTGTGGCTCCGAAAGAGAGAAGGTGGGCGTTACAGAAGCAGAGGTCCCAAGCCACACGTGAGCTGGTTTTCGTTCGTATGGCCTGAGGTTTGACTTTGCAGGGCGCTGTGTTCAATCAGGTGGTCGATGCAAACGCGAGTGATTGCCTCTAGACGTACATTCACTTCTCGGGCCACAGCTACAGTTTCAAAATTCAGAGAGCTCTGAAAACTTTGGTTTCGTTGATTCAAAGCCCATGATCTCAAAGCCTCGAAGCTCTGCTCCTAGCTTCATATACAGTTACCTCAAGACCATTCACTCCTCCTCCTCGCAGCACTCGCCTCAAGATCTTGCCGCTTGGCGACTTGGGAATCTGGTCTACAAACACGATGCCTCCCCGAAGCCACTTGTATCTCGCTGTATGCTTCTCAACGAGCCCACAAAGTCGCAGCCCGAGGTCTCGAAGCTCACTGTAACTTTTGGCGGTGCGATCCGTGGGTACAATGAAAGCTCTTGGCCGCTCCGTCGCCTCTGCCTCGTCGTACACGCCAATGACACCAGCATCTAAAACCTCGTCGCTGCTGCACAGCAGAGCCTCCAGCTCCGCAGGGGCGACTTGAAAGGCGCGGACTTTGATCAGCTCTTTGATTCGGTCGGTAATCCGAAGGCTTCCATCTGGGTGGATGATGCCCACGTCGCCGGTCTTGAACCACCCATCTGGGGTCAACGCCTCGTCCGTGGCAGACATGTCAGGTGCCGAGCCCAAGTGGCCTTTTGAAACCGGCAGGTATGCCGCCAGGAGACCTGGTGAGCGAATGAGAATCTCTCCCGAGTGCCCAAGAACGGCGGCTTGAGTCTCCACTGCACTCGGTTGCTGCTCATCGGCAGCAATCATGATCTCGACCCCCCAGTGCGGTTGGCCGCTGTCCTCCCTCTGAGCCTTCATGTGCCGCTCTTCCAAACCCGGCTGCAGCGTAACGCCTCCCGCCTCGGTCAAGCCGTATCCCTGCTTGATGCGGAATCCAAGCCGAGAGTAGACCTGCTCAATGATATCACTGCCCAAGGGTGCGCCGCCAGTCAAGGCAGCCACTACACTGCTGAACGCATTCCGGCCTTGGCCATCTCGGCTTGCGTACGGTTCCACCAGAGGCGACTTGGCCAGCATGACCGCGACGGGGGGCGCCATGTGCAAATATGTGATCTGTCGACGCGGAATGGCAGCGAGAAAGATTTCCGGCTTAAAGGAGAGCATGGTGTAGACGGTAGACCCAGTAGCTATGGCGACCACAAAAGTATTGATGAGGCCCATGACGTGGTAGAAGGGTGCGAAGCCGAGCCAGCGTTGTTGGTGACCCTGGTAGAAGTCGCAGTCGTGCCACAGCGACATGGCTCCAAACATGACGGCGCGATGAGACAGCAAGACGCCCTTGGATCGCCCCGATGTGCCCGAGGACCACAGGATTACGGCAATTCGTGGTTCCGGTGCAAACGTAGGCAGTGACCGCTGTGAGTGTGATGGGGAGGCAGATGCCAGGAGCCGCTTCCAATTGCAATCTGACAAGTCAGCTTGAGGATTCGGGTACGGGTCGTTCCCAGTATCGACGGTATATAGGGGCACATTCTCAAAGTATGTCAGGTCTTCTTGGGCGAGAAGAGCCTCCCGCATTGCGGCAACACATGTCGTTGCAGTGATGATGGCGCGCGGCCGCGCATTTTGCAGAATCCAGGCAAGCTCTCTGCTCGTCAGCACCGGAGACACCAGAGTCGCCGTCAGACCAGCAGCCCAGGTAGCCAGCACCGCAGTTGCAAAGGGTAGGCAATTGGGCAACTGAATCAGAACCACAGGCGCGATCTCGGCCCTGCGGCAAGTCGGGGTCGGCGGCAGCGTGCGGACGTCAGCAGGATCCAGACCGATTGCACGCAAGGCTGAAGAAAGGCGAAGCGCATCCTTCTTCAATTGCCCATATGTGAGGGTACAATCTTGGACGGCGTTAGCCTTTCGGTGTATCAAAATTGACCAAACCAAACCGGCATCCTGTCTCGCCAGCGGACTCAGTACATACCTGTCTCGTTGTCCACGAATATGGGCCTGTCGTCTACAATCCGCGGCACTCGCTGCGTTTTCGGGGTGCAGTCATCTTCGTTCTCAAAGGGGTTGCTGAAGAGCCACCCAAACGCATTTTCTCTCAAAGGCAAGTTGACGGGCGGCGAGCCGGTGCGCGAGTAGGCGGCTTGTCGGACCATGTGGGTTTCACTGCCGTGAGACGAGGGGACGATGCCCTTGATTGAGGCCAACAGGCTGCGCAACGACAGGACTCGATTGTTCTACTCGTAGGCCGCGGCAACTCGTCGAGATTTTTTGACAGACCACGAGGTCCGACTAATAAACGGTCTCCAGGACTCTAGATTCCGAGGTATGACCCCACTGTCCCCGCTTGTATCCCGCTCCCAATTGCAGGAGAAGCTGACCACTTGGAATTGGATTATCCAGAGCAGGATGCTCAATTAGGCTACGGAAAGGCGGGGTGCGGTGTGCCTAGTCGCGACCGAGAGCCGTCTCACGACAGCCAGTGATGAGCATCATCGCAGATCAATACTATCGCTCTTGAATTCCCAAATCAGGATAATTCCCAAGCAACGTGCGAGCAACAAGTGGAGTGTCCGTTCATAGCTTGCCGTAACGTCCGTTCCATCGACGACCAACGCAAAGCGACGCGGCCTACGGTGACGCGTATGGTTGCAACAGCCACTGGCTTCAAACATGGACTCAGCCTTCCAGCTACCCTTCTTCGCCCCCGAATCCCGTCTGCCAGCATCCCTTCCGTCGCCTCAAGACATCGAGCGCTCAGATGTGGTTCTCCTGGAGCAAACCGGCCGCCGGGTCGTTCGTTTCAGCAATGACTTCGTTGTGAAGTACGGCGCGAACGTGAGCCTAACCGAGGGCGAAAACATGCTCTTTGTCCGCCAAACACAATGTGCTTCTGCACCAGAAGTATTTGCCTTGTTCTCTACCAAGAATGCCGACGGTCTGCGGATCAATTATATCATAATGGAGAATGTTGTAGGAGAGAGGCTTGATGGCATTTGGTCGCGACTTGACGCATCAGAAAAAGAAGGCATAGCAGATAAAATGCGTCTTCAAATCGACGCAATGCGGAGTCTTCCTGCGCCGGGATACTTCGGCTGTATCGGAAGGCGCCCCTTCGAAGAGTCCCTGTTCTGGAGCTCACCGGATGACGGTCTTGATGATGGAACACTTAACGGTCCCTTTGATACAGAAGACGAACTAAATGAAGCATTTGCGAAAAAATATCTTTACAACAGTGGACTGAATAACAAAGCCCAATTCTACCGTCGCGTTCTTCCACACGTTTTGACCGGTCACAGCATGGTATTCACTCATGGCGACTTGCAACGGAAGAACATAATATTGAAGGAGAACGGAGAGCCGGTTATGATTGATTGGGAGACGGCCGGTTGGTACCCGGCCTATTGGGAGTATGCGGTGGCAATGTTTGCCTGTGGGACCTGGCGGGATGACTGGCACGAATTTGTCGCCCGGGTACTCAAAGAGTACCCGAACGAGTATGTATGGTTTGAGATGCTCCGTGGAGAATTGTGGTCTTGAGAAATTTGAGAGGATCTACACGGTTCCTCGGAAATAAACGGGGGCTCTCCGCTAGCTGAGGAGATCAGCGAAGGCATCCCATCATAAGGCGGCTTTGTTGAAGATAAGATCCCATATTTCGCCCTGACGTACTAACAAATGGAAGTGAGCACGACGCCATGGACTGTACAAGCATCGAGTTGTATGGGACCGTGCGAGTTCTCGCTAGGCTTGGAAATCTCAGAAGGCGTTGGGTATCATATTTCAACTATTCTTCCTCTCGTTCTCCCGCGCAATCTCCTTGAAAAACTTGCTGTGGGGACCGGTTTTTGCCTTCATGGGCTTCTTTGCACTCCTCTTCTGCTCAGTATGTGCAATGTCTTGTCTTCCGCCTAGGTCTTTAGCGACGATATCTTTGCTCAGCGGTCTTCCCTCAGGGCCGTAGAACATGTTTCCATCTGCCAACATGCCAGCATTGTCCTTTGCCTCCTCATCCTTCCAAGACTTACTCTTGGCTTCAGCAATGACCCGCTCAAGAAGGTCACGCCTAGCCTGAGCTGTGCCGAACGCCAAATCTGGCAGCTGACCCATGTCTTTCAGTCGTGTGATGACCTTGAACGAGTATCCCTGATCGACGAGGAAGGCTTGCCGCTTGGAAGAATACACCATTTCAACGGTGTCCTTGGAGACGAGTGAGTAGAAGAAAGCATTGAAGCCATCCTCGTTCCTCCGCTTGGCCCGCAATATGCGGCCGAGCCGTTGAGCTTCCTGGCGGCGAGACCCGTACTGCGCAGAAATTTGTATCAAACATGTGGCTTCGGGCAGATCCAGCGACGTGTCCCCAATCTTGGACAGAAAGAGGGTGCTGCAGGTTGGCTTGTTTCTGAAGTAGTCCAGTATGTCTTGGCGTTCTTCGTTGCTTGTCCCACCGTAGAGAAATGGCTTCATGAGCTTCTTGGCGTAGGCTTCAAGGGCATACACATGATCCGAAAGGACAATTATTTTATCGCCACGGCTTTCGTGATACTTGATCAGGTACTGACATGCTTGAAACTTGTTCGGATTCATGACACAGAACAATTGCCGAGCTCGAGGTCCAGACTCCAGGTACCGTTCATGGAACTCGGTTGGCATGGGGCACCAAACTTCACCGCATTGCACCTTGGCAATGAAGCCTTGCTCTGAAAGTTCCATCCAGTTGGCCTCGTAGAGCTTGGGGCCGATCAGAAAATTAAGATCTTCAATTTTGTCGTCTTCACGGAGGAGGGTAGCAGTCAGGCCGAGTTTTGAATGAGCCTTAATCGAGCCAATCACTCTCCGGAACATCTGAGCCGGTACGACGTGGACTTCGTCAAGCAGCATGAGACCCCATTCCCGTCCTTGAAGAAAATCCATCATTTTCGCAGATTCATGCGCGCGCTCGCGAGTATTCGTCACCATGGAGTAAGTAGTGATGATAACCCCGGTAGTTCCGGTAAAGGTCGACTTGCATTCAGATGAGAAAAGGGCGATGTCGTCCGGATTGATATTGGACCACTTGACAAACTCATTTTTCCATTGGATCGCAGACATGTTACTCGTCGCAAGCACGACAACTCCCTTTCTGATGGTACATGCAGCTGTAACACCAACCAAAGTCTTTCCGGCGCCGCAAGGCAAGACAATAATGCCACTCATGGCCCGTCCGTTGCCGAACATCTTGGTGAGGCTCTTTTCTTGGTAGGGTCGAATTTGTGTTCCGGGTCGAAGATCGATCTCAAGATTCGCGTTGGCCCGATCGTTTCTAAACTCGTACTCTTCTAGTACAGGATAGTGGAGAGCCAGGCACCGCTGAGCCACTTGTCCGACTTTATCATCATTGATCTGGAAAGCATGGATTGGTTCTGGTTCCTCGTCATTGTCGTCACCATCCAAAGTGCGTTGCAATTGGACAAGGGCAGACCCTTGTTCGCTGTCCAAACCGTGCCCAAGACTCCCGCCACTCAGGCTTTGCAGTTGCCGAATTCTATGCGCAGCCTTGGTGCCAGCAATTGTGATGCCGGCGGGCTGGAGCACGCTCTCCGGAACTTGGGCGGTACCTTGGACGCAACACGATCTGATTTGTGGATCTCGCAACAGTATTTGCATAATTTTAGCGTCTGCGGTTTCCAAGAAGTACTTGTTATCTCTCAGAACCATCTTCACCATCCCATAGCTCCTGCCACAATGTTGGATGTAGTTGATCACGTTGGGTGGCATCTCATTTTTCAAGAAACGATCGAGTGTGTTCACTATGTCTTTGGCAGTCAGACCTACCGAGACGGCCGCGTAAAGGCTATGCGTGGTGAGTCGGTATTCGTGCAGGAAAGTTGGCCGCGATGTTGGCTCAGCGACTGTGACCAAGAAATCCTGCACTTGAGGTGCTAGGGGATGGAAATTCTCGAGGATGAGCCGCCCCCACCCGTCGACTCGCAGCGGTCGATTCTCATGGTCGGGCTTCATCAGGAGCGCGGTGAAGTCGTGTTTCGGCCCAGGCTGGAAATGGCTCGATGCTACATCGATAATTCCCGGGCTCAGCTCGTAGGGGAAGGCTGAGATGTCGAACTTGCTGATGTTGCTCTCAATGATGTTGTTCAGTTCGCCTGCATCGTCAGCTGAGTCGCGCGGCACAGCACGACTACCTGGGCCGTGCGGTGATCCGTGACCTTCGTCATTGTCGATGCCTGTCTTGCGGTTTGATGCCATTGATGCCTCAGCTAGGGTGCGGTGCTGTGAAGCAGCAGCCCACTCGGCTGCCAGGGGCATGCGCTCTAACGAAGTGTGGCGGCCTGGGTGGCAGGCAGCGGACTGATGTGGAGGTGGGGAGACGGACCTGGCGGTTGCCTCGTTGGCTGCCTGGCAAGAGTCACAGCTGTCACCATCACTGCCACCATCACTGCCACCGGCCAACACATGGCTAACAGAGAGATCACAGCCACAAATGACAAGGTCGGCTTTCACCAATCAATGGAACAAATCGCTGCAAATTGCCCAAGCCGACGAGCGCATGTTGTTGCTGCTATTATTGGTAATGGCACAAAGTGGGCTTCGCTAAGATGGGCACCCGACCACCGCTCGGGCGCTAACACACTGGGGGCTCTCGGCGATCTGACCGGGTCTCGGGGTGCCTGATCGCTGAGGTATGTAGCAGATAAACACACTCTCGCGCTGAATACGGTTGTAAACGTTCAGGTTTTGCTCATCCAGGCCTCTCGTACAATTTCCAAGCATTGCCTTGAGCCGAAGCAATGCAGTTGAGCCGTGCTCTTTACATGCAGGAGTGCGGGGATCTGGCCATCTCCAACCTTAGGCAGCCACTCCATACATCTCGATCCGTCATGGCCCTCGTCGCACAGCCCAGCGAGTACATTGGCCGCATCTTCCGCACCTGTTTAACTTCCATCTTGCCCCGCTTCTACCTCACATGCCATCGCGGAGTATGGGTTACATTTAACGGGCAAGGCGCCATCAACTCAGAAAGCCCTTCTCGCACGGTTCCGGTGTGGGCGGCCGACTTCTGCCGTGTTCGTTCACGACGCAACACCTAGATCCTCGGCGCCGTCGTTCTGAGCCCGCAGCATCATCCCCGCGCTCTACGGAGTAGTAGTTAGCAGCATGACCATCCAGATTGAGCTGGCCATGGGCGACGTCGCCCAAACTGCCGACCCGGCGACGCCCTACGTCGGCGGCCGTGACGGAGACAAGTACCGCTTCACCATCCTGGCCGACGGCCTCCTGCGGTACGAGTGGGCGTCAGACTCTGAGTTCGAGGACCGCCCGTCGGCCTTTGCCGCGCACCGCGACGAAGCCATCCAGTCCGTGCCCAAGTACGAGGTGCGCGAGAAGGACGACGCCCTCGAGATCATCACGTCGCGCTTCCACATGACCTACGACAAGAAGGCGTTCTCCCCGCAGGGCCTCTACGTGCGCGTTTTGGGCCATGGAGGTGGCCTGTGGCGCTTTGGCCAGGAGCAGGAAACACTGGGCGGTACCATTCGCACCCTCGACAGTGTCGATGGGCGAGCCGACATGGGGCCAGGCGTTACTTCGCGGAGCGGCTTCGCCAGCCTTGATGACTCGCACACCATGCTCTTCACCAAGGACGGCTTCGTCGCGCCGCGGCGTGACGGCTCCGACCGCACCGACGGCTACCTCTTCTGCTACGGCCATGAGTACCGCGAGGCCGTCAGGGCGCTGTACAAGATCTCGGGCTCGCAGCCGCTGTTACCGCGCTGGAGTCTGGGCAACTGGTGGAGTCGTTATCACGAATACACTGCCGGCTCGTATCTGAAGCTCATCCGCACCTTCAGCCAGCTCTCTGTGCCGCTGAGCTGTGGCGTCATCGACATGGACTGGCATCTTGTCGACGACCCACGTGTGACTGACGCTGGAGCCAGCGGCTGGACAGGGTACACGTGGAACACGGAATTGTTCCCGGATCCGCCGGCCTTTATCAAGAAGCTGCATGAGTACGGCTTAAAGACGACTCTCAACTTGCACGACGCAGGCGGGGTCGCCAGCTACGAAAAGCTATACGACGCCGTGGCGCAACAGCTGCACTTTGACACCTCTCGCAAGGAGACGATCCCGTTCAACATTACCAACCGCGCCTATCTCGACGCCTACTTCGACCCGCTGCTCACGTCGCTGGAGAAGGACGGCGTCGACTTCTGGTGGATCGACTGGCAGGCGGGGTCGTTCTCGGGCATGCCCGGCGTCGACCCGCTCTGGGTTCTGAATCACTACCATTACCATCACAACGCCGAGCTGCAGGCCAGGCGAGACGGCGACCATCCTCTGATACTCTCACGGTATGCCGGGCCCGGCAGTCATCGTTATCCAATTGGATTCTCGGGCGACACGACCATCACGTGGGCTTCGCTCGCCTTCCAGCCCGAATTCACAGCCACGGCGAGCAACATCGGATATGGCTGGTGGAGTCACGACATTGGCGGCCACAAGGAGGGCAAAAAGGACGACGACTTGTTGTGCAGGTGGGTCCAGCTGGGCGTGCTGTCGCCCATCATGCGTCTGCACTCGACCAAGAACGGCTGGGTGCACAAGGAGCCGTGGCTCCTGCCCATGGGCGGAGCCCAAGATGTCGTGGTAGAGTTCATGCGCCTGCGTCACCGGCTCATCCCCTACCTCCATACCATGAACGCTCGGGCAGCCGACAAGGAGAGCGGGGAGCCGCTGGTCCAGCCCATGTACTGGGAGTACCCCGAGCACGAGGAGGCGTACCAGGTGCCCAACCAGTACTTTTTCGGTTCCGAGATGATTGTAGCGCCCATCACGACGCCACAGAACCGGTCCACCGGCACAGGCAAAGTCCGGGCTTGGCTACCGCCGGGGACCTACGTTGACTTTTTCACGGGCGTGGTGTACGACGGAGATAGAAACCTGTGGCTGAACCGAACGATCGACAAGGCGCCCGTGCTGCTGAAGCAGGGCGCCATCGTCCCTCTCGAGAGCGACATATCGCCGGCGAACGGCGGTAAGAACCCGGACAGGTTCGAGGTGGTTGTCGTGGTAGGTGCCGACGGGCACTTCGAGCTCCTCGAGGAGGACGAAGAAGGGTTCAGCATCAGGTCGCCCACCGGCTGGGTGGACTGGGTCCGAACGCCAATCGCATTGGACCAAGAGCAGGGCACCGTCACAATCGGCCCAACTCAGGGCGGCCACCCGAGCCTGCGCCGTTGCTGGTCGCTCCGCCTCCTCGGCTTCAAGCTTGGCGAGGACTGCGACGTGAAAGTCACGACCACGGGAGACGAAACGTTCCGAGATATAGTGCACCAGGAAGACGGTGCGCTGCATGTCTGCATAGGCGACGTCGCGCCGCGATCAACCGTGACGGTGTCACTGGGCTCCAACCCGCAGCTCGCAGTCAACGACCCGATGGCGCTAATAAATCCCATCCTGGACGACGCAGAAGTCGAGTACGAGCTCAAGGAAAAGATCGAGGGGATCATCATCCGCAAGGATGTTCCCAGGTCGGTTCGTGTCAGCCAGCTCGAGGCCGTGGACATGGACGCGGACTTACGCTTGGTTCTGAACGAACTCTTGTTTGCAGATTCGCGGTCGTGATGATGCATCTAGTGTGTTTCGGTGGGTGTCACGCCGGCTGATTGTGAAACTGTCCCATGAGCTTCATGGTGTGGAATTCCCTTGATTGTGGCGGGACTACGAGCATGCATTGCTCTTCCCTTTGTATGATGTATGATCAAATGCCTGCTGATCCAATAGCAAACGTTGCAACCTTGCACGCTGCTTTTGCTCCTTGCGAGTCCCCTCCAGTTGTTCTCCTGCCGCATGCTGGACTGCGTAGCGGGTAAGTCGCAGCTTGCACAGCGTCGATGCCACTGCGAACGAAATCAACTCGTGGAGAGCCCTCGCGCATTATTCACCAGTCACCAACCTCCAAGCGAATCGGCAAAGATGTTTTCTGTAACGACGTATATTGTAGGCGTAGGCGAGGTCTCGCTTCCCTCCCTACTTATGTACAGCGCCCAATCTGCGGCGAATGGTAACGAGAGCGATCCCCTTCACAGCCAAGCGGCGAAGCCAGATCCTAATTACTACGTTACACGCAACCATGCTTGGAAAGCCACTCCCGCAAAAAGCTTACGGAACACCGAACGGCGCCAGGAGAACAGTCGCACGCGGCAGACAGGAAGGGCTCGGCAATTTGTCGCAATGCGGTCATGTTTTGCCCGTGGTTGTTGAGTCGCTGCAACGAGACCGCTTGGGAGCCGTTGTCGCTGGTCAATCTGTCTCGCCTATCCTATCCCGGGTCGTGTGGACCGGCTTCCTCGTCCGATTCGTGACGTCTGTTTCGAGGGTGTCGGTGTTCCTGTTGGTCGTATGAGCGTCAAGTTGTTGCTCACATGATCCGATGGCCCTCATGCTTCTCTTAAGTACCTTTCAATAACAGCACAATTCTGCCTGGTCTTGCGTTCACAACATCCGCGGCTGCAGTAAATGACGACTTGCGGTTAAGTCACGATGCGGGTTGGACGGTTGACTGTGACGGCTGCTGCGAACCGGCTTCCTGGCCCAGCCGGCCGGCGGCGACGAGCCGAACAGCCGCACCCATTCCCAATCCATCTCGACGCCGTGCGAGACATTCGGTTTCCTGAGTAGGTAGCGGACGAGCGTGGCGCCAGGCAGCGAGGCGACGCCGCCGAGGAGGAGGAAGACGGACGAGGAGGTTTTCTTGTGAAGCATTTCTCTGTGCTGTCGCGTAGCAGTGCGACGTGGGATGGGGTGCCTTTGGTTGGGGATTCTTCGAAGACATGGCCTTGATATGGACGCTGAAGGTGGTTTTATACGTAGTCGAGGCGCCGCAACAGGAGCCCGCCAGCGTCGCAAAGCTCGATGCTCGGCGTCGCTGCTCGCGTGTCGCGTGCGGAGAAGGTGCTGGCATCGGCACTCGTCCCGGCAGCCTCTCCGGGAACCGACGGCACCCCCGTCAGCCCTGTGCCTTCACGACTCACAACTCACAATTGCAATATTTTTGCGCCACGTTGCAATTGCTTGAGACTTCCCGTCAAAGGCACATGTGACAACAATGCCTTTGTTTCCTGGCTCTGACGGCTCGCACTTTGCGGCACAAAGACCTGCTCTGAGTGCCGAGTGCGCGCGTCCTGGCGTCTGCTAGTGGTGGGAGAGTATGGAGCAAGGCACATTTTCCACGAAAACGGGGAGCAGAAAGTGAACCCTTTGGAGAAGAGCCGTTTCCACTGCCTGCTTGGTAATGCATCCATCATCAGCACTTGGAGGGGTGTTTTCCATTCCCAGTTGGGGATTGCATCGTGGACGAATGAGACCTCGAGGCGGTGGCTCATTGACGCTATCTTCTCCACTGCAGCGTCCTAAAAGCCGGCATCTGTCTTAACAATGACAGCCCAGCCTCACTTCGCGTTTGAGATTTGCGGGCTACCGTGTCTATGTGCTTGCTACAATATCGGCCAGGGCCCAGCGCCCGCGGCCCTCTTCGCTCCGTCCTGCGCGGCCACGGCCTGACGGCGAAGCGTCTCGGTGCTTGCGCCAGTGTAAGAGCATCAGCATCCTCCAAGATGCCCGACGGCGTCAGCCGCAACCCGCATCGCGACTTCAAAAAGGCTGAGGCCTCGCGGCCCGACTGGGACGACGCCTCGCGCTTCCGCTACACCAAGACGGTCGACCCGGCGTGGGCGTTCGGCGACGGCGCGAACCGCCTGCGCACCGCCGACGACGCGCGCAGGAAGCACGTCGCCATCGACCCCCACGCCGACGGCCGCCCGCCCGGCTTCAACTACAAGCTGCTCGTCTCGGCCGTCGTCCCGCGGCCCATCGCCTTCGTCAGCACGCAGAGCGCCGACGGCCGCACCGCCAACCTCGCGCCCTTCAGCTACTTCAACGTCGTCAACCACGACCCGCCGCTCTTCGCCGTCGGCTTCGCGTGCGGCCTCGCCGCCGCCAAGGACACGCTGCGCAACGTCGTCGACACGCGCGAGGCCGTCATCAACATCATCAGCGAGCCGTTCCTCGAGGCCGCCAACGCGGCGAGCGTCGACGCGCCCTACGGCGCCAGCGAGTGGGCCGTCAGCGGCCTGACGCCCGCGTACGACTGCGAGACGGTGGGCTGCGCGAGGGTCCAGGAGGCCGTCTTCAGCGTCGAGGTGAAGCTGGACATGCTCAAGGAGTACGAGAGCAAGGCGTCGCCGGGCCACATGTCCGGCACGCTCGCCGTGTTCGAGGGAACGAGGATGTGGGTGAGGGAGGACGCGCTGAACGAGCAGAAGAACCTTGTGGATCCAGCTGTGAGTGCCCCTGAAGATGGATGATGAGAGGGAATGAGACGGGATTGACGATTCTAACGTGTGTATAGGTCTTGCGGCCTATAAGCCGTCTGGGGGGCATCACCTACGGAAGGACCACAGAAGCAGTAGAAATCCCGAGGCCAAAGTTCCAGGACAACGTTGGTGGCCAGGAAGGGTTCGAAAGACTCAAGAAGTCAAGGCAATAGACGCGACCGCCGACGGCGACGGCAGTATGTGTATTCACGAGTCGAAAGACCTCAGCATCTCAAAGCATGGGCAAAACGCAGCGGGCAGAAGTTGCCGCATTGTATATCATTTCACTCATATGCAGTCGTCACTATATCGACATGAACGCCAACGTGATCCCCTCGGTCCCTATGCCCACAAGATGCGCTCACAATGATGGCGATCCAAGACCTGGGTATGAATGTGATGAAATCATGGCCTCCTCATAGATAGAAGCTCTGGCCGGGATGAGAAATGACAAACTCGCAGCCGAGTCGCGCGTCCTGTTCGTAGTCCTGCAGCTGCCGCAGGATGCTGTCGCCGACATCGGGCTCATCGGTTAGTCGCTCCTTGACGTGTATGATGACAATTTTGAGGCCATCGAGTGGACGACGGGCCGGCACGTGGGGATCCAGCGACTCCATCTCGCGGAGCGACAGCTCGTCGGTTGGCGTCGCCAGGTGCGGCGTGTCGGGCGCGTCTGCGGGCTTGTGCAGCGAGGTCTTCATCGACTTGGGCGACACGGGGTCGTCTTGCAGGGAGCTCTGCTTGCTGGGGGTGTGCATTCGGTGTTCGGGGGGTACTTCGTCACTGATGCTTGCTCGCTTGCGCTTGCGCGACTCCGAGGAGCGCGATTTGCGTGCCGCCTCAACCTCGATGGCGAGCGTGCGCAGCTCCTCCATGACAAAGACGGGCTTGAGGTGGCCGAAGAGGCGGTCGTTGCTCTGCGAGTCGTCGTAGCTGCATTCGATGAAGATGGCAGCCAGCGTGCCGCTCGCGATTTTGGGCGCCGCCTCCTGCCATACGCCCAGGTTGCGCGGGTTCAGAGAAATGCTGTCAGGTTCAACATCGCCGAAGATGAGCACTTCTCTGCGGTGGCTGTGGTCTTGAATGAAATAAGCGCACGAGTCGTAGACGCAGTACCGTTCCATCTGCTCGTTGCTGTTGACAACGCTGGCCGGGCCGCCACTGTACAAGGGAGACGCGCCGCCATAGGTTGCGTGGTTGAGCAGCATCTGCCCGCGCGGGGTCGGAAGCGACGGAAGATGGCCATAGAGATCGCGGCGAGGGGTCTGGCTGGAGCCGTCGTGACTGCCGAAGCGCGGCGACGCGCTGGACCCGGAGCCTCGATGGCTATGCCGCTCAATGCAGTGGCCGTGGCTGACACTCCACGTCTTGACGAGCAGGCCGTCGCAGACCTCGAGGTAACCCTTGCCCTCGCCGTCGCCCAGCGCCGGGCTGCCGCCCTCGACGAGGCGCAGGTAGGTCAGCAGGCCGGCGCCGTTGTTCTCGTCGCTGAGGTTGGGCCAGATGACGTTGTTGAAGATGTGGTTCTTGAAGGCCTGGATGGTGCTGGGGAGCCCGGCGAGCTTCTTGGGCCGCGTGCCGGGCAGGCCGGCCGTGTTGACGACGAAGCCGGAGATGTGGTCCAGGTGCGGGTGGGTGATGAGGAACGTGTCGACGAGGTTGCGGGTGACGTGGGCGGCGTTGGCGGAGGCGGAGCTGTACGGCAGCGACAGCCCGGCAAAGGGACCGGTGGTGAGCGTGTAGGGCAGCGAGTCTGGGGGCGGCGACGGGAGGGCGTCCTGGATGAGGCGGGTGATGGCGGAGAGGTGGACGCCGGCGTCGACGGCGACGATGGAGCCCTTGGACCAGGCCTCGGACACGGAGCGGACGAGGAATGCGGTGATGTTGGATTCCTGGGGGCCGCCGCCGGAACCCTGCGGTGGGGAGTTAGTATGAGTGTTATGAGCATGGGTTTCTGAGGTTGCATTCGAAAGAGTCAACTTGGCGTGGGGTGACGTGTGAGAGAGGTGCGTCTGGCCGTGTGCTTGGGTAGCCAAGCACAACCACACGTTGCCTCGCTGCCCCGGCTCATCATCTCAAAAGGCACCATTTTGCACCGCTTCTTGCGTTTCGATATGCATCACGACCCGAGTCGTCGTGTATGGCATGACATTGCATAGTTGCGGCCTCGCGCCCTTCACATGCAGCCAGTAGTCGCTAAGCGCAAATGACATCCCCCGCAACCAGAGGCATCTGGCGCGGACGCACAAGAAAAACACCCATCAGGGAAACATAAAACATAGAAACTTACCAGCACGATGACCTGCAGGGCAGGGCCCTCGTCCTCTCCCATCGCTTCAAGGTCGTGGGTCGATGGAGGTCTGAGGTGACCGAGACGCTTTAGCAATTGACGTCGGCCCCGCCGCAGGGAGAGGTCGCACGCAGCCCGGAACAAGGGCGCAAGCGAAGAGCAGCAGTGTTGCGTAGAAATAGAAAAAGACCTTGCGCCGTGAACAAAGGGCGCCAGATATGACTATTTGTTGCCCGAGTTGCAAGGCAGGACGAAGGGTGTAAGGCAGGTAGATGCGACAGCCTACGCCGCGCACGTGATGTTGGCTGCAGTGCCCAGCTCAAGGCTGCGTCCAGCTCCCAGCTGCAGATGCAGATGCAGATGCAGATGCGCCTTCGGCTGCCACGAACGCGGTCAGCTCGGCGGATGCCCCGACGAGCGGCCCTGCATCAGTTGACGTCGGCGCCCGGATTGCGCGATCCCTATTGCTCGGCCCAAGACGGCGGCGGACTCGGGCGTCGCGGGGATCGATCGTGACACTGCTGCTTCGGCGGCGGCGGCGGCCTTGCAGCTCGGCGCGACACGACAGCTCGGCTGACTGGAGCGCGCACTGGTCCACCAGGGGAATGCGTTGCGTCAGTGGGAGGCGAGATCCGGGCGCCGCGCTGCTTTTGAAGGGAGGGTTCCCCCCGTCGTCACGGGCGCCGGGCGCTCGCAGCGCGTTGGACGAAAGCAGCTCCTCAGCCAATCCGGCCCAATCCGTTCCTAGCGGCTTCGGCGTGCCCGCCTCGCATACGGAGTACATGCATGGGCGGGGGGTCGCATTCCGATGGCCCCATCGCTGCCGAGCCAGTCGTCGGCGCCGCCGTTGCGAGCGGACCACGCGCGGGGCCGCATACTACGCACATACATACATACTGTACATACGACGACCGGCTCCGCTGCAGGCGAGTGGAACTGAGTGTGGGATTCGACGCGACGTGAGGCCCGTGGTGTTGTCGGCGCGATGGATCCCACTTCTGAGCCGTTGACGCGGCCTTGCGTGCCGCCAAGGGGCTCCGCGAAACGCCGTCGCCGCGCATCGGTACCGTCACATCTCACAGGTGGAGGCGCAGGCATGTTTGTGCCACTTGTTTGTCCGTCATGCTGGGTGCTCGAAAACAGATCGTTACGACTAAGCAGGGCCTGTAAATACTACGTAGTACGCTCAGCATCCGCCGCGGATCCATCCTGGCCAGGGATGAGCCGCTCTATCGGTACCGACCAAGCTCCCCCCCACCACAATGACGATTCGCGACATCCAGTCTCCAGTCCCCCCACAGCAGCTCGCTACTGTGTGCCATGCTCGTATCGACAGACAGTCAGTCGACCGCCTTCATGCTCCGGTCGCCTTTTCCCTCTTTACATCCACTTTTCCAATCCAACGCCCAGATGCGATCAATTCGTTTCCTGTCCAGAGCTGGACCCCGGCGCGAGTCTCTTCTGTCCGCGCAGATTCATAAAGGTGGACTTTTCCGTCTATCCTCGCAAGCAGTCCTGCTGCTTTTTCCCATGTCGGTGCCAAGTCGTGTTGTCGCCCTCTCGGTCTCCAGTGCGCAAACTGTTTAGGCGGCAGCTTCGTCACGAAGACACAACATCTGGCCCGCTTCAGCAACGAGTGGGAAAAAAGAGACCCAAAGTGGCCTCAATCAAAGGCAAAATAAAGTACGTCGCAATGCGAGTCAAAGATGCGTGAAATGCGCCTGAGAAATCGTCGAGGACACAGAGCCAGCTCTGCGGCACAGTAAAATAAAGCCATCAAAGGCGGAAAAAAGGTCGCGGAAATGTGAATGGAAAGCGCAATGACATCCAACCAGCTATGAGCCAGCACAGGTAAGCAAATGTCGCTCCTGCCGAGTCCTCAGCGTGTGCTTTGTCCTCCTCCGGTGAACAATCGTCGACGTCACCAAGGCATCGCCGTGGTGCAAGCTTAGGCCTTTGCACTGCCCTTCTTGCCATTTGCTTGGAGGTTCTGACGCGCGCGTCGGCGAGGATTGTGCGGCGGAGGCCTGGCTTCGGTCTGCTCAGCAACAGACGCAGAGTGCTGCTCAGGAACAGATGGCGCGGTGACCTGCGCAGAAGTAGCCGTTGCATTCCGAGATGGGATGTTGCTCTCGGTGAATGAGCCATCCCCTGCAGTCCAGAATGGGGCGACGCCTTGCAGTGTGAAGTCGCATTCAGCAGCCTCCAGCATCGCGCTGTCTTTGGTCGCATTCGAATCAGTTCGCTGTCTCTTGGCAGCAACTCCTCCGGTGGTCTTGTCCGAGGAGGCTCTCTTTCTCTTCAATGTGCTCCTGTCGATATGCTGAACCTTGGCGCTACGCTCCTTGCCGGGGCTTCCGTCCTGGCTGCGTTTACGCTTCAACATTCGGGCTTCGCTGATGGGGAATCTCGGGCCTGATGAAGTGACCCAGGGAGCGGAAATCTCTCCGGCAATGATGGCCGCTTCGGCAGCAGCGGAGCTGGACGCCTCCCTACTCAAAAAGTTGGCGAGAGGGTCCAAGTACTCCGGACGAGTCTCCATCTGCGGAGGATTTTGCTGCGGCTCAATCAAGCTGAGCAAGTCAGGCGGGTTTTTGGAGGCTGTGGTGGCCTCACCACTGGCGACGCCAACAGTGCCGTGCGCATCAGACTCCTCAGGGCTTGTCGGCTGCGAGGCCACCTCACCCAATCTCGTGCTGGTAGAGTCGTTGCCGCTTGAGGGACTCTCTGGATCTCCCTGGATGGGCGCATTCTCGAGGGTCTTGTGCCTCGGCTCCTCTAGGAGAGGCTGGAGTTGCTGGATCCTCGCCTTCCTCGCGGCCGCCTTGGACTCTTTGCCAATGCGGACAAACTTCGCCAAGTCCCCCATGTGTACATTGATGGTCTTCGCATACTCAGCGGGCCGCATCGAGTTGCGACTATCGCGGGCTTTGGAGCGAGCCGACGTCTGATTATTCACGTGGTAGTCGACAAGCTGGTAGGAAAGCGAGTCTCGGTGCTCCCGGGGGGCCGTCATGGGGCCATCGGCATGGAAGGACGCGAGTCTTTTCTGGAACCAAGGCTCAAACGCCTCGCGCACGATATCGCGATCGCCCTCTCGGTTCATCGCCATGGCATTGCTGGTCTCTTTGGGAAGGCTTCGGACCTCGGGGCGAAGGCGCCTGTCCTCGAAAAACTGGACCGGGTCGAAGCACTGCTCAAAGCACCAGAGGTGCATGATTGCCGCGTACTTGAACGGGTCCTTGGTGCCGTCCGTCGTCAGGGCGGGCATCTCGTCAAAGGCAATGCGCAGCCATCCAGAGGAGATGACTCGGCGGGCAACTGGGCATTCCGCCCATCGGCACTTGTTGTCATCTTCGCCGAGGCGGCTGGCGACCTGTGACGGCGCCTGCTGAAGCCACATCATGGCTCGGCCGGACTCGACGTACAGGCGCAGCTCCTCACTTGTGTACGAGCGACCCTCGGAAAGCTTTCCCTCCCTGGTGTATGAGAACAGTGGGCACCCTTCCGTGGTGGCAGGACCCCACGAGAAGGGTCGTGAGATCTGTGCTGTGTAGACTCGCGAAGGGTCACATCGAGGATCGCCCTTTTTTCTCAGTGATCGATTCGTAAGGACCTTGCGATGCTCCATCTGGTCGATGGCATCGATAGCGCCACTGTAACCCTGTGCATCGGGGACTTGGTAGGGGCGGGTTACGATGTAGCCGCCAGGCTGGCCGTAGGAAGTCGACGGTGCATGTCGTACAACCTGCATTCCGGATGCCATGTCCTCAACCAGAGGAGCTGGAGCGGTGTCTGTGTCTTCCAGGAATTGGCTTGGGCTGTTGAGATCAAATGCAGCTCCAAAGGGAATGCTCTCTTCTCGAGCAGTGTCCGCGGCCAGCTCCGTTGCGAGGCGGACCGACTCTGTAGTCGGACTGCCATAGGCCGGGACTGGCGAGCTGGCGATAGACGGCTCAGGGTATGAAGATTTTGTAGCCCCAGACACACTTTCAGTCTGCTCGTGGTGTGTCTGATACGGCGGGTGCACGGGAAAATTGGGGGTTTTTGTCGCTATGCTGGTGGCCACTCGTGGGGGCCACCAGCACAGAGAGCTGGGCTGGTGCTGGTCAAACGGATGGGGTGAGGTACATGCTGGAGAGAAGCTGCTGTGAGAAAGCAGGCGCCCTGGGTATTGGGCAGGAAAGTGGCCGCGAAACTGAGCGGGCTGGTGGGCAGCATGTTGAGCTCGTCCTTGCTGAAGCTGAAGTTGCTGTTTTGGTCGCGAGAACTGACCGTGACCGTGAGCCACGTTCCCAAGAACCTGAGGGCTTGGGTGCGAGCTGCCCTGGAACCCTGGCATGAGGAGGTGACAGTCGCGAGAGCTCATCGTTGGAGACTGTGCCTGCATAGCGAACTGCTGCTGAGCCAGAAGCTGATGTTGCGGAGGGTAGCCGAGGCCAGCTTGCTGATGGTAGACCTGAGGGAAGAACGCGAAATTCTGGTCCCAAGAAGGGGATGGGGCAAATCCCAGATTCTGGCCCTGGAGAGCCTGGGCAAATGACTGGTCTCCATGCCAGCCCTGAGCGTGCGTTTGAAGTGCTGGGAAATGCACGTGGCCTGGGTGCACCGTGCTGGCAGTGTTGACTGATTCTGGACTCTGGAGTGGAGGACCTTGTCGGGAGTTTGCGTGGGGGTAGCGCTGCTTTTGCTCCGCGGTCGACTGCTGGAACATGGATGCATTGGAGTCCAGCAAGTCATCGATCAAACCAGAGGGCATATAGGCTTTGTGTGCGTGAGACGTGGGCTCTGCGGTCCTCGCAACGTGACCAACATTTTTACCTGCGGCTGATTCCTGCTGAGACTCAGTCGTCGTTGCAGGAACCAAAGGCTCGGCCGGGACTGCAGGGGCTCGAGGCTCAAGTGCGGCTGGGGTAACCTGGAAGGCCTTTGCCTCATTAGCACGAAAAGCTACCCAAGCCCAAAGTCGTTTCATACTGGTGTGTTGAGATTGAAAAGCTGGCCGTCGTTGAGCTCGTTGTCGGCAACCCCTGATGTGTTGAAGAAGTCATCATCATCAAAATTGGCGAAGCCGTCAAAGTCCACCCCAAGAGATGAGGCGTCCATGGCGAGTACCTGCTCGCCCAAGGTCGGCGTGTTCATCTCCGGTGTGTGCATTGAAGAGAGTTCAGACTGCATCTGCAACAAGGGTTTTGGTGACGTGTGATGAAAGAAGGATGGCATCTTAGGTCCAAGCGCCGTCAATAAGTAGGACTCCAGGGGCCAGTGACATTGAGCAGAGATGTCGTGCTGACCCAGAGCGTTTGACCAGCGGACGGCTTGAGGCACGAACAGGACAGTTGCAGATCTCGAACAAGGCTGGAGAGGCAGGGGAGAAGATCCAGTCATATCCATCATGAGGTGAGGCGACTGTCTTGGTGGGCGAGGTCACTGCCTTTCTGCGGAGCCCCATTGTCCTGTCCGTGGCCGTCCCGTTTGAATCTCGAAAATAGACAGCCAATGGACAGGAGTCACTGGCTTTGTCCTGGCCAGTATCAGCTCCTTCCATTCGTCTGTCGAGATTCAACTGCTGAACAAACTGAATGACGGCGCTTTACGGGGCTCTAGATTACATGGATGCCTTCCGAAGAGGCGGAGCCATAACGTGGTGCGACGTCAAGTCGTCGTCATTGAATTCGAACTGGCGCTTCCTCATTGAATTCTACTTTCAGGGGAGGGGGGCGAGGTGTTGGGATTCAGGGGCACACTTGAAGATTCAACTGGGCCAGGAGACGTCGTACCAGGTCTTTTCAGTGGTCTTCTCTTGGAACACCTTTTCGTTTGCTTGTGTCAACATGCACACGGCTGAATTATTATGAGACTGTGCGGTTGGCACATTTCGTTATAGATGTATTGGGTGGCCCGAGCCAGGCGCAGTTGCCACCTTTAGGACTGGAACTTGGATGCACAAGGGACAAAGCTTTGTAGGAGCGCCCCATCAGTGTAGGGGCTACGAAATGTGAGATGTGCCATTAGTCGAATGAACTCATCGGCTTTGTTTAAGGGACACAAGTGCCCATGGCGATTTTCCCTTTTGCATGTTCTCGAGCAGCAGCCTCGACATCAGTGCGCACACTTTGGGGCGAAACACCCACAGCACCTGCACGCGGAGGGACGGTATGGCTCTGGCGGCCCGAGCCTCCCCAGTGAAAGACCGATTGACACAGCGTTTCCGCAAGGTATCCATTGAAAAAGCATTCAGGGCAGTCCATGTTGTCGAGGATGTAGTGTGTGGATTGGGCCTGAGATGGGGTCGCATTTTCATTGCCGCAGCCTTCCCCAGACTGGGGCACGGAAGGAGTGCCGTATCTACGACAGGGATGTCATCTGCCGCCATCTGCCGCAGCCCCGTCCTACCCTGCAGCCACGGGCTGTCTCAGCCACGGCCGTCCCTGCGTCGCGGAAAGGCTGCTCTCAAAGCTTGACAAAAACCCCCAGGTGGTATTTGTGGTCAAAAGCTCCAAGGTGAATAATCAGCGATCAGTCGGAAATTGAGGAACAACATGCTTTTCAAGAGTTCGATTCGCGAAGGCTCTGCGAACTTGGCTTGATGAAGTCGAACGCATCCCCGCCAGCAGTGCGGGATGCACGCACTACGTCACACTCCACGTGAACCTCGCATCATGCACCAGGTTCGAGCCTCGGTCCAAGGAGCTTGAAGCCGAGGCGATACGCGTCAAGGCGGTTGCCGTAGGCACTTATCCTCCTATCGGATACTCATTGGGTTACTCAATGTAGATTCTAGACCCGTACTCCCTACATGGACAAGAATCACATGGACCCGGCCGCTAGCCCGTGTAGTCGAGCCCCGCCGGCTGCCGGGCCCGGATATTCTCCCCGACGTGGAACGGCTAAAATCTCCGGTGGTGCTAGTCTAGTCAGCAGACGGTCATGGGACAGCGACGTGGGGAATGGCGGCTTACTCGCAGTCGGTATCGCATCCGTTGAACGACATGCCGACATCCTGCAGGGTTGGCACGGTACATGCACCAATAGCTGCAAGGTACGAAGAACAGAGCCAATAGCATCGATATGTCTATCCGGGGGCCAGGTTCGTACATGTACTGTTTGCACCGAGCGGCCATAATTTAAAGAAAGAAAATGCAGGACAATCGATACAGGGCGGGCACTGGGACTCGCAAGTTGGAGCCATCCAGGTTACTTGAAGATAGAGACGGCGCGACTGGTGCTGCCAGAGGTCGCTAAGATCGGGCAGACGTTTCTGGGTGCGGCCGTAGCAAGCCGCCCGTGACCTCCTCTGGGCCCGTGGGACAGCTTTGGCACAACCACTCTCACCACCATTTCGAGCAAGGACGGGTTGCGTCGGGAGTCGGAATGGCTTCCGCCTACGAAGCGCTGTGCGGAATACACCAATATGCCTGATGATGGCCTTCGGGGCCCGTGGGCGTAGGAGAGGCACCGGCTTGCGACGAATATAAATACCAGCCACTCCCTCCCTTCTTCCACCCCCTTCCTCTCGCTCGAACACAACCCACTCTGCTTGACCACCCCGTTGAATGTACCTACAACCGCTAGAACACCCCCAACCTACGCACTCTGAGTCGCAACATAATCTGCACAACAGAGAGGCTATCTTGAGCCACGAACTCTTAGCCTGTCTCCTAGTTGAACTGCAGATTAACTGCTCAGAAAATGAAACCGTTAGTAAATATACGTTTTGAGGAAGATGGCACTTCTCGCTTCGGCGAAAGGGGCAACCCGCGTTTCCACGTTGTTGCTTCGTGCCAGGGAAGCCGCCAAAGGAGTGCAGACTGTAGCGTTTTCTACTCGGCAACTCGTCAAGGAGCAGAAGAGGACCTACTCACAACCCGCTACCCCTGGGACGAGCCAGCTTAACATCCTGGAGCAGTCGCACAAGCCCGAGTTCTACGAGGCCATTGCCAAGATCATGGCCCTGAGGCAGAGGTATGTCGAGGACCGCGTCATTTTCGTTGAGAGCAGAGACATGCAGCCGCTGCTCCTCGGGATCGGTGCTCGGCCGGAAGACTTCCACAGGCTGCAGCTCGTCAGTGACATGCTCCGCGACGACCCGACCCTGAAGTTCCGTCGCAGCAGGAATGGCCGGTTCCTTCTGGACTTTGACACAAAGTCGCTGCGGCGCCTGGAGTTCCAGCCCTTTACGTTGACGGCCGAGGAAGACTTCAAGCGTCACGACTCGGGCCAGATACGGCGCTTCGACGAGGTGCAGAACGAGCTGCAGCTCAACTCCGCCTTTCAGGCTCTCTTTGCCTTTAAGGCCTTGATCATGCATGGCGTCGACACGGCCCGACGCCCCAAGCTCGAGTATGGCATCAACAAGTGGGTGTGCACCCTTTTCAACCTGCGTACCGTCACGACCCCCGATATCCTTGGCGAGCCGGCGCTCGAGGGCGTCCACTCGGACGGCGTGGATCACACCATGACCACGTATCTGGGAAGCAATAACATGGCGCCCAACAGCGCCGCGACCTTCCTCCATGGCATGGCCGAAACGACGGGCGCCCAGCTCGGCCAGATCTCCCCACACCATCTGCTCTCCCGGGTGCAACACAGAAACTTCCTCGACACGCTCATGTTCGTCGATCACGAGCGCAAGCACAGCCTCTCGCCCGTGTATGCCATAGACAAGACCAAGGAGGCGACACGCGACATGCTCATCTTTTTCACGCGTAAGCCCGTCGAGCTTACGCACGTCTCGGGGTCCATCGATTCACTGCGAGAGCATCCTGACCTGCCCATGGAGATCCCGCTCTTTGTACCAGGCCCTCCCAAGTGTGTGGAATGAGTTTAATTGGCGAGAGTGCTGCATGTGTGAGTTGCAAGTAACGAATTCTGCCATAATACGACTGACACCAAACTCGCAGTGTGTGCTGTATCTGACCTAGGGTTCGCCATACATATAAGAGGTTGGAAAGGAGGTAGTACATGTAGGGATGTTCAAAGACTCCAAGCGGCAGTCCAACTAGAACACAAATTGACGGGAAAGAAGGAAGCTGGGATATTTCGGACATGGAATCATCTCGCAGTTCAATCTCGCAGTTCAGCTCACATCGTCGGAGGTCCGGCTCAGATTCGGTGTAGGAAAGGGTTCCAGACTGACAATTGTGCTGTTATCGTTAAGTTCGCTACTGTACGAAGTCGAAGTCCGAGACGAACACTGGGAGACTATTAGGGGGAGTCTACTCCAAGCCTTCTTTCGTCTACAATATTTTATGCGGGGTATTCGTTGGCGTTTTTCTATTTCGGGTATTATTAGATAGAGGTCTGCAAGCTTTTCGTTTATAGACAAATGAATAGTTTGTTTCATAGAGCTGTCAAAGGAACAACATGAAGCTTTGACCGCCAGGAGTGGCTTTGCACTGTGAAGCGGAAGGAGTGGGGAGACGGCGCACAGCAGTTTAGTGCCGTATACCCACATGCACCATCGAAGAACTTCATTATGTAGAAACCTCCTTGGATGTAGCATCAACGAGGTCAGGTCAGCGAGAAGACAGTGCTCAGTTATCTCTGTCTATGGGAGCTGAATGCAGTTGCGAGTCCTCCAGCTCGGCAACTCCTTCATGTAGTTGGTCAACGCTCAGCAGGAGGCAGTTGTGGAGCGCTCTCGAAAGCAGCTAGCTATCAAGAACGTTGGTGCCCATAGTATGTTACGGATAAGAAGGCATGCACAAGGCAGAGCGGTGCAGTCAAGGCGCGACAGGATTCGAACACGTCTGACGCATTCGAGTAGAACTTGCAGTCGATACACCCGTCTTCTTGCGTGAGAGGCTATTTGGCCAAGTAATACCGTCGCCTGGCTGCTTGTGACGCAGCAATGCCCGGCCGACCATCGATGGTTCGTTCGTCTAGCCGGCGACGGGCCTGTTCAGAGCGCGCTGAAGATGAGGCATCATCTGCACCCTCGCGCCGCCTCGTCGACAGACTGCACAACGGCCAAGGCCGGCGCTGATTGAGTGTGATGGGGGGACGTCTCGAACACGCCGATTCTGCAAATCCCTTCCTGATGCGAGCTGCTCAGGTACTCACTTCGTACGTGCGGGGGCACCCGTAGTGGCGTTCTCGTTCTTGGTGGTCGAATCAGGCACCACCACCGCCCCTCTCGCTCGTCGCCCCCCGCGTACTCGTGCTCGTACCAGCGCTGCGTGAAATGAAGCGTGACACTGACGGTCAGCGATTGGGGCCGCCGCCCCGTCTATTTCGAGCTGCGGGCCCTCCGCAAGGGCCCAGAGCGTGCTGGATGGAGTCTGGACAGTCGCGGCCAGGGCTCCAGGACGGCCAGCGTTCTCGTGTCGAGCGTGTCGAGCGTGTCGAGGCCGCTGCTAAGCCACTTCTGGGGCCTGTGCCTCACGCCACACCCTTGCCGCCTGAAAACTGCCACTGTGCCTTCGCCGCTTGGCCGTCACCGCTCGCAGCCCCTCCTCGGCCTCCTGGCTGACCATCCACCTTTCCCGCCTTCTCCCCTAGGCCGAGCTACGTCACGAGACTTTGCCGCAACCACGACTCGTCCTCTGCCGGGAGCATGGCCCGCTCGCACACCCTCAACACCAGTTCCTGAACAATCATCGCTACCCAGCGCGCGCTGCTCCCGACCCGGCGCACCGTCTCCTCGTCGACCATGGCCGACCACGACCCCGAGCTCCAGGCCAAGCTCGACGAGCTGGAGCGCGAGTTGGAGGTATGTTGGTCCTCCGCTGCAGCCGCACGCTGCCGGCGCACCTGGCAAGCCCTTGCGCTTTGCCGGGAGCCTCGTGGTGCCTGTCTCACCAATTGACCTGGGCTGACCACTCGACTCGCAGGAGGGAGACATCACAGAGAAGGGGTAAGAAAGCGCTTGCGTGCCTCCACGACTCGGCCCACCCGCCCGACGTTGCGCGCCCCTGCATGACTTCGATTTTGACAGCCTCGCAGCTACCAGAAACGGCGCACGATCCTACTATCACAATTCTTCGGCCAGCCCAGCGCACCCGTAGCCCCGGAGCCGCGGCCTGGGGGGCTGCGGATACACTCGGTGGACGATGATCCGCCCTATGTGTCCCAGGAGGGGCACCGAGCCGCCGCCTATGCCGCCATTGGCGGCCGCGACTCGGATTCGACCAGCCCGAGCTCGCCCGGGCATCGGCCTGGATCGGCCTACGGCCCGCCAGCGGCTTCTCGCGCGTCTCCGGATATGCCGCCAGCTGGGCTTCTGCGCCCGGGGGGCCCCATTGCTGAGCGTACTGTGCCCACAGGGCGCGACTCCCTCTTCCTGATGCCCGGGAGTGACGGGCCAACCCGTAGCGGGACCATGGTTTCCGGGGACTACGCCTTCAATCCAGACCAGCAGGCCGTGTATGCCGACACGCCGCAACAACAATACTACGACGGCAGAACCCACACCTTGCAGGATTCCCAAGGCTTCTTCTCCGACTTTGCCGGACAGCAGCACTACGACCATCATCAGTCGGGCGAGTATGGCGCGCGCGAGAGATACAGCGACGCCTTCTCCCCGACGGCAGCCATGGCGCCGCCCATGCTTACCGCCAGCGACCTCCCGCCCCCCGAGGTCCTGGAGTACCAGCAACCGCTCGAACCGAGAGAGGTGCCCTTCGCCATCTTCGATCCGCACGACACCAACACGCCCATGTCTGGGTTCGACAACATGGCGGCCGTCCTGCGGCACCGAGCTCGCAAGACGGCCAAGGTCCCGGCGTACTGGGTCCTGGATAGCAAGGGCAAGGAAATAGCATCCATAACCTGGGACAAGCTTGCTTCGCGAGCAGAAAAGGTGGCCCAGGTCATAAGGGACAAGAGCTCCCTCTATCGCGGAGATCGAGTCGCCCTGGTGTACCGCGACAGCGAAGTCATTGACTTTGCCATCGCCTTGATGGGCTGCTTCATCGCCGGTGTCGTTGCCGTCCCCATCAACGATCTGCAGGACTACCAGCGGCTCAACTATATCCTGACGTCGACGCAGGCCCACCTGGCTCTCACGACGGACAACAACCTCAAGGCATTCCAGCGCGACATCACGGCCCAGAAGCTCACTTGGCCGAAGGGGGTCGAGTGGTGGAAGACGAATGAGTTTGGGAGTTACCACCCCAAGAAGAAGGATGACGTCCCTCCGCTCACGGTCCCGGACCTGGCGTACATTGAGTTCTCCCGCGCGCCGACAGGGGACTTGAGGGGAGTTGTCCTCAGCCACCGAACAATTATGCACCAGATGGCATGCATGAGCGCTGTGGTCTCCACGGTCCCGCGCAATGGGCCTGGAGACACCTTCAACCCGTCCCTCCGAGACAAGAATGGCAGGCTCATCGGTGGCGGTGCCGGAAGCGAGATTCTGCTGTCCTACCTGGATCCACGGCAGGGCATCGGCATGATTCTCAGCGTGCTGTTGACAGTGTACGGCGGCCACACAACCGTTTGGTTTGACAACAAGGCGGTGGACGTGCCGGGCTTGTACGCGCACCTGATAACAAAGTACAAGGCGACGGTTATGATTGCGGACTACCCCGGGCTTAAGCGAGCGGCATACAACTATCAGCAGGACCCAATGACGACCAGGAACTACAAGAAGGGGATGGAGCCGAATTTTCAGGCGGTGAAGCTGTGCTTGATCGATACCCTTACCGTTGACGGCGAGTTTCACGAAGTGCTCGCCGACAGATGGCTGCGGCCGCTGAGGAACCCACGCGCGCGAGAGGTTGTGGCACCAATGTTGTGCCTTCCAGAGCATGGAGGCATGGTCGTCAGCATTCGCGACTGGCTGGGAGGCGAGGAACGCATGGGGGTGTCTCTGAAGCTCGAGAGAGACTCCGACCCAGACTCGGAGGGCGACCAGGCGGACAAGGACGAAGAGAAGCCTGCGCCATCCAACGGGTTCGCAAGCTTGTTGGGCGGCGGTACGACGACGACCAAGGAGCAGAGCGGAAACACGGAGCTGAACGAGGTTCTTCTCGACCGCGAGGCGCTCAAGACGAACGAAGTCGTCGTCACGGCCTACGGTGACGAGGTCCCGAAGAAGGCGGCCAGCGACCCGGGCATGGTTCGGGTCGGAGCCTTCGGCTACCCGATCCCGGACGCAACCTTGGCTGTTGTTGACCCCGAAACTGGCCTGCTTGCCTCTCCGCGCTCGGTGGGCGAGATTTGGGTTGACTCGCCATCCCTGTCTGGCGGATTCTGGGCACAACCGAAGAACACGGAGCTCATTTTCCACGCGCGGCCGTACAAGTTTGAGCCGGGAGAACCAACGCCGACGCCGGTAGAACCCGAATTCTTGCGGACAGGCCTGCTAGGTACGGTCATCGAAGGCAAGATTTTTGTGCTCGGGCTGTACGAAGACCGCATCCGACAAAAGGTCGAGTGGGTGGAGCACGGCCACGAAATCGCCGAGTACCGTTACTTCTTTGTGCAGCACATGGTGGTCAGCATCGTCAAGAACGTCCCGAAGATCTACGACTGCTCTGCCTTCGACGTCTTCGTCAACGACGAGCACCTGCCGGTGGTGGTGCTGGAGTCCGCGGCAGCGTCGACGGCGCCACTCACATCCGGGGGCCCGCCCAGGCAGCCCGACACTGCCTTGCTGGACTCGCTGGCGGACAGATGTATGGAGGTGCTCATGCAAGAGCATCACCTGCGGCTTTACTGCGTCATGATCACGGCTCCTAATTCCCTACCACGAGTGCTCAAGAACGGCAGACGGGAAATCGGCAACATGCTGTGCCGCCGGGAGTTTGACCTGGGCAACCTACCCTGCGTGCACGTCAAGTTTGGAGTGGAGCATGCCGTGCTGAACCTGCCCATCGGTATCGACCCCATCGGCGGCATCTGGTCGCAGATTGCCTCAGACTCGCGAGCGGGCATCCTCGCGCCGGCTGACAAGCAGTACTCCGGCATCGACCGACGAGAAGTTGTCATCGACGACCGCACATCTACCCCCCTCAACAACTTCGCCTGCATCACCGACCTCATCCAGTGGCGCGTCGCGCGCCAGCCAGAGGAGCTTTCCTACTGCACCATCGACGGACGTGGCAGAGAGGGCAAGGGCATCACGTGGCGCAAGTTTGATTCGAGGGTCGCCGCCGTGGCCATGTACCTCAAGAACAAGGTCAAGGTGCGGCCCGGTGACCACATCATCCTCATGTACACGCACTCCGAAGAGTTTGTTTTCGCAATCCACGCTTGCATAAATCTGGGGGCCGTCGTTATACCAATGGCGCCGCTGGACCAAAATCGACTCAACGAGGACGTCCCCGCCTTCCTGCACATTGTCTCCGACTACAACGTCAAGGCCGTGCTGGTGAACCAGGACGTGGACCATTTGCTGAAGCTCAAGCCGGTGGCGAGCCACATCAAGCAGTCGGCGCAGATCCTGAAGATATCCATCCCCAGCCTCTTCAACACCACCAAGCCGCCGAAGCAGAACAGCGGCCTGCGGGACTTGGGCTTCACAATCGATCCGGCCTGGATCCGACCTGGGTATCCTGTCGTCGTCTGGACATATTGGACCCCCGACCAACGCAGGATCGCGGTTCAGCTGGGGCACGACACCATCATGGGGATGTGCAAGGTGCAGAAGGAGACGTGCCAGATGACGAGTTCACGGCCGGTCCTTGGCTGCGTCCGCAGCACCACCGGTCTCGGCTTCATCCACACGTGCCTCATGGGCATATACATCGGCACGCCGACGTATCTGCTCTCGCCCGTCGAATTTGCCCAGAACCCGATGTCTTTGTTCGTCACATTGTCGCGTTACAAGATCAAGGACACCTACGCTACCCCTCAGATGCTGGACCACGCCATGGCGTCGATGCACGCCAAGGGCTTCACGCTTCACGAGCTGAAGAACATGATGATTACGGCCGACAGCAGGCCAAGAGTGGACGTGTTCCAAAAGGTGCGCCTTCACTTCGCGGCGGTAGGCTTGGACAGGACTGCCATCAACACCGTCTACTCGCACGTGCTCAACCCCATGGTTGCGTCGAGGTCGTACATGTGCATCGAGCCCATTGAGCTGTGGCTCGACACGAAGGCGCTTCGCCGCGGTCTGATAGTTCCCGTCGACCCCGACTCGGACCCCAAGGCGCTGCTGGTGCAGGACTCCGGCATGGTGCCGGTGTCGACGCAGATTGCCATTGTGAACCCAGAGAGCCGCGCCCATTGCCACGACGGCGAGTACGGAGAGATCTGGGTCGACTCGGAGGCATGCGTCAAAGCGTTCTACGGGTCCAAAGATGCATTCGATGCCGAGCGGTTCGATGGGCGAACCGTTGATGGTGATCCCGGCGTGCCATACGTGCGAACCGGCGACCTTGGCTTCCTGCACAACGTGAGCCGGCCTATCGGGCCGGGGGGAGCGTTGGTGGACATGCAGGTTCTGTTCGTGCTGGGTAACATTGGCGAGACGTTTGAGATCAACGGTCTGAGCCACTTCCCCATGGACATTGAGTACTCGGTGGAACGATCTCACCGTAACATCATGTCGGGAGGCTGGTAAGTATTCGCTGCGCGCTCCGTTACCGAGACTGTTGTCTAACATTTCTATCTGCAGCGCTGTCTTCCAGGCCGGTGGACTTGTCGTCGTCCTGGTCGAAGTGAGCCGGAAGCCGTACCTCGCGTCGCTTGTGCCGGTCATCGTCAACGCCATCTTAAACGAGCACCAGATTATCGTCGACATCGTCGCATTCGTCAACAAGGGAGACTTTCCCCGGTCGCGGCTGGGCGAGAAGCAGCGAGGCAAGATCTTGGCGGGCTGGGTGACGCGGAAGCTTCGCACCCTAGCCCAGTTCGCCATCCGAGACCTGGACCCGGCGGCCATGGGCGAGCCAGGAAGCGGCGGCGGCGAACCGGGCGTCGCGGCGAACAGGGCGTCTACAGGAAGCATCCGCAGCTCGGGCGTCCCGTCTTCCAGCCTGAGAAACGTCGAGCACGCGCCGCAGATCCTGGAGCAGGAGGAGTTTGCGCAGCAGATGGACCAGATGGCCGGTGTGGCGCCGCTGGGCGCCAGGGACAGCATCTCCGAGGAGCCCATGGCGACGCCGACCGTCTACTCGCCAGGCACGACACCGAGCGGAGGGCCGTCCACGGCGGGTCAGGCTCGGCGCGACAGCGCGAACCACGGGTATGGGTACTTCGGGCCTGGCCAGCAGTACGGCGACGCCTCGGAGCAGGGACCGCCACCAGTGGCGCCCAAGCCGACGTCGAGGCAAGGGGACGGTCAGGCACCGCCCAAGATCCAGCTCCCCAGCGTGGATGGCCGTGAAGGCCTCGAGCTGTGGAGCGGAGACCACGGCGAGGATGACGAGGAGGACTGGACGACCAACGCCATCATGCACATGAATCTCGCCGGGAACATGAACGCCAGGTGATGGGCCGCGAGCTTGTGAAAGCGGGGTTTCAGGCACAGCGAGACGAATGGGTAACGGTCGATATTGGCGTCGATTTGAAGCAGCGAGACGCGGCGGCACCGGGCGGAGGAGTTTGGGTATGGTACAGTGCTCATGATACACCACCAACGGCCATCTAGTAGGCTTTCTTCTTCATATTTTTCATGTTTTCTGAATGAAATCTTGTACAAAGATGACACGGCCAGGATAGAGAATCATGGCGATTTCAGACAATTCTTGCGATACTGAGACACGGTGATTGTGAGGGCCGCAGTTATTTGGCTCTATATACGAGAAGGAACTTCTTTTCAACCATGACCGAAAACGCCGAGCTGTAGAGGCAAAAGCATGCGGATAGCAACGCATGTCCAACGGCAAGACTTCGTTTCTCATTTGCCAAACCAGAAATTATAGATGCGTGTGACTGACTGCACTGGGCAGCATTCGGGTATCGCTCATCCCACTCCACGGGCACCCCATCGGCCAAACGCCTGCGGTGTCACCGCCCGGGGGGCGGGCGGTCTCGCAGGGGCATCGAGTCGAGCTCGTGGGGCACGTCGGCGGGGACCTCCTGCGGCACTGGGTTGTGCAGCATCTCTTGCGGCGGGTGCGACGGCGAGATGCCAGCAACGGGCGGGTAGGAGCTCGCGTAGCCGGGCGGAGGAGACTTGTCCTCGGAGGACGGGCTAGCGTCGTAGGCGGAGCCCAGCTCGGCCGGGCGCGAGGCGCGGCCGCGGCGCTGGTGGCGGCGCCAGAGCAAGAAGGAGACGATGGCGAGGGCGATGACGCCGAGGGCGGCGCCGATGCCGATGCCGGCTTTGGCACCGGTCGAGAGGCCGCCGGACGCGTCAGGGTGAGAGCCGGAGCCGGACTGGGGGGAGGAGGCGCCGCTGGAGTCGGGGGAGGAGACGCCGCTGGTGGTGGAGGCGGGAGGCTAGCATCCACGGTCAGCTTCGGACGGGCTCTTGGGCCTCCGGGACGGGGGAGCAACTCACGTCGGAGAAGACGGTGGAGAAGGCGCCGTCGTTGACGGGGGTGAAGCTCGTCATGAGCCAGTGCTGGGCGGGCTGGTAGACGCTCGTGTTGATGTTGGAGCTCATGAAGACGGGGCTGCCCGGGTGGACGTCGAGGTAGTGGCCGGAGCCGTTCTTGACGTTGATGAGGCGGTACGTGTCGTTGCCCCAGTTGGCCACGTCCCACTTCTGCTCGTCGCCGCCGGCGCTCCGGGCCAGGCAGAGGCGCGTGTGGTCGGCGTCGACCTCGGTGGCGTTCCAGCAGACGGACAGCTGCTGGTTGACGCCCGAGGGCTTGCCGCGGATGGCGTAGCGGCCGGGCTTGCCGTCGACGGGTTGCTGGTGGTTCGCCAGTCAGCTTAACAGCGGCCGGGATGGGGAGGTGGACGTGGGGAGAGGGAAGCAAGCGAGGGGGGAGGACGGACGAATTGCCAGTACCAGCCTACGTTGGCGGCCCAGACGGCGAGGAACTCGTCGCCGTTGGGCGTGGCCTGCAGCATGGAGCCGAAGGCGGGCTTGGTGTAGTTGTCGACGCGGCCCTCGGTGACGTGGTACCAGACGTTGGGGTCGATGTTGGTGGCGGCCTTGAGGTCTGCCATGGTGGGCGGTGGACCGATCCCCTCTGCTGGTCGGCGGTGGAGATGTTGGGCGTTGGCGGTGTTGGTGGTGTTTATGGCGGTGATTCTTGTGAGGGTTCCGTTGGTCGTGATGATGATGATGTTGGTGGTGTTGTTGCGGCGAGACGAGGCACAGGCACGACTCACGAGTAGTCACAAACAGCCGCTGTGATGATGGAGAAAGGAAAGAGAAACCAATCCACCCACGAGAGCCACGGCAGATCTACCTACACCTACCTCCCTTTGCCCGCGAGAGCAGAGTAGGGATCGACAGGACAGGACACAGACAGGCCAATGAGTAGACACGATGCCCATTGCGGCTGTCCATTCGACGACAAGCGTGTTCACTCACGTCAGCACCACCAGAACCACCACGTCGACGCACCCGCAGCCGTCTGCCGCCCCGGAGCCGCACCTTATCAGGCGGCAAGCCAAGGGGGGTGGCACGCGATCTTGATCCATGCTGGCGCAGGGATGTGGATGTGCCGGGGTTTCCACTGTGCGTGCGTGTGTGTGTGAATGTGTGAGTGCGTCGGGTGGGGGGTGGTTTCTCGACGGTGATTTTCTGGGATTGGTGAGCGGTGGTTGAAGTTCACCGGCATTGAAGGCGACGGCACCCAGCTAAGCTTAGAGGAGTAAAAATGGAACGGGAGCGGGAGGGAGGGACGGACGGCTCCCTCCCTGGCGGCCGCCACGGGGGCTCCCGCGCGTCGCCTCCCGCAGCGCAGCTGAGCTACTTCACCTTAATGCTCGCGGGCACTTTGAAACGGCCGGGGGGGCTTGGCCAGCCGCGGCGGTGATTTATTTAAAGCCGTCGTCGGGGAAGAAATGCCCGCTCCTGCATTGACGAGCGAAAGCGAAGCGGGCGGTGGCGGGCTGTTGCGAGACGTACTCGTAGGTAATAGCGGGCATTTTCATCATCGCTCTCGCTCATTTCCACACCTGCACCGCGCTTGCGCCGCCAATCCCACAGGGCCGCTTTGTGGCTGCGGCCCCCAACAGGCGCTTGGACGGTGGCCCACAGATCCTCCATAATTATCTACTCCGTAAGTAGTACACCGTAATGTCTATCTCTTTCAACTCCAGGGCTGTCTACGGAGTACACGTATGTAGTTAAGGTACGGTAGGTAAGGTGAAAAAGGGCACTAGATATCTTCAGCAAGGCTCGGTAGCCTGCCACCAGACTGCCCCCATCGTCTCTCTCTCTGTCGTCACATTGCAGTCTGCGCCCGTTTGAAACCGCCATCGCACGCGCGAGCTCTCTGTCCTCCCGTCGTCATGGCCGTCGCATCATCCCGGTCGATGGTGAGAATTTAGCGCCAGCCCCAAGTGTGCTCCCCCATCCATCCCCCAAGCTGCCGCCCGCCCGCGCAAACTGCCTGCCGCACCCTGTGCTTTCCCTGCTACCCCTGCCCGGGTCCGAAGCCTGCCGATGAGGTCAACATGCCCGTAAGGCTGAAAATAACATGTTCGTCATCCCAACGGCACGACCGCGGGGGCACCATTGGATGGCACGCCGGGGTCGTGAAAGCCCATGAACTGGCTGCATGTATAGACAACACAACTTCCACTCTACAGCACGGATACAAATAGTTCCAAGCAATTGCTTATAGAGCCTCTCTCCACAGACCATCTTTTGAAATAGCCAAGTATTGGGGCGGGCTGGCTCGTTATTCTTATTCACTCGTACGCCGACGGCTCATGGTTTGAAGTGTTTCGTTGAGGACGGAACGGACATACCAAAGGCTGGGCACGGCGACAGTCAAGGAGAGTTGGGCATCAGGTTCCAAGAGAAACCGCAATGTGACTTCTCTGTCCTTTCAAAGGAGGAAAAGATAGAGAGGGAGAAAGATAACTGTTGTCTTTCTTCCTCTCACTTTAAGATCATATCATCCTGTAGGGCAACACGATCAGCAACGAGGGCCGACTCAGCAAGCCTAAAACAAACAAATATCCCTTAATTGCACTATGTAAAAGCTCACGAGGCGGAATAAGGCGCCCACTTATGCCCATAGCATCTCAATACCCCCCCGATGCCATGTTGAAGTGCAGCTGCGCGGGGAGATGAGATGTAATTTTCGCGTCTCTGAGCCACGAGTGTTGCGATATTAGGATTCGCTGCAGTCAAAGCAGTAGAGATATGAGTAATTAACCGAGAAAATTTGTCGGGCGGATGGAAGAGTTGGCATTCAGGACAGAGAGCTAGGGCCGCTCTTCAAGCACATGCTCGTTCAGCCGGGCCCGTGGCAGATTGGCGACGGGTCGGCAGAGAAGAATTGGGTCTTCGGCCTGACATTGCTACAGTAGATGAGAGGATACCTAGCTTGGGGCGAGATAAAACGAAAGGATTAATGGGAGAGCAATCCGCCCTCGAGTCCCTACCGTATGTGTCAACGGTGACCTGGCCGTGAAGTTGGGTGCTTGGGGCATGTCAGTGAGTGGATAGTGGATACCCTGCAGCGCCTGCACCACCGGCGAGGTGACTCTCTCCCTCCCCCGACTGACTAACTTGGATCCAGAAAAAAAGTGTCGTGGGGCAGCTTCAACATCCCGCTTTAATGCAGCTTGCAGCGACTTTTCGCTCCTCATAAAGCCCCAGCAAACCCCATTCCACGAGCTGATGGAATCATGGGCCACGCGCAGCCTCGCAAATTCCACGTCAACCCTTAGCCGCAGTCTGTTCCTGGCCCCGTTCGCTGGCAGCCGGCAGACTAGCTTCACCAGACGCTGTTCGCGACTCAGCGGCTCTGCCTCCCGAACCGCGACGAGACGGACATCTCTGCCTCTGCATCCCGACTCCGCTGCCCCTACCGGGCACATCAGAAACTACACGCAAAAGGCCCGCCCGCTCAAGGGCCACGAATCCGCCACCATGGCCACCACGGTCGAGCTCGCGACCGTCCCGTCGTCCGACACCCCCGGGTCCTGCATCTACATGCACCACGACAAGCGCTCCTACATCTTCGGCCGCGTCGCCGAGGGCACCCAGCGCGCCTTCGGCAGCCGGAAGGTCCACATGGGCGGCACCGAGCACGTCTTCCTCAGCGGCGCCGTCGGCTGGGACCAGATGGGCGGCCTCGTCGGCTACCTGCTCAGCGTCGGCGGCGCCATCGACTCGGCCAAGGACTACACGGTCCAGGAGAACGCCAAGAGGCAGCAGAAGGGCCAGAAGCTCTTGAAGCAGAGCGTGCATACCGGCATCAGCGTCCACGGCGGCGACAATCTGTGCCACATCTTGGCCGCGTGCCGGCCCGTCATCTTCCGCCAGCCCATACACGTACGACCGCACGAGCAGAGGACGGACCCGAGGGCCTCTGATCCTGCGAACCTGGAGCCGGACTGGTCTGACGACGCGATTCGGGTGTGGAAGATCCCTGTTCGCAGAGCTCGGTCCAGCAGCCCGCATAAACGCCGCCGTAGCAGCGTCGAAAAGCCGAACGGCGAGACCCCAGACGCAGCCGCAGACTCTTCGTACAAGCCGCGGACAACCATTTCAGATCCAGACGTTGCCGCCATGGTTGTCGAAAGAATAATGTTCAGCGGCAGCCTCAGCAACAGATCTTTGCTTGTGCCTCGGAAGCTCCGCGACCTCAAACCCTCCGAAACCGCCGTCACCGTCGAGAACGGCACTCTGAAACCGTACAAAGGTCCGTACGCGACGGACGGCGCCGAGATTCCAGATGAGACCGCCTGGGTGTTCCCGGACCCTCGCGACACGTCTGGCGATGGTAACTTGGGCGACGACGTCTTGGCCATCAACCACTTCCCGCTCCCGCGAACATGCTACGGCGAGACGTCCATGTCGTACATTGTCAAGTGCCACGACCGGAGGGGCAAGTTCAACGCCCCGGCTGCGAAGGAACTCGGCGTCAAGCCCCAGGACTTCAAGCTCCTGACGTCCGGCCAGAATGCCCCAGGCAAGGACGGCATGACGGTGACGCCGGACATGGTGCTGGGCGAGCCGCAGCCTGGCAAGGGCATCGTCGTGGCGGACATTCCCACCCAAGATTTCATGGAGTCCTTCATGGAGCGCCCGGAGTGGAACAGCGCCGAGCTGATGGAGCACGTCGCCGTCATGTACTGGCTCCTCGGCCCCGGCATGGCGGAGGATGCTCGGGTCCAAGGCTTCGTCCAAAAGCACCCTCAGATCAAGCACGTCTTCTGCGCCGAGGATACGTGCCCCAACATGGTGACGCATCCAGGAGCGGCCGAGATCCAGGTCAAGATGCGGCGGATCGATCCGCAACGGTTCCCCTTGGCCAAGTTCGACAACACCGTCAAGTACCCAGCACCGCCGGCCGATTCGCCCATAGCGCTCGGGCGAGCTGGCACCAAGCTGCAGCTGATGCCGCGGCTCGTCTTTGACGACAATCGCATGGCCCCGTTCCCGGACCTGCTCGGAGCTTCAGAGTCAGTTGATGAAGAGGTTCTGGCCCTCGCCCGCCAGGCCGAGGCGGAAGCATCAGATCCCAAGCTGCTGGCGAGGATCGAGGAGACGGAAAAGGACATCCCGAACCGAGACGCGGTCATCATCCCGCTCGGTACCGGATCATCGGTGCCCAGCAAGCATCGCAACGTATCCGGCACCCTCATCTGCGTTCCCGGCGTCGGCAACTACCTGCTCGACTGCGGCGAGGGCACCCTCGGGCAGATCCGGCGGGCGTTCAGCGCCGACGAGACGGTCGAGGTCCTGCGCAACCTCAAGTGCATCGTCATCAGCCACGTCCACGCCGATCACCACATGGGCGCCGTCTCGCTCATCAAGGCGTGGTACGAGCAGACGCTGCGGGACAACAGCAGCGCCACGCTGGCCATATCCTGCATCGGGCGCTACCGCATCATGCTCGAGGAGCTCTCGCAGGTCGAGGACATGGGCTTCCACCGCCTGCGCTTCCCCAGCTGCCCCCGGTCCGACGACAAGGACCGCGACATCACGACGAGCGAGCACCTCGGCGCCGACCCGGCCGCCAACTTCGGCCTCGCGGGCATCAAGCGCGTGCCCGTGCCGCACTGCTGGCGCTCGTACGGCACGGAGCTAGAGCTCACGTCGGGCCTGCGCATCGCCTACTCGGGCGACTGCCGGCCGTCGAGCGCCTTCGCGCAGGCGTGCCGCGGCGCGCACCTGCTCGTGCACGAGTGCACCTTCGGCGACGACAAGCAGGACCACGCCAAGGCGAAGCGGCACTCGACCATGGCTGAGGCGCTGGGCGTCGCGCGCGAGATGGGCGCCCGCCGCACCCTGCTGACGCACTTCTCGCAGCGCTACTCCAAGGCCGACAGCCTGCGCAGGGAGCGCGACGAGGACGCCGACGGCCACCACGCCGTGCTGCTGGCCTTCGACCTGATGCGCGTGCGGCTCGGCGACTTCCAGCAGGCGACGTGCTTCGTGCCCGCCGTGCAGATGCTGATGCAGAAGCTCGCCGACTGAGGAGATCCTACATAGATATATACGGCGGTGGTGGATGGGCGTTGGGGCTCAGGGGTCAGATACAGATTCGATACCCATTCTCCTCACTATGTGTTTCCTTTGAACATTTGTCTTTAAGTGTACTCCGAATGTGTGACTGTCATGCAACGTAGACACCAAGGCAAATACTGATCTACCTCTACCACCTCTACCAACCTCGTCACTCGCCATCTCGTTACCACACTGGCTTCCCCCTAACGCCCACCAGCAACGCCAAGGTCTACTCATCCACGATTCTCCTCACGTCCAGCGTCTTTATCTGCCTCTCCTGGTCCCGCAGCCACGCCTCGCCGCGAAGCTCTGGCCCCAGGGTCAGCTGTCTGACTGCCTCGTCCAATATGTCCTTGAGACTGCTGTCGACATCCCGCCACGATCAAGTGCCCAAACCGTCCTCTCCCGTGGCCGAAAAAATCCAGTTGTTTCCGCATGCCGAACATGGCTGGTCGCTTCTAACGCGGTTGCGGATGCGCCAATTCCAGCTGGCGTTGATGCTCAAGTTGTCCAGGGGCGGGAGTATACACTCCACAAACCTCTGCATGGTCGCCGAGGACTCCATCTTGCGGTTTGTTTCGCCCACGCAGCGACCGTACCGGCCGCTCGTCACTGTTGACGCAAACGGGCTGCCGTTCCGTCCGTGACAAAGGTAGTGGTTGACGTCTTGGTTTAGACAACCGCGGCGTACGCCTATGCCGGAAAAACTGTACTCAAGGTCAACAAAGCCCTGGTAGGGGACAAGGACAGCTAGAAACCGTCAGCTTCAGCCACAAAGAACAGAGGGTTCTCAAGTCACTTTCCCCAACAGTGTTTCAAGTGTGCCGTTTGCAATCGTGACCAGCTCAAGACTCGGCTTGACGGTCTGTGAAGGTCGGCCAGACACGTTTCAACAGCATGATAGCATTGTCCCGGATGCAAGGTCCAACCAGGCGCCACGGGACACTGCGGCGCACTCAGCACTCTGCAAAGCGAGATCCTCAGAGTGGGAGGAACAAAAAAATGGGTATGTATTCGCTCGAGCTTGACCTCGTTGCACGCGTCCCCCAAGACTGGGTCGCGAATGCGACTCTGAAATGTCTCCCTTGATGCCTTTGATCGTCCCAGAAAGTCAACGCCGCATCCGAACATGGTGAGTCGCCGTGGAAACCAATCAGCAGATGCAAGGACAAGTACGGCAGCTATTGCACTAAAAGTACAGCGTCATACCGCTGGGCGTCGCGTCGATCCTCCGCAAAACAACTCTTCGCTACAGGTCTGTCATTGAAACCGCCCAACTCCGTGGTCATGCTCGTTTGGCCGTAATGTGAAATCCAGCTGCCCTCGATAAGCCGTAGCAGCAGCAGCGCCCTCAAGCAACAAAGTGCGCGGATCGTCCGAGATCTTGTCCCGCTCTTTTTAGCTCCTGCTCCTGTCTTTTTCTCTCCAGTCGAATTTTGGCGGCCTCGGTTCCGTCGTCGGGGACGGCCATCTCCTTGAACCAAGGGTGATTCAGGGCTTCCTTAGCCGTAATGCGCTGCGCAGGATCATATACGAATATCTTTCTCAACAGATCAAGGAAGTTCTTAAAGAATGTGGTGTTTGATGGGATAACATCCTACGTCTTTGGTTAGCAGCAGTCCACGCAGTGTGATAGAGTGCATAGCGTCGACATACGTGAAGTTGCTTCATCGCCTTGACGAATCTGCGAGATCCGCGCGTGGTGTCTGCGGTGGGATAGTCGAGTTTGAGTCGCTTAAAGTATCTTGGAGAATATGTTAGCGTCGGTGTCGTCAACGAAGTTGTGAGGCTGCGAGGCTGCGTTGGCAGAGCATACTTTGAAGCAGGGTTACCGCCGCTGCGCGTCGACATCTTGTTGACAGTTTGAACAAGGTGCGGGTCAATGCGGTGGCCGACAACCGCCTCCATCATGGCCAGGTGTTCCAGGTTGTCGTGCGTCTGGAAGAGAGCGTCTCCCGTGAAGAACTCTACAAGGATGCATCCTATGCTCCAGATGTCGCAGGGGTACGACCACCCGAGCCCGAGGATGATCTCGGGTGCCCGGTAGTGGCGGGTCGACACAACGGACGAATGATATTCATCTTGGAATGTGGCCGAGCCAAAATCGATCAGTCGGATCTCCGTATCGAGTAAAACTCGTCGCTGGATAGCCTGTCGGTTGATGGTCGTAGACGACGATGGGATCTTGCGGTTGTAGGTAAATGTTTGGTAGGTGGCGTCGCAGAGCAAGATGTTCTCGGGCTTCAAATCAGTGTGGATCAGGTTCAAGTCGTGCAAGACTGGTCACAGTTGTCAGCACAGCAGCATGAGACAGGGTGGAGAGGACAACTCACATGCAACGCTGGTGAACAGCTGCCGAGCGAAGCTCTGGATCTGGCTGTTGGGGAACGGCACGAAGCCGTTGCCCTTGAGGAAGTCGAAGACGCTCTGGCCAAGGAGATCCATGACTATGCAGATATGCCCACGGTAGTCGAAGCAGTCCCGCAGGTGGATGCACCGGTTCCGATTGTCGTCATCGTTTGCCTTCAACGTGGCGAGTACTCGAAGTTCGATCCTCGAGGCATCGCGGTATTTTTGCACAGATCGGATAATCTTGACGGCAACGCTCTTGTTACGTCTTCGGTCACGGGCCTGTACGACCTTGCCAAACGTGCCTTGGCCAAGCAGACGCGTGATTTGGTCTTATCGCGAGCCAAGTTAGCAGGGTGCACGCAGCAGTGTTTGGGGAGTGTACTCCACTCACACTTATCCGTCAGGTCGGCGTCCGGTACGACGATGTAGTGACCGTCGTCGTCGTCAACTTTGTGGCCTTTATCGTGAATCCGCTAGATGAAGTGGAAAGAGAAAAGTCAGCAATGCATCATGTCAAGCGCTACAGCGGCGATAACGGGGGAGGACATGGGAGAGGGGGCACAGGAAAACTCACGTCATGGACGACTCGGACGTGAACCTCGGAGGCCTTCTTCGGCGGATACGGCGGGGGCTTGTACGTGAAGAAGGGGTCGCCGAGGCCGTCAATGTCCCTCCGCTTGGCCTCGTTGGCAACCTGTTGTCGGGTCCGCTTCCGCTTGAGCGGTGCCTGGACATCATCATACTGGCTATTGGACGAGAGCGATGTCGGGGCTGTGGTGTGCAGGGCCGAGTTGGTGCGGTCGCTGGAGAGCGTGGAGCCAATAGGCGTCATGTTCTGCAGCGGTGTGTTCGTATGTGAGCCGACATACTGGACGTGATAGCCAGAGGCGCGGCCGACGGTCGGGTCGTCATCCCGCCTCCTCTTCCTCGCCGGCTGCCGCGTCTGTGCCTGGGAGTCGCTCGCGGGGGCCGGGGCGGCGTTGCCGTAGTTGCCATTGGTGATTTTGCGGCTGGTGTTGGCCTCGGGCTCGGGCGAGTCGTCGATGACGATGATCTCCTTGGGCAGGCCGTTGCGGTAGAAACTGTTCCAGTCGGGCTCGCGGGACCGGCGGCGTTTCCGCGACGGTTGGTCGGAGCCGGCGGCACTGGCCATTGCGGGCGGGTAGCTGTCGTCGTGATGGGCAGACGAGGACGTGTCGAGGTTGTGCAGGAGGCTGTGGTGATCGTCGGGGAGCTCACGGTGCGGAGGCGGACGGGGCGCTGACGATTGGGTTTGGGCCATGCCATCCACCCCAGCAGGCGAGCCGGCGCTGGCAGGCTGCCCGTAGAAGGGCAGAGGGCGGGCGGCGGTGGACGCCGCCGTCGTCGACGTCCTCGTCGTCGGGCCCGGGGGCGGCAAGAGGGCGTTGGCGGCGGCGGAGCGGTAGTTGGTCGCGGTGGTGGTGGACGCCGTGCTGGCTGCGTTGCTGCCGGCGTGAGGCTGGTGCGGATATGACGGGTGGTGGTAGTGCGTGTGGTAGCGAGGAAGCGTAGCGACGGCCGTCGTTGGCGTCGACATGCTCGCGGCTGTGCGCGGAATCCCCCCTTGCCGTGGCTGCAGGCGGTGGGCGTCTCGGGGCGGTTTGGCTGGGCGTCAATCGGCGTGGTCGAGGCACGCGGGATGATGGACGGAAATGCTCGCAGGCTTCGATGGAGAGGGCTCGATAGTCGGGGACGGACGAGCGTTGCGAGAGGCAGGAGGAAGAAGGCGAGAATGTGAAGGGCCTCGTGTGCTGGGTAGGCTGGTCGGGGCTGCGGAGGCGGCGGCGGCGGTGGTGCGCTGGAGGAGCGCTCCAGTTGGACTCGGCCCTGTGAGGTACTGAGGTAGGCGTTGCAGTCCGCAAGCCCAGCGGTAATACAGTGCAGATTCCAAGCAGAGACTCGCTACCGCAGCCATCAAGTGACGGAATCCACTTGCAGCCGCGCTCCCCCCCTTCGCCCCCCGGAAGTGCACCACGGCGCTCGGAGCGGTTTGCCTCTTTCAGAAACCAAGGGACAGCATTTCCGCAATACAAAACACATCCTGTGAGAAACCTGTCAAGGCGAGATGCTCCAGGAGACGGCGTTGCTGCTGCCAGCGAAATGGGCCGATGACGGATGAATCCGTGGCGGGCCAGCGAAGGAAGACAGCCCCGTGCTGCGTTTGAGGCTCACACAGTGCCGCCGCCGGGCAATTCCAGTTCAGCCATCCAGCGCTGGACCACTAATAATAACGAATGGCCCAGCGAAGCGGGCGGGCTCAGCGCCGACTGGCCGCTGGGCCCAGACGGCTCGCGCCCTAACAGTCTCGCCGCCAGTGGAGCGCCGGTGCGCAGGGCAGGTCGACGAAGTCGTCATTCAAGCTTGGATACGATGAAACAGCACACGCGCAAAAATGGACGGCTGCGCGACGATTGTCGGCTCCGTCGCGATCAGCATGGTCGTCTCCCGCCAGGCTGTTCCCCCCCGACGCCCGCCTGAACCCCGTCATCCTGCCAGCGCGTCATGCCACCCGGGCCTCGCGACGTCCAACGAAGGGGCAACGCCGGGCCGAGACCGCGCTGGTTGGGGGGAGCGCCGCATTCAATGATTGCGGGGCCTGCGCTGCGCCCTCGCTGCAGGTCGGCCGTCGTGGGTGCGGGCCGCAGAAACCGCCAGCGTGAGACTCGGCTTGAGGTGGCCAGAGAGAAGAACGTGCGCGTGCTCGGCCGTGCCTCAGGCGGCAAAGTCAAAACCACGATAGCGGCAGGCAGACGGCGCCACGAGCCAGGCCAGCAATCACATATTATCTCCCGCCCGCCTCGTCTTCATTCGCCGGTCGTCGGCCGTCGACGGCATATCCTTCATATCTTCAAGTCACGGCTGTACGTGCCTATTACCTCTGCTGCCGCACGTCGTAGATTCGAGGCCTCTGCTCCGTCCAGAGTACAAGTACTCGCAACACGGTAGGAATGGGGCGCCGACGGTCGCTTGAGAACCCACGGGCTTTTTATTATGAACGTATTTGGCCCGCTGCTTATCGTCCGAGCCCGAGTGCCAACCGTACCTGGGGGCCCGTCGGCCTCGCTGCTGCGCTGTGCCCTTCCTGCATGCCGCGCAACGCAGGGTGCCCATGTCCATGTCCATGTTCAAGTCCACCATCCCACCCTCCCGCAACCGCAGCTCTGACGCTGTTCCGCATCCGCCTTCCTTTCTGTCAACAGACTGCCTCGCCTCGTCCGCGCGGGAGGCACGCGGCGAGGGTCTCTGGTCGTATGGTGTCGTGACCCGTCAGAGTACACCACCAGGTCACCCCCCCTCGCGCCTGTTTTCGAGAACCTCCCATTCTCCTTCTACAGCCATCCGGCCCAAGACAGGACTCTCCCCGCCTCCTTGCTCTGTCGCCCGCAAACGCCGCAGTCGGGGCTCCTGCGTGTGTCTGCTCGTTCGCACGCTCAGGCCAGATCATTCCAAGGAGAACAAGGCGTCCTGTGTCGTCGGGCTGCGCATGTTCCCGGCGGCAAGACCTTCCGTTGTCAAGTCGGGTCTCCCATCCCACCAGGATCATGTTACTCCTGTGCTGCCGCGCGGAAAAGCCCGTCCCCGTCCCCTCGTAACGGCAAGGTTGTGGCTTCACCTTGCCGGAGCCCCACGAGGTACGTCGTGGCCTCACTCATGGTCCACGTCAGGAACAAGGCTGGCCGTGACTGGGACGGGTACGCAAGCAACATGGTACCATTTCTCCTCACTAGCAGACTCCGTGCAGCGAGTGTGTTTGTCGCGGTGGTGCGCGCTCCTTATGCCCGATTGCTTCTCGTGCTGCATCTGTCTCATCCCGGTGCCGCTCCTCGCTCCTCAGCTCTCGTCCGGCGAGCCCGTTTGCCCGTAACGAGCCCTCGCCTGCCAGCAGCCGGCCTTGGCGCACTCCAGCCCAGCGGCGCCATGCACGCCACCGATCCACGGTGGCGACTCAGCAACTGCACCACATCCCGACTCCTTCAACGGAAGAGACCGTGGAGCGATCATGGTCCTCGACACCGAATTGGCAGGTCTGCCTCCATTTGTGAAGCACGTCTTGCGTCGATCTTTTGTGATGTGTGTCCTTAATCTGCCGCAGGGTGAAACCGTCGCTACCGCCAAATCGGAAGACGTCTTCGAGCCAGTCGACACCAACGGGTATGCGCTACGAGTACGGAGTCCAAGTCGTCGACATGGATGGAAGGGTTAGGACATTCCTTTAATGACATTTGCGTGTTCAACCGCTTCGCTTGACAGCGGTAAGTGTTCCCTACGGCACAGGCACTCACGACAATGTCACGGGGATGCGCACGTGAATCAACCTCACTTATCATATCAAAGGTGGGGTCAATGGCATACCTGCAATTGACTAATACTCCGTACGGAGTACATCACGGCCCATGCACCCTCAAAGCAACGATCCGGTGTGTGTCAGTGGGAATAGATCACTACAGTATTGTCGCCTGGATCACGGCGGTTATTTAAGCAGTCGAGAGAGCTGTAGCCAGAACGATTATTATCCTCCATACACTGATCTAGGGATGTGCGCGGCTCCCTGCTGCTTGAGAAATAGTCAAGACTAGGGCAAGATCTTGTAGAGTACTTTTATGCTTAGCTGAGGTTACAGCGGTTTTGCTTGACATGATGGTAGAAGTGATGAGGTCCTGCGGGTTACGCAATACGGGAACGATAGAGCAAGCAAGCGCTTCGGCTCTGTCTTCCTATGAAAGCGGTGAGCAGCTGGCTGGGGCATTTATGCAGTATTATGCTGTAAGGGCGAGAGGTGAAAACGTACGGCGTTGCAGTTAAGATGGCGCTATGGCAGTAGTTGAACGAGGCGACTGAGTGTTGCGGACCCGCGGTGCTATACTGCAACGATTGCAAAGAGGGTTGGCGGCAGCGTATACTCTTCCTTCGCGGTGGGGTGATATGTTGATGACCCCGTAGGAGAGAAGAAAGTGAATTCCCCAAGAGACGCGAATGCTCGAAAATTCGGAGTGTGAGAGGAGGGTAGCACTGAGTTGGGACAACTCCAGCTCTTGCGTTTGCGAGGTCTCAATCGTTCTAAGTGCACAGAGGGGATCAATTTTCTATTACAGGAGCGAATACCAGGGGGATATTGCGCAAAGGCACATTGTAAGCGACGGGCAAGCTGGTGTACCCATGTGTGCAAGAATGATGGGACATACGCGACTCGTCATCGACGTTGAGTGACGATGAACACTGCACCCCACATACACCGCAGAACAATCCCCTGAAAAATCATGTAAAATCAAGGCGGAAAGGGGCGACGCAAAGCGAGAGAGGACAGATTTATTCTCGTATGTACAATAGCCAAAGTCTGAGCGATTAACTGCTCCGAACAAACAAAAAGCCCAGCAAGGTTTACGGAAACGCCTGCTTAGTTCTGAGGGCATCCGCACCCTTCAGCTCGGTACCACGGCTGCAGCAGGTAGTAGGCTATCTCCGAGTCCACATTAATATTCAGCTTGCCACGCCCGAGTTTGATCATCTCCTCCGAGGGCTTCCTACCCTCAATGACCTCTCTGAGTTCCCGGCCAAGCTTGCACAGCATCACAAGTTGTTCGCCATGGTTTGTGGTGATGTCCTCCAGGGCAGACTTGGACTCCTCCTTGGTGAAACCACTTAGCTTGTCTTCATCGTAGCCGAGAACTTCCAGCATCACGAGGATGCCAGGGTGTGGCGCGCAGATGATTTCGCATGCACTACCGATTGCACGGGAGCTGTGGAAAGTGTCGTTGGATCTTTCGAGAAATTCATCGACGATTCCTGGACTGTTTTGGTTTCGGCCTTCCCGTTCGATTTGTTGTTCCACCTCACGGTTGATGTGCGTGGCGCATATGAGAGTTTTTAGGCTTCCCAGCAGCTCGTGGTCCTCAATGTGCTCGATCTTCTTTGCAAAATTTTCGATGCGCTGTAGAAAAGCGAATGGTCCGTCACAAGGTGCTTGGGTTTCAGGCTTGTTGTTCTCCACGGCTGCCAGTACACTTCGAACGTGCTTGAGAATAGCTATATCAAGCGACTCCTCCGTGTCTGGTGAGGGAGTGTCTTCTTCATCCGAGTCAGCTCTGAGAGTAGCGTGCTCATCATCAAGCTGTTAAATTGTCTTGCGCTCCATTTCTTCTGGAATCGTGTCTTTTCGTACGGAGCGCTCGAACAAGTAGCACAAGAGAGGGGGTTATCAGGATAAGGCTTGTGCTCCCGAAAGTATGGAGGGAGGGAGAGAGAGAGTTCTGCCGCTTTGGAAAGTCGAGAAGAAGAAGAAAAGAAGAGGAAAGAGCAAACGGTGACATTGGAGGGACGAGATGGGTTTTATATAAGGATCAGAGACCCCGGTATGGGCTGGGACAACTTAAAGGGGCGTGATTATTACTGCTTGAGAGGCACAGCGTTCAGAGTCTGTTCAGTCTTCTCGCCAAAAAACCCTCTGCCAGATGGCAACGCTGCTCACCCACCGCTCACCGGAGTGGAAGATTCTCTTGCTCGACCGAATCGTCACAGGCGCCTTGGGCAAAACGGAAAATGGCTATGGTTCTCGATAGAAGCGTCTGTTTACGATAACTGTTGGTATGGAACTACCTTGGAGATGTGTGTTACGTTTTGAGGGTGCGAAAGTAGAGGCTCGGGGGTGAGCGCGAGATGAGGAGGTGCAGGAGGTGTGCACCTCTCAACGCTCGAGCCTTCGTCTCCGTTTGCAAACGCCGGCCCAGGCTCATCTCCGTTTGCACATCCTAGTTCGGTGTCCTCCTCTCTGGTTTTGGCTACTTGCTTCCTTCTTCGGCCGCAAGCTGGGTCCTATGACACTGAATGAATGTAATGTAGGCTGGCATCGTGGCCGACAATATCAGCTGTGGTGTAGCCCACGAAGCTTCTAGATTGACGCCTTAAGCCCAAGCCATTGCCTCGGCATGGCCGTGCTTGGTATTTACGCCTTTACCCCACCGCCTAGTAGGACCGGCAGTACTAAGGTAGCTGCCACCGTTCCTCTAGCAGGATCCTTCTCCGCTTTACCATGCCATGCCACACGCAAGCCAGCTTCACATATGCGGTGATAAAGTCATCGATGGTCTATTCGGTCCTTGGCCCTCTTATGTGACAGCTATGAACGAGTCAAGATAGAAACGCTCCGTGTCCCTGGTTGAGGGCCCGTGTTATACAATAGGCCGAACTATGCTTGAGAACTTGAGACACACTCGTTTGATTAGAGCTCTTAAGCTGCTCTTCACCATATGGAGGTGTTCTGATTAGATGGGGATGAAACTGGGTCGAGGGCTGATATTAGAGACAAAGAGAGCGACGATGCGTTTGTACTTATGGCATAGATGTTCAGAAATGGAATAGACATACAGATGTTTTCTTTCTAATACTTTGCTCGCAGTGTTTTATTTGGAATGGGCTTTCCGGAAGGACGCGGGACGTGGGATCCTCACATCTCGATCGGCTTCACCAAGGTATGGAAGCAAGCCAGGGACTTGACCGTACCTTAAACACACCGTGTAGACAAACTATCCGCTCACAAGTCACAGGTTTGACATTGTCCTCGTCTATTTGCCATTTCAGTGTAGTGTTTTACATCTCCCTTGTTGCGACCCAGAAGAGGTCATGTGTGGAGCCCCTACAAGGGCCATAGCCTTGCTTAGCAAGGGAGGGATGATCATCATCAACACATTCACGAGCTTCATAGCAACAAACAGATTGGAGTCGGCCTGACGAGCCTGTTGCTTTCTGTTGTTTGAGTCCCTTCTTCGTCTCTTGGTTCACCACATCCCTGGTGCAATTTCAAGGACCAAGCAACCGCATGCGGTGCTAACAGGGATCTCTCTCAACATGATTGAGTTGTGAGCTGATACTGCGGATGGTTGGTCGCACACGAAATGGAGCAGCAGACCAACACAGCGTCATGCACGATCCCCGCCCACGTGATGACTTCCCCTCTTTCTCCTCCCTAGTTGTTCTGCTCTCTTTCTTTGCTTCTCCATACCGATTTTGCTTTCATTTACCCGTTTTCACCAATTTGCCAACACCTGAAACAAAGAGACTAGCATCAAACATGTCTGCCACATACACCAACATGAAACAGGTACTGCCGACCCAGGAGAACCTTAATGAGCTACTAGAGAAGCTGTTGGCAATTTTTGAAGTTGAATCTATTCTGAAACGCCGAGAACTCCCATTGCATCCGGTCCAGCGAGAACATAATGGCTCACCTGATATTCGCCACATCTTTCGGCCTATATCGGGCAACGACTTTCACATCCAAATGTCAGCTACTTTGAGTCCTCCCTCCTGGGAGGCCGTTCTTCGACTCGAGCAGGCAGGAGGCAGCGACATATGCGTTCCGCTATGTCATATCGATCAGCATCTCCCGTTCGATGGACGTATGACCACAGTTCAAAGTGTAGCAACTCTGCTCCGAGCGGCTTGGCCGGACGCGAGTATTGGCCCCTCCAGGCGGACCCAACTAGGCCCAGATTTTGATGATACAGCGTCGAGCTACCAAATATTTCGATGGCTTGCGTCGAAACAGCTTAATCCCGTCTCCGAAGGTGTCTTTCTGAGTAATTTCGTAGTCTCAGAGGGGCGACGTTTTGAACAACTACGACAGAAAAATGTGAGTTTACGGCCTGTTAGAATCTTAATTGAATAGGCCGATCAATAACTTATTTTATTAAAGCGAGGGCTGGTTGTTAGATCGTCCGCAGAAGCAGACTGGAAACAACTTTCTGTCGCTTCCCATCCAGCAGAGACTAACGGACGCTATCATCATGATCCCGATACTGAGCTTTGGTAAGTCCTCTTATAGCTTTAGAGCATGCAGCGCGCATGTGAAAAACGCTGACGTTATCGTTCTAGGTCTTTTACTGGCGGCCCCCAAAACTGGGTCATCTCGCTGCCCGTAATCTGCACAATCCTACTCCTCATGACGAACCCAACAAAGGAGGTTAATTCTAACCTAGACTGCCCTGATCGAGAATTGTCTTGGTGTCTAGATTCCTTACATGGATTCTGCCGCCGAAGGGGGCCTAACGAAGGCAGCCGTGATCTTTCTTGGTCTCAAGGGACTTTCCCAGACTATTGGATGTATTTGCACTTCGTCTTCTACTACTTTGGCCCTGATGACGAGCAGTATGATGAGGCTGAAAGGTGGAGGGGTACTGGCATTCCATGTGAGCGTCGCAATTTTGAGCTTCCTATCGGATGGGACGGCAGTATCGAAAGGTTTGAAGAGAATCGATTTTGGTTTGGCATGCGAACTTCCACGACGTATGGAGACGTAAAGGAACATCAGGCGACGGTCGCATTTATTGCTAGGGACTCATATCATTTTCCCTACGACGTTAAGCATAAGACCTGGCTGAAGCGAGGGCTAGAGTCCCCAGATGGAGCTTCCGGCGTTGCCCTTTTCCATATGCTCCTTTGGAGCGGTATGGACGAATGGAGCCGCGGCTGGAACGGTTGTCTTGAGTATATCGATCGGCTTCACGAGCTTAAGGTAAATTCTTCCTAGTGTACCTCTAATGCGCGATCAGAAGTTCAAATGCTAATACTAAGATAGATCGAGGATTTGGATTCTCCTAACCCAAAGCTCTCTGCCTTTATGTCTAACGAGACACTGGCGAATGCATATTTTGTGACTATTCAGCTTCTAAAAACCTTCTGCGGGCATATCGACGTATTGCCTCGGTCACTTTATAATATGAGGCGAGAGTGGGAAAGAACGTACCCAGCTTTAGATGCTGATCTTCTAGAACGTTTTAACGAGGAGACGCAGGAGACTTTACTCAAAAATTGGGATAGGCTGATGGAACATGTGCAAGAATTGCACTCTAGTCTTCTGAAGAGGATTGAGAAAAAAATTAATGATCTTGAAAGTCGTCGAGATAGTGTAAGTATTCTAGTCTGTCTATTTTGAGGCGCGATATACTAATTATTAAACAGATATTCCTTACTAGGGCCCTCAAAAACTAGTTCTCAAGGCGCTTAAGTATAGAGAGTCTGCTATTTCCAAAAATGGACTTAAAGCGTCATAGAGCGATATCCTCGAGAAGCTTGCAAGTGTTTAATTGTGTCGAGGATCCATTTCACCGTAACGAGCATAAATTCTGCACCTTGTATAAAGTTGAGTGAGTACCAGTCATGTGACTATGCGAAGCTGGTGACTGAGCTGAGCCAGTGCCACCAGCTCATTCATTGAACTACCACATGGTTATTTAGCCGTAATGCGGCTTTCTGCCTATTCTATGTCCGCATTACTATTGCACTCCTAAGTCACATCTCATGCCTCCGCTGCCGCCGCCGCCTGCCCCCCAAGCACAGTCGTCCAGCAGCAGCAGCAATCTGCTGGCGAGCCTGTTTGCCCGTAACGACCGCTCGCCCAGAATATTGGAGTACGTACGACAGCCACAGAGGTCTACCATCGGCGTCTTGGTAGCCTTCTCAGTATCACCTTCCAGGTCATCCCCCACGGCATGGGCACGAGCCATTCCCAGCTGAGCTTTACCGTTGACGCTCAGCGCTTTGGAATCAATGCCAAATACATCTGTGAAACGCTACAATGTGAGAATGTTCATTGCAGTGCCGATAGAATGCCCTGCATCGGTGCCACAGCCAAATTCCTGCAATGCCGCATGGTGGGAGGAGATATCCAGGTCAGCAAAGCCATTGCCGCGAGCTCGGTCACCCTCCCCATCTCAAACCATATCCCTCTTAAAAACGTGGAGACTATCTACTCTGTGGTTATACACACGCAGGCAGCGGGCATCCTCGCGGCAAGAGCCAAACTTGGTTCTGTTTTCCGCTCATCGCCTGCACAGTCCGCCGATATCATTGACATTGACACGACAGCCAGAAGAAGTGCTGCGATGACCTCACAGAAAAACTTGGCGAGGCCAATGGAACGAAGGAAATACCCACTGAGCGGTCACGCCAGGGCCTGTGAAAGCGAGTCTTCGCCAACGGCTGGAACACAGACTGCCCAAACAGCTACCCAGGTGATATTCGCGCAAGGCGGGCTGTTGAGTCTACAATCCAGAAGCACCTAGACACGGATACAATAAATGGCGCGGCCCATAACCTGACTCGGGCCTCGCGGGTAATGAGCGGCCAAGGGAGTGGATCGATAAAGCCGAGCTGGCAGACGCTCGATCGTTTGAACCAAGGGTAAGGCTAGGTGAGGCTGCGAATTTCGTCGCGGACTGTGCTTGCTCCCTGGGAAGGTCCACGCCCTGGGAGGTCGTTCCTCTCTTCCTCGTTGGCCTTCGGAGGTTAAATGACGTCCTCAATCTCATGGATGGCATTGGAACATTTTGCACCAACTACGCAGAGTCTTGGTCTGATTTTGAATCCCAGGAAGAGAGCGCAGATTTTGGAGCGGTCACGATTCAGACCAAAAGTTTCGAGCTGTATACATCGAAAGGGCCCTGCCCTACGACGTGCTCGAGGCTCTGTCAAGGCCGAGTCGGTCCCTGCAACACTGGAGCTATTTCGCGAGATGATCGGAACCTTATTTGCCTACCCATTGCAGATTGATTCGCCGAGCCGGGGCAGAATCTGTTTCAAAATGTGGTCTCTCCCTATCCTAAGATCGCTCGCCGCGTCCACTATGATAGCATTGCGCTCTGGGCGGCACGAAGCCTCCATCCACTTCCTGAACTGGGCGCGAGAGTCTTCGCCCTTACGAGCGCTTCTGGCAGCCTCAGGGGGGTTTTCGACGCCAGTTCGCTGGCTCTTGAGCGGGGTTCTCATGCGCAATCTTTTATCCAGCAGGTCAATGTTCTTGACATTGCACTCGACGTACCAATAGGCGAAGTCGTATTGTTCCGCCAGCGCAGATCCCTGGTCAAGAACCTCGCGGAAGTTGCAGGTGCTGTCGATGATGACATTCAATCCCTGCTGCATGACATCCTCGGCGAATGCCCACTGGAGTTTATAGGCCATTTTTGCTATCTTGTCAAAGGGCATATCATTGTCGTCAAGAAGAGAGGATCTGATGATGTCATGGTTAATAACCAGTCCGCCAATCGATTGCTGCAGCATCTTCGCCATGCTGCTTTTCCCAGAACCAGGCGCACCCGACATCTGGACAAACACTTTGGGCGGTGCCGAGTCTTGTTTGAGCGTCTGACTTATCGTGGTATCCATATCTTCCGAGGCCGAATGGGTTTGCTGTGTCTTTCTCGCTATGGATATGACGATGCGTTCAATGATCGAGCGAAACGGACGGCCAAAGAGCTCCTCTCATTCACGTGACTTCAACTACAACAAGGTTTACCATTTGGTCAAGGGCAATGTATTGGCCAACGCGAGACAATTGAAATACGGCCCGTATGTAGTAAAATGTCACGGCGGCAGACATAGAACATTGTCGGAGTGTGCGTTCTAGCAATAGGCTTGTGGTAGCAAAGGCATCTTCACCATTCGCTTGCTGTATAATATTGTCTGAACCTGACGAGCGACGAACTCACATTTCCTACATTCTTGGCCGTCTGTCTTGGGCGCCGCAAGATACGGAATCGGGTTAATGCTCGGCGGCAGGATGCTTCATCTTGATTCTGTAGTAGATTAGGGTACTGCTGCCTAATTATGGACAGGCTTCCTGGGGGCTGGTTGCATCAGGGGCAAATCTGCTGGTGGCATGGTCTTATTTGTACTGAGTACTCCGTACACACCATTGAGATGGGAGGAACTTGGCGCATCTCCACACGACCGCCAGGCTTGCAGCGTCTCCGTGGACGCTACTCCGTACAAGGGTGGGCGCGCCAATCTCAGTGGACCTGGCGGCGCGGGACGCGCCGTGTGGGGGCCAGCCGCTCCTCCTCGCCTCCGAGTCAAGATTCACCTCGAACTAGACAACTCGCTGGGGCTGCTCATGACGAAACGAACGACCTTGCGGCTCGCCGCAGGCTTTTCCATCGGCTAGTCTGAGCGCCGATAGAATCTTCATCCCCTTGCACGCGCCAGCACGTCCCTCGTCATGCACGGCGGAGTTCCTAAGGCGTGGGCCCCTCGCTCTCCAATACAGTTATCCGAGACTTTGCAGAAAACGCTGCTGGACGCTGTGAGAAGTAACTCAGGTGTGTTTATTGACGCTCCCAGGTATTGGGAAGACTTGCTCACTTCTTAGCTACGGAAAATCCGCTTAGCTACCGAGAGCAATTTCCAGAAAGCGGAAATCTCGCCGAAGATGTGACACCTGTGCAGGCTCGGAAGAGACGACTAGACGCAACAGCAGAGAGCGACACATAGCCCGGGAAGAGACCCCGATGGACGCGGACAGACGTGTAGCAACCTGGAGTTGAGGACGAGAAAGCAAAACAAGCGGGCAAGGTATGACAACAGTTCCCTACGCATGTCCACGGCTAACGTGGCAGCGCGTGCAGACGACTCTACAATAGCCAAAGCCTACCCGGGATCATCGTCTTCTAGCATCAAGGGGTCCTCCAATTAACACTGTCCAGGCCTCATGGAGCTATCGTCGCTGTGATCACGTTCCCCGTGAGACACATATGTCACCTGGAAGGCGGGGTGGGGAGCCGATCGATTAGCGAACAGACTTTAGCCCCAACTATGTGTAAAGATGAAATGTGATAAAGGCATAAGAGCTATCGCTGGAAATCTTGGCGTCTTACGCCGGCTTCCCGACCTGGGTCGCCGACCTGAGTGTCCGCGAGAAACTCGACTGGGTCGTCCTCGACGAGTGCCACCTATACGAGCATCGAGGCAAATTATAGCAGATCTTGGATCCCATAAAAACCAGCGCCCCTCTCTAGTATTGTATTGCGAAACGGGGGCCCGTTTCGGCTTCACAGCCAATCGTTTCGGTGAACTCTACCCCCAGGCACTCTCCCCTGCGAAACGGGCCACGTTTCGACATTCGTGTCTTTTCGAGTCATGACATAAGGAACGGGCCCGCTTGTATCCAGGGTTAGACCGAGTTAATTGATTAGCCAAGGGCTGTCTTTTGAAGGTACGGGATGCCTTCCCAACCCGAATTGAGCGAATAGAAGAATGACGATCCCATAATACCTGCCCGTTTTATGTTCTACGCGCGATATGGATCCGTGGGGCTTATTACAGTAGATATGCGATAATAATGATAATGGGATATTTACCTTACGGTCCGATTCGGGGCGACTCCTATCCTAGCCTCATAGTTCTCTCACAGCGCCTGCTAGAACTATATAAGCGCGAGACTAAGTGCTAAGATATCGGAATGCCTTAGATTCCTCTACCCGCACTAAGGGTAGTTTAAGGAAGCCGAGGTTATATATAAGCGGGCGCTATAAGGATACGAGTAGTCATAAGGACTAGAGCACACGTCGACGCTTAATATAATTAATAATCTCGCTAACCTCTATAGGGATCAAGGGCGGTTCAAGGATGCCGAGGCCATACACAAACGGGCGCTACAAGGGTTCGAGGAAGTACTGGGCAAGGACGGCATCATGACTTATGTTCCCTTCTCGAATGCTGTCGCGAACCTGGGGCTTCTTTTCGCTAAGTTAGGACACTCTCATGGCGACACAATGTCTCCTTTGACGGCGAAGCAATGCGGTCAATGGGATATTGCGTCGATTTGCGCGCTAGCGGGGGCGAGATGAGAGCTGGACTGACACGTAATTCCAATTCCGCCGAGATGGCGCAGATTGCCCATCTCACACGTAATACCTCTCCCTGAGGGTTAAACGTTTTTGGCCGAACCAGCTCTTTTGTGTTTTGCCGACAAGCTAAACTTGATCTAGTCGTCGTTACGTGACACGAAAAATTGTTGCAGCAGGGTGCAAAACGCCGCAGGTTAATATCCCCCGCCCTCAATTAGTATCTTTCTCTTCTTTAGGCGGGTGTGTGCGCAGAACTTTCCCCGTCTTTTGCAGAATTACAACCCTTCTTTGGCGTCTGCAATATAAACGGAATGCAACATAAACAGCACTGCAAACGAGATGCTCAAAATCAGACGCATGCCTATTATTTTTCAGCCAATATGTTTGGATTAAGCCCCTGTCATGGATTAAGGCCAGTGCCAAGGCTACTACAGTCATAAATCAGGGATGGAAATATCTTCTACGAAAGCCTTGGCACTGGCTTTAATCCATGATGGATAAGTAGGGCAGCCTGCCTCTGTAAGAACACAAGAGACAGCCAGTAGCCACCATTCTCAAGACATTTTTATTTTACCTTTTTCATGCAGCATGCGTGCCTCGTGGCTGACAATCACCTTATATGCAGTTGCAACTGCAGCTGTTACTGAGGAGACCAAGGCCGTTTGTCGGGCCCTATATTCCGAATATCCTGAGCTGCTGGTATGGGATCCCATTGGGCCGGATGGAATCCTAACCTGGGGAAAAGCATCGACCTACAATGACGCCTTGTATGGGTACTGGAATCTGGCCAGCGCCCAGAACAGAGCTGCTTGTGGCTTCTTTCCATCTAATGCCGATCAAGTCTCCTTTGCCGTCAAAGTTCTCAACGCATACCCTGCCGTCCAGTATGCCCTTAAAGGTGGAGGTCATAACCCGAATCTGGGATTTTCAAGTGTAAAGGGTGGTGTTCTCATTGCGTTCAGGCCCAACGCAAAGTACGCTATTCCATCTGATGATGGGAAGACCATAGAAGTTGGCCCAGGCTGCAAGTGGGAAGATGTTTATGCAGCACTGCAGCCTCTTGGGAAGACAGTTGTGGGCGGCCGTTTAGGCGACGTTGGAGTGTCTGGTCTACTTCTCGGTGGCGGACTGTCATACCTCTCGGCCCAATACGTGAGTTGATCATATATTAAGAGCCATCCGTATGATGCTAAAATGCTACCTAGGGACTTGCCTGTGACAATATCGTACGCTACGAATGTGTTCTTGCCAATGGCACAATCGTTACTGCTAGCAAAACGTCACATCCCGAACTTTACTTTGCCTTGAAAGGCGGCGGCAATCAGTTTGCTGTTGTCACAAAGTTCGTCCTCAAAACTTTCAATATTGGTAAAAATGGCAACATCTGGGGTGGTGTCCGCACATACTCCGGTGATAAGCATGAGGCGGTTATATCAGCAATCACAAACTTCGTGGCCAAAAATACCGACCCGAAAGCTGCCATCATCCCAACCTTCCTTTCTTTCTCAGCAGTGGGACTCAATATCCCGGCAATGCTTGTCTTTTATTTCTACGATGGTGTTGAAGTGCCTCCTGGCGTTTTTGACGAGTTCAATGCAGTCCAAAGCCTGACCGATGATATAAAAGTCAGGCCCTATGCAGACATGGGCACAGAGGCTCTTTCCGGTGACATGAAAGGACTGCGCTTCCAGATCGGCGAGAACACATTCCCTAACATGCCAGCAAAATATATGAACTCATTTTTAAATGAGCATTACAAGATGCTAGTCAGCAAATCGCAGGAAGGCGCACGTAAAGACTTTCTTGACTTTAAACTCTTCAGTTTTGCGATTCAGCCCATGCCGCATGGGATCGCCCAGGCTTCCCAGGACGCGGGTGGCAACGCACTCGGACTCAAGTCGGAAAATGGGGATCGAGTTTGGATAGAGTACGATATCGCCTGGCTCAATCCGCTATGCGACAGCGAATGTCCTAAATTTTTTGCCGATCTGGTAAAGTCCCAGCATGACCTCCACGAGCAAAAGTATTCGGGGATCTATCCTACGAACTATAAGTCTGGAGACCTTAACTTTCTGAGGTACGTTTTCAGTTCTGCTCACAAATACTTGCTTCTTTTTTCTTTTTTTTATGGTTAATTAACGCAAGATGCGCTAGTTACAACCCCATTTTTATGAATGATGCAATGGCGGGCCAAGATGTTTTGCGCAGCTATGGCAACGAGTCATATACCCGAATGCAGGCTACCCAGAAGGCATATGATCCTCATGGATTTCTGGCTGACAGACAAGGGGGGTTCAAATTCACTTCGTAATTTCGTGTTCATGAAGGTAGAGCTGCTATTTAATTTACTCGGCGGGTTTTCACCTAGTCCGCGTTGATTGGTGCTACCACTGTAGGCATTCGTGATGCTTTGCTTCTGACGATGCTGCTGCCCATACTGCCGGGGTTTGTCTCTGCTGCAGCGAGTGTCACTGACACGGTCAGCGTCCCTATTTATGGCCGTCGCCGATGTCATGGCTGGTGCCCCTGACACGGGGCGGGCGCCTCTATCATGGCCGCCGTCTCCGCCGCCGCCATTGCCTCATCTGCCTGTTTCAAAAGTTCCGAATAATGAAGAGGGCATGACTTTGGAGTCATATCATGGCCCACTGTGTGGCACTTGCTTATTGCATTTAGACAGTGCCGTCCGTTGCTTTCGCGCTTCGCTGAGGAATATATGACCTATTAGCAGGTTGATGAAACCGTTGATGAGGCTTTAGAATAAAAGGAGAATTTCCGACGCGGCTAAGATGCTGATGTTAATGGAAGTCGTCTAGACGAATGGGCTGATCCTGTTCCTGTAGATTTCTAAGATATGCACACTAGAAAGGCAGTAAGTTCGAGTGAAAGCACCATTATATCGAGGCAGGTGGTCCTTAGCGAGAAGTCTCCGTTGCTATTCCACCTTCCGCAAAGCGTTATGAGAAACCCAGCCTCTCCTGGCGCCGTATCATGGCATAGCCTCGGGGCGCTGCCCAGTCGTTGATCATCTCAGCTAGGTCTTCACGCAATTCGTATTCGCCTTCAGGAGAGTTATAGTGATCTGCAAATACGCAGTGCCCATCAGTTGACTGCATCATTGGCTAGGATTTGAGTGATATAGAATCTGACGATGTCATCCGTAAGGGCGGCCGGCGCTGCCAGCTGGTGATAAGGGGCGGCAGAGAGGTGATTTTGACGGTGGTACGGGCATCATTTGTCACACGGCGCCGGTAGCTGGCACACATCATCGAAAAAGAGGCTCAAGGGCCTCGCAGTAAGATGAACCGGTGAGACGCCAATTACTGATGAAGCGCTCGATTGGGATAATAGAGGTGCGACATAGGAGCCGGACAAGTGTCAACCACTCAACCACTTCACGCCCTCCACGGCGCAGACAGGGACCGTACGTCCTGGATCAAGCGCAAAGAATTCAAACCCAAAACCAGAACAAAACTTTGGGGGGCGAACATGTACTTCGGCCTGCGGTACCAGGAGCACATGGCCAGAGCAACTACGAAAGGGCTCACCGCCGCCATGAGCCTGAGGAGACTAAAGATGGTCTCACCAACGGTAACTAACAGTTGCTCACGGTGACGGCCACCCTGGCGATGGATTATGCCCCTAATGTTTGAGTGCACGCTCGTCGGGCGGAAGACATTGGCTGGCTGACAAGCTATTACAGGAGCCTTTCGAACAGCCACAACGGCTGTGGCCGAGGCCAAAGCCAGCGTTCAAACAGTATAGGAACGACACAGACAAGCCGAGACGGGGCTCTGCGTGAATCTATTGGCGCTGCAGCGGACACATCAGCTGGAAGCGCTGAGGAACAAAGCAATCGGAACCTTTCGCCAATGAAAATCATGCCACGGCGGTGGTGAAAACGTTCACGGAACGAATGACAAAGGGAAGCCATTCCCGAGTATGCATTACGATCATGGGCAAAGGGTACCCCTGTAGTGGGTGAGTACGACATCACAGAGATAGTACAGGCAGGATATAACGTACATAGTATCGTTATGACAACGGCCAGTTCGCAGAAGGACGGCAGAGTGGGTATGGGATGTGGTATCTGCGACATAATGTATGGTGACACGGCCACATCTGCGTTACCTATACCGTCCCTCTACGATGTACAAGCGATCGGCGGAACTGGCGGCAATAGAAGCAGTGTTGAGATCCGTACTACCTGACGTTATCTCACGAGATGATCATGACGGATAACCGCTCGGCGGTGGCAGAGTTAGGGAGTTGTAGCAGCAATCTAGATACTGCATTATTCGTCAAATATACGATCACGCTAAACCCTTAAGAAGATCGGCTGTTCTATCAGGCTTATGTGAGCACTGGCTGACGAAGGAAGATGTGCTCTGGTTGATTCGGATCGATCGTATCCCATAATTTTCTAGCGCGCGCATGGAGTCTCAGGGTATCTATCTACTTTATCCATTGTTCGAAAGTTTGGAGCTTTACAGTCCGTGAAAGACTGTCGGCAGAATCTCTTTCTCCAGCCATCGCGTGCTCGGAGCGCTGATTATGCGTGCGGAAGGCTCGGTTCGGGCTAGGACTTGTTTGGGACGAATTGATTGAAGATGGGCAAAGGGCAGTGGAAGTGTCTAGTGATATGTACTACCCGGGTTCATTACTCTCACACAGAGCGCACAATAGCCGTTTGGAGCATATGAACTAACTAACCGAAATAAGCCTGGGAACTAACTTTAGTGAGGATTGTCGGGAGGCGAATGACCCTATTAAGCTGAGAAAATCCGCTATTACTTGCTGCGGCTGGGATGTTCCATCAAATCAAGAACTTAGCTTTGTTAGGACAGACCACTGGAGTTAGAGTAATGATAAGCAACGAGACTGGCTTCATGACGCGAAAATACTATAGAGCGGTTCTAAACTGCCTAGTACCGCGACGAGAGTACAAGCTCCAACCCGGATCGTTCACCGAATCGTCCGTTGGCTCGATGCAACCACAACAAATCTGGGGCTTCGAGGGGCGGGATGAATTAGTATCTAGTACGATCAGTATCTCTAGCCTGAAACTTTCATTAATCTAACTGTGCAGACTGAGACATGAATATGTAATCTCCCGAGGCGTTTTCCGCATCAAGTCCTATTGTTCTTGCCTGCTAGCATTCACTAATCGTCTTTCGCTTTGGCAACAGGTACTGCTTCGGGCAAGCGCCTTATTGCCTTTGTACCAATGGCAGTAAATAGTGAGGGTTGTAGCGTCGTGACGTTTGTTGCCGGCAAGTGAGTCATCTCATGGTGATTGATCGGAAGCCCCACGCTGCCATATCTCGCATATGCTCGCCCCATATTTCAGCTACATTTTTTGATTCAAGACTCTTTTGGCCATCCATTCTGTAACGGTATGGTCTCTCGTCTGCGAAGCAGGCTGTTTCTACTTCATCTGGTAGAATGCCGTTCAGTATGAAAGTGCGAACGATGGAGTCAGTGCAGTTGGACGAGTCTTTGGAACTATGTCCATAGCCGTGATGCACAATTAACCTCGCATTTTGCCCCATTTCCTCCCGTAGCCTTCTACCATTGCGGAGTGGAGTTGCGGGATCGTATGTCTCGGATATAAGAAGAACAGGGTTCCGTAACGTTTTGTTCAGGTGTCCCCGATACACTTCAGCTGGCCTTGGCCAATATTCCACGAAGTGCTGGCAGGGAAGGACTTGGAAAAAGCATGTGTTGCCTGCTATCCAAGCCTTCTTAGTCATGTTGACCCATAGACTCTCCCACCAATCCAGGCCGTTATGTGGCATTTCGGCATCATAAGCATCGGAGCATATGACCAACCGTCCTAGCTCGTCCCACTTTGGCTTGGTAGTAGACGCAACCGTGTTTGCAGGATCGTATTCCCATACTGAAGATTCGATAAAAGAAGCAGCAAGAGTGGAGTTACCGGCCTCAAGTTCATATAACATCTGCGCCAAGGCCGGCCAACTCTTTGCATTATAAAGAGAATTATAGATAACCTGAACCAGAGCTGAATAAGTAACGAGCGACGGTCCATTGGAGTTGGAAAAGCTAGGAATTGGTCGGCTAATGAGAGAAGTAATAAGCGATTCCATCCGTTCCTCCATGAGATGTAAAGTGAGCGGGCGCTCGTTGATCGGAGAAGCAAGCGCACAATAGTCCGGACCTGCATCGAGGCATTCGCCAAGAAAGCCATCACGCCAAGCATCGGTTACATTATCGAGTGCCGTCCAGCCAAACCCGCCCAGCAATCGATGGTCTCGAGCATAATCCGTGCCATCGAAGATCAAGCGACCAACGCTGGATGGAAACATGTTTGCGTAGGTTTGACCGATAGTTGTGCCATAACTCACAAGGTATCCAGTCAGCTCGCTCTCACCTAATGCCATCCGTATCTCTTCTAGGTCACGCGCAACAAAAGCAGTCGAAAGGAATCGAGGCACATCACCGTGGATTTTCAAGCAGGCTTGGAAGATTGCGTCGTTCATTGCATCTACCAATTCAAGTTGGGATCGAGGAGAGCCGGATTCCTCGCGGAACTGGCCCGTTAAGAGCGCCCACCGGTCTCTGTCAACATCGTAAGGAAAGCACGAAATCGCAGGTTGCGAACAGTTGACGCCACGGGGATCCCAGCCTAGGACGTCGAAGCGGCTGCCACTGAGTCGTTGGGATATCCTCTCCGCCGACGAGAATGTCATCGATATGCCGCTGCCACCGGGACCTCCGGGCTCGATGACGATGGTTCTCTCGCTCCGATGCCCTGACAATGAGCTCGATTCGCCATCTCTGCGGGCAAGCCCCGACACTTGGTACTTGGTAACCCCAAGCCGCGCGATACGAGAGTCTGAATCATTGGTGTAGTCCAGAGGTACATCGATATACCCACACAGGTAGATACCACGTCCTTCATAAGTGTCTGTAATAGATTCGTAACCAGGTAGGACACCGCCCCATATCCAGTGTTCAGGATTTGGATCAAAAAGCATGTACCAGCTCTTCCGTGGATCAGGATCATCGAGAGCTGGAGGGTTTGTCCTGTTTGTGCACGGCATAAACAGGAATTTGTCATTCGATTCAGGGAAAATGCCGTATATCGAGTTTGCATTGACATCATGTTCGAATCGTAGTTCCATTCCACGCTCACAGAGAGATGCAAGGAGCCAGAGCAGAGCAATGAAGCATGCGGTAGTAACGGGCCATGAGTTGTTGCATAGTCCGCGAGCCGAAAATTCTGTCCGCCTTCGTTCGTTCATGACCACATTCTAGCTGCTTCTTCGTCAGGGTAGTCAAATTAAACTGAGCTGATTGAACTGAACTGAAATGTATTGCTGCTCGGTTGTAGCCACAAAAGTATTCGTGGCCTTGCATGGCAAGCGGGGTATTACGGTGGCGCATTATTACCGCCAAAACTAACAAGTGCAATAACCCCACAACGTCAGGCTCAACGTCAGACATGGATTAGAGAGGGGCCCGGGCGCCTCCCTATAGGCTCATTGGCCTGTCATGTAGGGCGCGGGCAAACCTCATTCGGCCTCGCTGCCTGTCCTGCGCTCTGAAAGGGGCAGTGTAGTCGTCTCCGCGCTTGCCCTCGATCTCGGCCGCTCGGCCGCTGGCGAGGGTGCCTTGGCGTTGCGCTGCATTCGCAACTTGAGGCCGCCCGACAGATCCAGGCTCAGAGCCGGGATGTACGGCCTGTCGCGTTGATGGGTTCACCAGAGAGACCTTGGATCGTTATCGCAAGGCTTATTCGTTTCCTGGGTCAAGCCTTGCTTGTCTACAGTATTTGCCCGAGGCCAGATCAGCCCGACTGCGTCGAGCGGATGCCCTGTCGCTGCAAGCCCTGCACTACTACGGATACTGCGCCCGAGCTCCAGCTTGCGTACCTTCCTCGAGGGGCGATTCCAGTGAAGGTAAGAAGAAAGCATTGCCTACGTATGCGATGGATTGATCTAGGACGGCGACGACGAGTTCGAGGCGGAGACTCGGGCTGAGCGCGGGCGCGGCCAGCAACATCGTCGACACCATCTACGTAGAGCCGAATAACGAAGGGAAGTCATTCCCGAGAATACATTACGTAGGTAAAGGGTACCCCTGTGGTAGGTAAGTATAATATCGCAGAGATAGTCTAGGCACGATATAACGTATATATATCGTTATAGTAATAGCTAGTTTACAGAAGGATAGTAGAGTAAGTATAGGATATATTATTTACAACAAAATATATAGTAGTATAGCTATATCCGCATTGCCTATACTATCCCTCTTTAATTTATAAGTAAATAAGGGAACTACTAGTAATAGAGTAGTATTTAGATCTATACTACCTAACGTTATCTATAGAGACGATAATTATAACGGATATCTACTTAGCGGTAGTAGAGTTGGGTAGTTATAGTAGTAATCTAGATTCTAGTATTATTAGTCGGATATACGATCACGCCAAACCCCTTAAGAAGATCGGCTGTTCTATCAGGATTATGTGGGCACCGGCTGACGAAGGAAGATGTGCACTAGGACCATTGACCAAAGCCGCCGCGTGGCGAGCCACAGAGCGGGGGCGTGTCGCAGAAATGCCATGGTGACAAGCGAGGTCTACAACACTCCGGCTGGTGCTAGAGACAAGGCTCTGCCGGGAATGCAGGAGATTTCACCTTTGTGATCCATTGACAGAATCGATTGCTGTTAACGAAGGCCGATGCGGGATGGTGGCGGGTCCGGGACGGACCGTTGGGTTAAGTGCGACAGCCCCCGTAATTAAGCGGCCTCCGAAACAGGTACGGGGGCAAAGTGCGTAGTATTCCTAATTTGGTCTAACCGTAAGGGGCGAGAGAAGGTGCAGAACAAATCACGATCCAATACTGAGTACGTAGAGAAGGTGCGCGGAGTATTCTATGCGCGTCCCTCTCTGTCCCTGCAGCCGCGTCACCTCACTCAGCCACTTTCGTACGTCGTTCTCCAGCGATGTATAGCAATATTTATGCCGTGACTGACTGAAGTGAACCCAGCAAGCCTTTTGCCATTCACACCATGGCCACCCAACCTCCCTCAGAAAAGGGCCGGCGAGTCCCAGTGACAATCGTGCAGCAATCCATACTTCGGCAAGCAGAAGCTGTCGTTCCCGCCCAGACCAATCCCTCAAGTCCAAGAAGACAGGAGGCCCTCCTGCAAGAGACTGACCTCGTCACTCCGGATGTGGGGGAGGACATGCCCCCTCCTGCTTACGGTGACAACTATAGCGCGATTCGCAACGAAAAAGACGGCCTGGGCACTAGTGGCCGTGTCACCGACGATTGCCGTGTCGATATCCGTATCAATCAATTCAACCGGCATTTGTCCCAGATCTTTACTCCTGCTTTGCGTCAACAGGTCCAGAATGCCCAACATAGTCGCCCGCCTCCTCCTCCCTATATTCCCCCTTCCTTGGGAGGCGAGGAAGGAGTTCCCGCACCCCCGCCCTTGAACGTTGTTATCCAGGTCGTGGGCTCGCGCGGAGACGTGCAACCATTCGTTGCCCTGGGAAAAGTCTTGAAAACCAACTACGGCCATCGCGTACGTCTGGCTACTCACCCAAATTTCAAGGACTTTGTGCGGGAGCATGGCCTGGAATTCTTTAACATCGGTGGCGACCCCTCCCAGCTCATGGCCTTCATGGTCAAGAACCCCAGCCTGGTGCCTGGGTTTCGCACTCTGCTTAAAGGGGATGTCAACCAGCGAAGACGAGATGTTGCCGAGTACATTCAAGGCTGCTGGCGATCATGTTACCAAGCCGGTGACGGGATGAGTCTCAGTGCTATCGACGGTGACCAGTCCGAGCCTGCAGCAAGACCCTTCGTTGCCGACTGCATTATCGCAAACCCTCCGAGCTTTGCTCATATTCATTGCGCGGAGAAGCTCGGCATCCCTCTCCACATCATGTTCACTATGCCTTATTCACCGACCCAGGCTTTTCCCCATCCGCTAGCTAACATCCAGTCCTCCAATGCTGATCCTCAAGTCACCAACTATATCAGCTATACTATGATCGAGCTCCTCTTGTGGCAGGGCATAGGCGACATCATCAATCGATTCCGCGCCAAGTGTCTCGGCTTGGATCCCGTGAGCCTGATCTGGGCTCCCGGGATGCTCCACCGACTCAAAGTCCCTCACACCTACTGCTGGTCTCCGGCCCTGCTGCCCAAACCGAAGGACTGGGGTCCTCACATATCCACCTCCGGGTTCTACTTTCTCAACTCTGCTTCTGACTATACCCCTGCCCCTGACCTCCAGGCGTTTCTCGACGCCGGTCTACCCCCTATCTACATAGGATTCGGGAGCATCATTTTGGCCGATCCTAACGCTATGACGGAGCTCATTTTCGATGCCGTGAGAAAGACAGGACAGCGTATCCTCCTCTCTAAAGGCTGGGGAGGAATGGGCGCTGACGAGCTTTGCATTCCCGATGGCGTTTTCATGCTAGGCAACGTGCCGCATGACTGGCTTTTCAACCACGTCTCGTGCGTCGTTCACCATGGTGGCGCGGGAACCACCGCAGCAGGTATTGCTGCGGGCCGGCCGACTTTAGTTGTTCCATTCTTTGGAGACCAGCCTTTTTGGGGCGCCATGGTTTCGCGAGCAGGCGCCGGACCTGATCCGATCCCGTACAGACAGCTCACGGCCGACAAATTAGCCGATGCTATCAACACTCTTCTGAAACCCGAAAGCCTAGAACGCGCTAAGGAACTCGCAAGCAAGATCGCGGCGGAGCGAGGCAGCGACATGGGGGCTCAGTCATTCCACCAATATCTCGAAATTGACCGACTCCGCTGCACCATTGCACCATCCCGAGCAGCTGCGTGGCGTGTCAAGCGCACCCAGGTCAAATTGAGCGCTTTCGCTGCATGTACTCTGGCAAATTCAGATCTTTTGGATTTTCATGACTTGAAGCTCTTTAGACCACAAGAGTATTATACCGACGACGGTCCGTGGGATCCAATATCTGGAGGTTTCACGGCATTTTTGGGGGCAGTTGGCGGTATGATGGTGGGGCTAGCTGATGTTCCTTCGGAGACATGGAGAGCTTTGCAGATTCCGGCAAGTCGCAATCGACAGCTGTCCCAAGCATCAGTGCCGACCATCGCGAACAAAGGCGAGACCTCGAATATAGCGGAAAGATTAAGTCCGTCCACTTCTCGAGATCAAAGTCAGACAAGCTTGAATATTCAGGAAGCTCTTTCTCATGCTCGAAGCCGTCCCAACCTCTCCAGTCGGTCAGCAACTCCCACTTCAAATGTCGGATCAAATTTTGTGCCCGGTTCATTGCAAAGCCAATTAGATCCCAAACCAGATAGCGAAGGTCAGATTCAATTCTGTAATCGGAATGAATCTGGCCCCAGAAAGGACACCGACATGCTGCGCCCGACTGGTGTGCACATGAGCAGGGGCGTCGGGCGTTTCGTAAAGGCGCTTGTACAGGGACCTGTGGATATTTCAGTGAACCTTACGAGGGGATGTCACAATATCCCTAAGCTTTGGGGAGACGATACCGTGCGCCCTCAGGAAAGGGTCAGCGATTTAAAGTCAGCTGTCAAAGCAGTAGGGAGAGAGTTTGGCTTTGGTTGGTACGATGGCATTACTGGCCTGGTCACTCAGCCCTGGAAAGGCGCTCAGAAAGAGGGTGCCGGCGGCTTCGTCAAAGGAGTCGGCAAAGGGATTGGAGGGTTCCTAGCCAAACCGGGCGCAGCATGCCTTGGTATCCTCAGTCATACAATGCAGGGGGTCAGCAAAGAGGTGCAGAAACTCTTCGGCAGCAATGTGCAGAATTACATCATCGCGTCGAGGGCAGCTCAAGGGTACGAGGAGTGGTTGCAGAGCTCTGATGAAGAAAAGCAAGACGTCATCCTTCGGTGGAAGTTGGTACAGAAATACCTAAAGAAAAAGCGGTACGCTGACGATATGGTGCATGATGTCCTAGACGCACAGAGAAAGGAGAACATAGGGGACACGGAGGCCCGCCAAAACTATGGACATGCTGTGAGATCCGCTCAGTCCGCCAGTGCGAATATTCCCGCCCTAGACCACGGGGGTATCCTCGCCATAGGTGGTTCTCAGTGCCCCGAAATACCGCTAATAGTGGCTGAAATCAATGAAACAAACCGACTATCAGTCCAGGAGACGTCATTTGGAAACGCAGAAGAGGATGCCGATATGGAGCAGGCAATTCAGGAAGGCGTGTCTCAACTTCAGCGCCGACGACAAGAAGCTACGGATCATCAGGTAGACCAGGAAAACATGCGCCAAGCAATGGCGGCTAGCGTAGCTGAAGCTCAGCGACACCGAAGCGAAGCATTGAAATATGAGAAAATGGTCATGCAAGTCATGGCGCAGAATCTGTGGGCACAAAGACAGAGTCGCAGCGACAGTGAATGGGAGTCAGATACAGGTCTCGACGAGGAAGATAAGGGGTCCAAAAACATAGCGGAGAAGGTGGCAACCGTGGCTAGCAGGTCACCAAGCGTCCGGCGACCGCATTCATTTAATCCTGGCCATCTCGCGGGCACCACGCGAAGTGAGTTCGAGTCACAGCAACAGGGCCGGCAGAGAGAGAGGACGGCACAAGAGAGGACGGAAGAAGAGATTGTGATAGAGTACATCAAAAAACAAAGTCTTCTGGAAGTGCACCATCAGAACAAAGGCAAGCGCCGTGCAACAGCGATAGATGATGAGGGCGATGAGGACGTGCAGGTGGCGTTGAGATTGAGCATGCAAGAACATGGAGATCGATACGGAGAGGCTTCGGGGATATGATCAAGCAGGGTTTTCTTTGGAATGAATGAACTCGAAATACATAATGTCAATGACATGGCCTAACCACTGTTCCGCCAGCCATTTTTACAACGAGCAGTCATCAAAGAGAGTGGTCCAGCGCATAAACCGACCATCATTCACGACGAGCAGAATGGGCACCACCAACTTCCCACAGCAGACATCACCGTCTCATATTCGATTCCGATACAACACTAAGATAACCTCGTACCCGCACCGACCCGCGCCTCACCCGCCGAGGAAAGGACAAGGAAGACGGGACAAGGAACTCTAGGGAAACACAGCTCAAGTCTACGTACACAAAATTGACTGCAAACATCCAATGTGAGATAGCAACGAATGAGCAAGAATATCATAGAAGATCACTATTGGGTTGAGGCTTCCATTTGTCTGAGATCACATCGTTAGCAATTTATCGACGGCATCCAGTCAGAATATCTAGACGATAAAGCCGAGACGGAAACCAATTATTATCGTCGTTGATGTAGACACTTCATTCAGCAATGTCTCAATTGGACTCCATTCAGTTAAGATGCTCCGATTTCTCCCTCTCGCTATGAATGTCGGTGGCAGAGACAGCGTAGCCTCTGGAGTGCTGGAAGTATACGTGCCGGTCACGCCCCCTCGGGCGACATCGACTGACTTGTCTCTACCTTGTGCCGGTGTATGTTTGCGATAGCTAATTGTGGATACTGGGATGGATTGAAGCGGAGTGGTTGTGATTCTTGACCGTGACCCGCAGCGTCTACGCATTATCGTTTTCTGGCTTATAGATGACAAGCCTGGATTGATGTTCTGTTGTGTGTGAACTAGTCTCTCCGTAGCTTTGTGTCTTTCGACTTGTAGAATCGGGTATTTGTCGTAGCGATGGTAATATCCTGGTTTGACGTCGGAATACAGAGGCCTACTTTGATGGAGAAAGAAGGCACAACCATGCTGCATACCATAGCTCTTGAACGTATTGTAGGCCTCCTCAGTCCGGATGTACGGAAATATGTTCCTCTATACTACGGAATACAACTTAAGGATTTAAGATTGAAGGCGTCATGAAAGGTTTGCCACTAAGACAGTTGGCGATTAAATTCAGAATCTCCCCTAGTACTACAATCCCCAAAGTGGTCGATAAGACACAAGCATCCGATCGAGGGGATTTTTCTGCGCCCAGCATTTTGGCACGCGACCAGGCTAGACGGCGCGCTGGGAGATGGAGACAGAGGGGAGCTAATGAATCACCTTGCTCTTCGAGAATATGCATTGAGCCTTCGTTCTCTTGTGATCAATCGCCTGAGAATTTAATCAACTATTCTCTCTATAGCCTCTATCTATAATGTAACATGGAAGCACATTGGGATTCCATGCAGCGCTTCTAAGGCTGTATCGCTGATGCTGAATTCATCCTGCCGAAGCAGCCGTACCTGTCAGCCCCTTCGCAATCACACCTGATTCCGGCTGCGTCTTTACCGACCGAGGGGATCCGATTGACCCGTACTCATTCAGCGCCAGATCTGCAAACCGCAATACGGGCGACCCTCCCGCAGGTGGTGTTTTGAGAGTGCGTCGTAGCAAATAACGTCCGAGTCCTGGATTTGGGTATTGCAAAAGCCTCACAGGCCACGATTGAACCACACCTTGCCGCCGCTGCCGCCCTTGTTATGGAATTCCTCCTCGAGGCTCTCGGCGGAGATCTGCTGCTGCTGTGGGAAGACGGCAAGGGCCAAGGGAAGCACAGCGAACGACGTCGCCGCAATCAAGGCCAGATTGAGACCGATGGGGATTGTTGTCGCTAGCCGTGGGCTGGACCTGACCCATTCTTTCTCCATCAGGCGCTTGTACCACGCACCCTTCTCCTGAATGTAGTAGAGGATCATGGGCGGGATGATCATGACCGGGCTGCTGTTGAAGACGCGACTGGCGGCTGTCTCGTACACGGCGAGCTTGGCCGCTTTCTGGCTTCGGCCGAGAGAGGGGACGTCACGCTCAGACTTGCCCTCCTCCTGCAGCTTCAGTTTCTCCGCCTCCGAGAGCACGGGACGGACGTCAATGCCCCTCTCGATCTCGCCTCGCCGCATGAGATAGACGTTCAGAGCACCAGCCGACGCCACCGCCGCGAAGGGGACGAGCCTCTTGAGAATGTTCCTCGTGCCGTCCGACACCCTAAGTCGGGGCACCAACTTGCTCAGGCCGAGAGCCACGGAGCAGGAGGCAGTGACCGCAACCGCATACGACTTGGCGAGCATGGCCGTGGTCATGGGTGACGACTTGTTGGCGTTGGCGCTGTTGACGGCGACGTTGACGGACTGGTTGGCCACTTGCCATCCAATGGTTCCCATCAAGCCTAGTCCGGGCTGGAGCATGCCCGCCGTGACGACCAGGTTCGTCATGACGAAGCTCGACATGCGGAAGGGGAGGAATACGGGCTTGCCGGTATCTGGTGCTTCTCGTCAGCGCAGGTCGAACGTAGTCGGGGGGCGTAAATATACCTGGGTGCAGCGTCGAGTCGACAATCTTCTTGGCGTGCCATAGCTGCGGCGTCATGTGCTCCAGCTTGCCCATCTTGTATTCGGTGACGAGTGCCTTTGCCCTTTCGAGTCCAGACGAGCCGGCGAAGAGGGTGCTGTTTCCAACCGGCTGTCAGCGACCTCATGTACAAGACATTCCCTTCGTCTCCAGACTCGTGCCCATCCTCCAGGAAGGGGTGGCAATCGACTCGAGAAAGCTCACCTCGGATCCGTTATGCCAACCGAGTGCCGCACGCGGCCCAGGTAGGTGCTCAGATCATATTGCGACACGGGCAGTTCGCGATTGCCCGGCAGCGACGACGACATGGTGGGCGACGGCGGACGCACAGGGTCGCAGTCGGCGATCGACGAGGCGGGCGGGTTTCGTCTCGAGATGCGGAGATGCAGTCGCAGCGTTCCCCGGATCTCGACCCAGGCATGCGAGACCCGACAGATGGAGGCGGGGTTTTGGTCGCTGCGCTTGGGCGGTGCTTCTAGACCGGGCGGTGAAGGTTGACGGGCGCGAGACACGGATGCTGAGCCGAAGAATCACGATGATAAGCGGCATCCGATCTCGGCTAATTGGCTGGTGGACCCTGGTTTTTGTTAGAGCGACTTGGCTAGTCAGGGCACGGTGGCTGTCGAACCACCACCGGGCCAGCGTCGGTCACGTAATGCAGTGCAGGGCAGGGCAAAGGCAAGTGGACTGAATGCTGCTGAGAGTAGCGCATAGTTGCGAAGAGAGAGAGAGGCACGGGGTACGAAGCATCAAGCTGCGAGTTGAAGAATTTCTTCCAACCAAACCGTCCTCTCTCCTTGGGGTGGTGTACTGGTACTGTGTACATCTGGTGACGCCTACCAGATTGGGCAATTGGCACGAGAGCCAACAGGCGCCCCTGCCTTGTTACCCCACACAAAAGACGTTCGGAGTATGACTCCGTACGTAGTACCTTTTAATTAGGTGCAGCTGTTACAGCGTACCCGTGCACGTGCATAATTACGTAGTACTACAAGCGCAAATGATGAAGCAACCTATCGAGACAAAAATGAAAGGACAACGTTGAGGTCTGCCTCGTAAGGCAGGCGTACCGTACGTCCATCGGGATGGAATCGCAAAGAGCAAAAAAAGAATCTTGAGCTGATAGACGACCACGCCAGGAGTCGAACCTGGAATCTCTAGAGGGAGCGGTTGCTCAAGTTAACCGAAATCTAGCGCCTTAGCCATTAGGCCACGCGGCCGATATGAGATCCATTAATTATTTCATACCATGAAGGGTTCCAAAGAAAATTGTGGGTCTGCCTGTCTGGGTGGCTTGCCACAACCAGCTGGGTGAGGCACTGCGCATGTCTTCGCTTGGGGATCATCATCCGCCATTTTCTAAAAGGCGCCAAGTATGCCAGTAATTTTACACTCTGAGTGTAAAGACTGCCATGCTGCCAGTCAATCACGTCGGTGTCATGGGGGTGCAGTGCGTTCAGTTCGACTGTTTACGGGTCGTGGTTTTCCTGGCACCGTGCACAGGATACTGTAAATGAACAGGAAAACATGAGTCCAGCTTCTCCTGACCGACAGTAGCATCGGCAGCCGCCCACCTAAATTTTAAAGGTTTTGTGCTCGCAAGGAAAATACAAGGAAAATATTGCTCTGCCTGGAGCGTGGCCGCATTGTTGCACTGCGGAGGCATTTAGGCTTCTCACGTGTCGCAGGCTCCCGAATTTATCGTTTATCCTTACTCCCGCCGACTCCTGGGCTCATTTCCACACGGCAGACCTCCAATCACCTCGCAAGAACACATGATCTAAGTCCTCGCAGCAGGCTCGTGTCAATCGCGCCCATTGCACGAGGCCTTGCGTTCAGGATGCTGTCGATTTTGCGCAAGGCGCGCCTCAAGGACAAGGAGCTGAGGATCCTGATGCTGTGAGCCCCCCAACTCTCAACGTCCTTGGACCAGACCAGGCTGACTGCGGGGCGAAGCGGCCTGGACAATGCGGGAAAGACGACAATTGTGAAGAAGATCATGGGCGAAGACGTCAATACAGTGAGCCCGACGCTGGGTTTCATCATCAAGACGATTGACTATGACGGGTGAGTTTCCAGGTCCAGGGTAGCCAGGCATTGTGCTGACGCAGACGTCATAGATACAAGCTCAACATATGTAAGACAATTGCCGCAATTCACCGAGCGCATTGTGCTGACCAGGCAGGGGACGTGGGAGGGCAGAAGACGCTGCGGTCGTACTGGAGAAACTACTTTGAGAAGACGGACGCACTCATCTGGGTAGTAGACGCAACGGATCGACTGCGGATAGACGACTGCAGAGAAGAGCTACACGGCTTGCTGCAGGAAGAGGTAGGATTCTTTACTGAGAACACGATCGTCAGAAGTGGTGGCGCTGACGGAGGACAGCGCCTCGCCGGTGCGAGCTTACTGATCTTCGCCAACAAGACGGACGTGGAGGGCTGCATGACAGAGCACGAGATTCGCTCTGTGAGTATAAGGCTGTATACAGAGAGAGGTGCTTGACTGACGGCGGAATAGTCACTACGGTTGGACGAGATCCGGACGCACCAGTGGCACATCTTACGATGCAGCGCCATGACAGGCAGAAATCTCGAGGAGGGATTGGCTTGGGTTGTGGCCGACGCGAAGAAACGATTGTTCCTCTACTAGCGACCTTTAAATGGAAAAAGAAGAAAAAAAGAGGAAAGGCATATACCACATTCACGAAGGTCGTCATGTCAAGTTTGATGCACACTGTAAGGGCACGTGTCGCCGCTGCGTCGTTCGTCCGTGTTTGGTCCATCGGCAAGCTGAGGGTGTACCCGGGACGAATATTTTCGATCGGCCAAGAGGGGCTTCTGTGGTCTCTTTCGCGCGAGCTGCGGGCTGCAGCCTGCCCGGGTAGGCTGCGAGTAAACAAAGCCCCTCCTCGGTGCTGACGAGTTTGTTTACCATGGCGGACTCCACTCTCCCGCTCTTCTTCCCGAGGACTTCGCGAGAGGGCTTGTTGTGTTGAGCAGTCTCAAAGACGTAGGGTGTTCGCGGTGGACTTCGCAAGCGAATGAATGGCCTTTCCACCGCCCCTCAGCGAGGAATTCCGAGCTCCCTTGCATCCGCGTGCATCCGAGCAGCGGGCGAACCAACGTGGCACCCCAATTACCTTGCCTTTTAACGTTACAGGGGCAGCGGCAGCACCCCTCTGAGGGCCTCGGGCTTCGCAACGCGCTAAAATGGTGACGGGCAGACGCCTGGAGCTCCTGGGCTGATGGCTGGGCCGTTAAAAATGGGGACCCCGCGGGCCTGGCCTGGGCGCTAGGCTTGTGCGTCACCCCTCCCACCAACGACCTCGAAAGTCAACAGAGAGCAGACCGCGTCCACTCGAGCCCACTGCTCTTTTGCTTGTCAAGGGCGGCAAGCAGACGAACCCGGGCAACCTCCCGGGACAGCGTGCACGCGTAGGCCTCGGATTGCCAAGGTATTCCGGGAACGAAGCCCGATAAAGCGTCCACCATCGACGCGGAAAGACCGAAACAGCGCGAGCAGCAAACAGCCGCATCCAAACACGTCGTGGCAGTGGTCGCCGCCAAAGAGCCATGTCCGACGAGGTGTCGCAGTTCCTCGAGCAGGTCGAGCGGCTGCGTGGCCAGCAGATCGAGGATGACGAGGTGCGGGCCCGTGAGCGAGAAGAGTTCCTCGCCGCCAAACGGGAGCGTCAGGCCAGGAGAGAAGGTGAGTCTGCAACGACGGAGCAGACCCGTGCCTCGGGTGCACGGTTTGCACGGCGAAGCCAGCGGCCTCGCTGTTCCGGGGGCGTGCTCTCGCATTGGCCTGCGAGGCTGAACAGCTGTTCGCTCTCCCGACAGCCGTGAAAGCTTTTGCCGCTGCCATCCCACACTCGAGGCACGGGGGTGAGCCTGGACGCCGACGCTGATCATACTCGAGCAGAACGCGCCCGATCCATCTCGCCGCAAAAGTCTTCTCCTGCGAACACCCCCTCGCCGCGGTCGAGTCGCCGCAGCGTGCACGTCTCTGAAGCGTTGAAGCTCGAATCGCCAAGCGCGTTCCGTGAGCAGTCCGCCGAACCGTCGGTGGACGCGACTCCAATGACTCCGTCCGGCTTTCCCGCCGAGAAGAGGGACGCTTCCGGCGATGGTTCCGAGACGAAACGAGCGAGCACATCGACGCCACCAGCACGAACTCCGACCTTGTCCTGGCAGCAGCGGCGACCCAATTCGCGGGCTGGCAGTCGGCCCCTGAGCATGGTCGCGGCCCAGAATGCGACCCAGAGATCCCTCGCCGGGACGCAGGAACCCGCATCGGCAACAGAGCAGTCCTTCTCCAAGGAGCAGATAGCGCAGGCCCTTGGCTCCAAGGACCCCTCGTGGTTCCGCCAGACGGCCGACAGGGGCCTCAGTTCTGCTGCGTACAGGCGCAACCAGGTCGAGGACGATGACCGGCTGGACATGGCTTCCGTCAAGGCCCAGCTGCCAGGCATGTCGACAGACGCTGCCAAGGAACGACCGTCGTCGCGTTCCGACGCCAACCCTCCCTTGACGCCCGGAGTCCTCGGATCTCCATTCTCGCTGAATCCTCCGCAGCCTAGCAGCCCGCCCGACGAAAAGTCCTCGGCAGAGCAGACTGTCACTTCTCCGCCAGGGCGGACGTCCCCGATTCGAGCGAGCTCTCCGACAAAGGGCATGGGTGGCTTCGTACAGAGCGCCATGATGAAACGAAGCGATAGCGTCAAGCGATGGAGCGTTACCAGCCCTCCGGGCTTGACGCGCGCTGACTCGGTGGCTTCGAACCGCAACTATCATGTCAGAGGTTCCTCTCAAGCAGGTTCACGGCCACAGAGCACAATTCGCGGTCCCTCGACGACTCCAGGCTCGAGTCGACCGACGTCACGGCATGGGGACAAGAACATCGCGCAGGAAGCGGTGCCCAAATCGGACTTGGCTCTGGATACGGAGCGCGCGTCAAAGCCAGACGACGATGCTGCACTTCCAAGCAGCCCCTCGAAAACCATGGACTCGCGCCGCTGGAGCCCGACAAAGTCGAGTTGGCTGGAGAGCGCCTTGAACAGGCCCGAATCGCCCAAGCTGCCAGCAAAGCCGACCGAGCTCAACAAGGGAAATCCCGGGCGCACTACTGAGGCAGGACGGCCGGCGTCTTTCATCTCGCACAAGCACCAGGTCAGTATCGGAGGGCTTATGAGACAGTCGGCCATGGGCGAGGTGGCGAAACCAAATACCACCGGCCTTGGGGGAATCTACTCGCCGCCGCCTCATGCTAACAGGCCAGCCCTTGGGAGCCCCGTGAAGACCAGCGATTCCGAAAAATTGCCCAAGCCTGAACCTGATGAAGAGTCGAACGAGAAGCCGGCGGAGGCTCAAGAAAGCGCAGCGCAGGAAAAGCCGAAATCGATCACCAGCCCAGCCTTGGCCAAACCCAAGCCCGTCACTCCGCCTAAGAAGGACTTTCGAGCCAACTTGAAGCAAAGGGCCTCGGGGCAGGATGCTTCTAAAACACCAGAGCCAGAATTCAAGAACGTGTTTGGCAACCTTCGCAGGACCAAGACACAGAACTACGTTGCTCCGGACGAACTGAAGGACAACATCTTGCGAGGCAAGGCGGCCCTGAATCAAACAGACGGGCCCCAGAAAAACGCTCGAAAGGACGAGTTCAAGGAAGCCATTTTGAAGAAACGTGAGGACTTCAAAAAGGCCCAGGAAGAGGGCAAAGGCGTCACGAGAAGCTCGACAATTACCGCCGAGAAGCCAGTGCCCGAGGGGCTCGCCAAGAGAGCCGAGCTGGGAAGATCCACGGTTGGTGCCAGGAAGGACAGCATAACTGAGACGAAGCCGTCAGAGCAGCAGAAAAAAGCCGACACCCCGAAACCAACGCCTGCTCCGAAGCGGATACCAAGCCAGTCTGCCTTCTCACCCAGGTCTCCCAACACAGCGGCGCCTCCTGTGAAAAGCCCTGTCCCGGAGAAGCCTCGGCGTGTGTCCACGGAAGTCAAGGTAGCCAGGCATGCGATGGATCCGCAGGATCTCCCTAGCCTGCAAAAGGAGACGAGCGCCCCCTCGAGGCTTCAACAGAGCCGTGTCGGTGGAGGAGGAGGGAAGCTTGCGGAACGTTTCAACCCCGCTCTGGCCGGAATGCTAGCTAGAGGGCCTCCGCCCATGGCCACGAATGGCGGCCAGACGAATCCCGGCGACTCCAGCCCACAACGAAACCCAGGCACGGGTGATGCTACTGAGCCGACTGCTCCCGGACCTCAATTGACGCACATGACCAAGAACCGGGCTCGTGGGCCAAGGAGAAAAGCACCGACGGCTTCAGCTTCAGCAGCGGCTGCAGCACCAGGCAGTGAAAGGCCAGCGGAGTCTGCCGCTGTAGCTGCTGCTCCACTCGAACCAGCGAAGCCCAAGGAGCCAGAGCGAGAAGTCTTGAGCAGCTCACAGCCAAAATCAGCGGGAGAAGACTCTGTCTCCGATATGAAGCCAGCACCCTTGTCGATACAGCAGCAGGTGGCTGCAAAGGCCGCACTTCGGGGGAAGCCGGCCGGTGCTAGGCCAGAGATGACTCCGAGCTCAAGCACAAAGGCAGGAGAGCCCGCGACGCCGTCTTCCCTTCGCAAGCAGCCGATAGGTGTCGATATCGAGGCAGATAAACGGAGACTGGCTTCCCGACTGCCTGAGGAGGGCGCCGAGGAAGCACCAGAGCCGAGTTCTCCCAAAAAGCTGGACATGAAGCGAATGTCCAGGTTTCTGGACGAGGCACCCTCCATCGATGCCAAGCCGGAGCCGCACAAGGAGCCAGCCAGGCTGACGCATCAACGTACTGGATCGAGGTCTCCTGTAAAACTACCGGAGAGGCCGCTGCCGGATTCTCTGCCATCACCAACCAAGAGTGACCGCGACTCGCTGCCATCCATGAGGGATGCACCACGATCACCAAGGGTGGGGGCATCCTTCAGGCCATCGTCCCCTGCGCCAAAGGCATCCTTCGACGCTTCGCCCGCTGAGCCTGCATCGCCCAGGCCCAAATCGAGAGGAGCCGCACGGCCACTCTCAGGGCTCTCGGGTGCCGGTTTGAGGTCTCCTCCGGCGATGGCGTCGCCCAAACGATCCCCTACGAAGCAGGCGAGCGATGTGTCCACTCTCCTGACGGACTTTTTCGGTCCTGAACGTCCCAAAACCGCCGTCAAGGTCGATGCGGCAGAGCTTCTGATGAACCATCCCTTGACCGGCGCTAAGATCACCAGTCTGGGATTCCAGATGTTCCAGATATATGGAGACGGCAAGAAGATCCCAGTGTCGGCGCAGAATGAGCGCGTTCTGTTCGAACAAGAGATGTACGTCTGCGCGCACAACTTTGCCGACGCGGCTGGCAGGAAAGTCTTCGAGGTGTACTTTTGGGTCGGCGACGACGTGCCCGAGGCCACGGCGGAGGACGCGCAGCTGTTTGTCCAGCGAGAGGCCAGATCGCTGGGCGGAAAGCTCGTCAAGCTGCGCCAGGGCAAGGAGACGGCCGAGTTCCTCCAGGCCTTGGGCGGCGTCATCATCGTCCGGAGAGGATCGAGCAACAAGTACGACTCGCTCGCGCCCAGCATGCTCTGCGGCCGGCGGTACCTGGGACAAGTCGCCTTTGACGAGGTCGACCTCGCGCCGTCGAGCCTCTGCTCCGGCTTCACCTACCTGCTCTCCCAGTCCGGCAAATGCCACTTGTGGAAGGGCAAGGGGAGCGACGTGACCGAGGTCAGCTGCGCGCGGCTGGTCGGCATGGACCTTACGCTGACGGGCGAGCTCGTCGAGCACGACGACGGCAGCGAGCCGGCGTCCTTCTGGGAGGCGTTTGGGAGCGAGAGCTCGAAGCCGCACTCGGCTGACCACTGGAGGCTGAAGCCAAACTACGACAAGTACTGCGGCAGACTGTTCTGCTCGGATGCAGACTCGCGGCAACAGGTAAGATTCGAGGTTCACGGCTGCCCACGCATTGCGGGAGAAGACTGGCTGACCCCACTGCAGATCTACGAAATCAGCCCGTTTGGCCAAGTCGACCTCTCCCCGTCGAGCATCTACGTCCTCGATGCCTTCTTCGAGATGTACATTGTCGTGGGCGCGCGCGCCAACTCGCAGTACGCGTCGTTCCGCAACGCTCTCGACTTCGCGCAGGAGTACGCCATCCTCGCGGCCGGCATGGAGGACCGGCCGTTCGTGCCCGTCTCGACGGTCGTCCTCGAGGGCATCCCGCGCGACCTCAAGCGCGTGTTCCGGAAGTGGGACGACGCACGCAGCCCGACGGTGACGAACGCGCCGCTGCAGGGGTCGGGCGCTGGTGCTCAGGGGCTCAAGAGGGGCCGCAGCCTGAGGGTGGTGACGCTCACGCAGGCGCTGCAGGCATTGACTGAGTGAGCGGGGGAAAGGGACGGAGTGTGAATTGCTGAATATATCACTGTGCGAATATAGGGCTCTCCGCAGTTATTTGTACACCATAGAGCAACCCGTGTGCGAAGGGCTTCATAGAGAAGCTCCTCCTGGGTCGTGAGCCTAAATGCACTTCTCATCTTGAGCAACAAGTCTTTGCCTTCAAACCCCACTCGTCGCCTGGGACCCTTGAACCTAGTCGCGCCGTCAAAAATGTGCATGTAAAGGCAGTATGCATTTCGCTATGGAAAAGCAGGTATGGACAAGCAGATTGCGGGACGCTGGCGGCTTCACCAGTGCCCCGTTCATCTATAGGGTATCAATCATATGGACCACGTCGAATCTCTCTATCCTCGTCCCTTTCTATAGGCAAGAGCAGTCAGAGTGTCAGCTCAGCGCTGCAGCTAGGATGCTCATGTTGTCATGGTTCCATGATTCGTCCTCGTCGGTCGCAGCCTCCGAGGCTCTCTACCGGCTGGCCTCGACGCCGGAGCTGGTGCCCTTGGAGGCGGAGCCGTCGACGGCGGCCGGGACGGGGATCGGTTCTCCCCTGGCCTTGGCGGTCAGGGCGACGAGCTCCTTGAGCATGACCTCGCGGGTCTGGCGGGCGAGCTCGTCGACGTCGGCCGTGGTGAGGCCGGTGGTGGGGATGGGGTCGAGGACTGCGCAGGGGAGGGGGCACGTCAGCGGGGATGGCGAAGCGGCAACCGGGCGAACTTACCCTTGACGGGGATGCTGCCCGACCTGAAGACCAAGTTCTTGAGGTAGAGGACGTGGCTGTAGTTGGCGACGACGCAGGGGACGATGGGCACGCCGGCCTGGACGGCGAGGTGGAAGGCGCCCTTCTTGAAGGGCAGCAGGATGGGGTCCTTTGCGTAGCTGCGGGTGCCCTCGGGGAACATGTAGACGCTCTGGCGCTTGGCGCGGATCTCGGTGGCGGCGCCGCGCATGGCCTCGCGGGCGTCCTTGGAGTTCCTGCGGTCGATGAAGATGGAGCCGCTGAGGCGCATGAACCAGCCGAGGAAGGGGATGTGCTTGAGGTCCGACTTGGCGGTGACGCTGCAGTACTTGGGGAACATGGCGCCGAGCATGAGCACGTCGAGCTCCGTCTGGTGGTTGCCGATGAAGACGGCGGGGCGCGTCTTGCCGAGGACGTCGCTGGGGTCGTCGACGGTGAAGACGACGCCCGTGGTGCAGCGCATGGCGAAGGCGAAGCATCGGCCGACGGCCCACTGCGAGATCTGCTGCTGGCCGAGGAGGGCGAGGGCGGTGGAGAGGAGGACGGCGTAGATGGCGGTCACGAGCAGCGTCAGGTAGAAAGCGAGGAATCGGGCGGCGGAGCCGGCGCGGGGCACGGCGAGCGACAGCATGTAGAGCAGGGCCGTGAGGCCGACGTAGCCGGCCAGGAGCTTGGCGAGGACGGCGAGGATCGCGGCCATGCTGGCGTGCGGCGGCGGCGTCGAGCGGGAGAGTAGTGTTGGAGGAGGAGGAAACGGGGGGGCTCGAGGCGCTACCGAGGCGGCGGAGGCGTAGAGACGATGGTCGTGAGTAGGCGCTCTCTACTGCTGCGCATCCATGCTTCTTCGATAAGGACAGTGAATAGCGCGGAGAGTAGCCGGGGCGACGGGTGCCTCAGGGGGGGAGCGGCTCGAGGCAATCACGGGAACGGCGAGGTGGTTGCGGGCGAGAGAAACGCTCGGAGGAGCGGTGGTGGTATCGTCGTCTGGTCTTTAGTCTTTGTTGAGCGGTGGGTGGGTTTTGGTGGCTGGAGTGGGGACCGGGGAGGGGGGGGGGGGGGGGGGGGGGGTTCGGAGGGGCCGTCGGCGCCCTGTGACGCGCGGGCGGGCTTCGGGCATGTGCAAAGGCGCTCCCCCACCGACCGCCGAAGGGCCCCTGCTGGTGGGAACGCGCTGAACTGACGGCCGGCTGCAGAGTGCAGGCCAGGGCAGGCCCAGCACGGCGCGGGCTCGGCCGAGGGTCCCTCCCCTGCCTGGCAAGCCAGCCGAGCCGCGGCAGCACGCACGGCACGAACGCACGCACGCACGCACGCACGCTGCCGTGCGCCCTTTGCCCTGTGCTCCGTGGCATGGTAATCAAGTACGGAGTACTCCGTACACGTAGCGTGCAAAGCGCTGTAGGGCGAGGCCGCCATCACGTGCAGGCGTTGTTCCTGGCGGCTCCACGCCTGTTCGGCTAAGGCTGCGATTGCTCGTACCTGATTAGGTAGGTAGCTCGCTTGCTCGCCCTACGCGGGTGGGTCGCGCTTTTTGACAAGACAAGGGGATGTGGGTTCTCCGTTGCCTTTGCGACTGTTTGTAATTACCTGGTCCTGGAGTATCTGTGCGTGTTGCTAACTCCCCAATCAGCTTCTAGTCAATATCATAAAGTGTTAATCTCATCTCAAGTCCGGTTCCTGATGTGCTTCCAAACGCCATGTATGGTCTAGTCTTCCTACTATTTCGAAGAGCCCAAGGTCAACTTTTAGATATACAAACCGCCACACCACGCTGTCTTGCCGTTCCTCAACAAGTAAAAGGCGAAGGAACTTGGCCACTCGCGTAGGCGTCCACAATTGAGCGGATGGTAACGTATAGACCTGCGACGCAGATGAAAGCGCCTGCGATGATGGTTGCAACGGCTAGAGTTGCCTGGCACCACTGTCGACGCCACGCGGCGAAACGGGGACCGTCGTGGTATGAATCGTGCAGCCAGAACATACCGGCACTGCGAGGCAAGCGAAACGTTAGCAAAACAGGACAAGACGCCAAGGACGAGATGCCGCCTCTTTACGTGAAGAGGTAAACGTGGGGGGGGGGGCCTGGGGATGTGTACAACGAGATGCAGATATTCTGGTCAGGGAAACTCACATCCCGTACGTGAACCATGCGGCAAAGAGCGAGGCGGAAATTCCAATCAGGTAGTTGAAAATCGGCACCCCAACGGCGAGGAGGAAAGCCAACCCGTTCGCGAGCAAGACCAGCGCGCACCAGACGGCCCACCCCAAGAACGTATGGCTGTGCAGGTGGTTCGAATGACGGAAGATTCTCACGAAGACGACTTTGCTCGCCGTGTGCGCATACAGGGCGCCAGCGAGGAGGAAGTTTGGCAAAGCGATACCGTACGAGACCTTCTGCCAGTACGGAGGAAGCGACGAGAACGACGGCGAGGCAACCTTGCTGCCGATGTAGCCGTAGCTCACGCCGGCGAAAAGGGCGAAGAAAATCGTAGCAAAGGACTGCAAGGCGTAGGCGGACTTCATAGCGTGCTTCGGCTCTTTCATTTCGGAGATGAGGACGAAGAACCTACGGCCAAGAGGCGGTTAACATCGGGAAGCACGCGGTGCTTGCGCGGGCGGACGGAGGAACGCACATGAAGTGCCCGGCATAGGCAAATACGGGGTTGGTGATGGACACAAACGCCGTGTAGAAGTCCGACGCCACCACCACTTCGACGTCCCTGTCGGGATCCGCGGAGATGCCTGCCGCAGCCATGCCCACGACACCGGCAATGAATATGCTCAAGACGCTGGCTATCGAGATCCAGCCGAGCCCGTGGAAGGTTCTCGGCAGCGAACAGAGCAGCATTGGGATGGCGAAGATGCCCGTGTACAGCGTCAAGCAGAGCTTGTTGTCGCTCAACGCGGCGAGCGAGATCTGACCCGCGAGCATCTGGCCGCCAGTAGCGAAGATGGCGAAGCACAGGGTTCCGAAGGACAGGACCTCGCGCCCGACCGGGCCGAAGAGGATGTATCCCGCGTCGCCCATGGTGTGCACCTCGGGATGGCGCAGCTTGAACTCGACCAGCAGCCACGACGTGTACGTGGCGAAGACGCCGAGGAACACGATGATGACCAGCCCGGGCACCATGCCCACCACCGCGAGGGAGGACGGCAGCGAGAGGATGCCGTTGGACACGATCTCGGCGATCATGAGGACCGCGACGAGGGGCCACGAGAGCCTCTTGTACTTGATGTCATGGTGGCTCTCCTGCCCGAAGACGTCGTCGGTTTCGGCTCCGGACGGCCTGCTGCCTGGCTCCTTGCACGCGACGACTGCATTTGATGGCCTCTCGCCTGCCGTGGACGTGGCCATCGTGACTTGAACCAGATGCCCGTCGAGATGCAAGCGCGACAGACTGTCCAAGGATGCTGAAGGGGGAGTTCTGGACAGACGTGCGGAACATTCATAATTATTTTTGCCCTCCAGACGGTAGGCCCAGTAATTAAAGGTAACGCTCTAATGCAACGTGCCCCTCAAGCCGTGAATGGAAGGTATCTGCGTTCCCGCCGGGGTAAGCACACCGCCCAGACGCAGTGGTATGTACATACTCTAAGGTTGAGACATGGCCAAGCTTGCGCGCCATGCTTGAAGTCAGTTCCTATTGCGACGTTGCCCATCTGTCTATATCCAAGCGCAGTGTACGAGGCATCGTCAACAACGGTGTTTTGATAAAAACATGTGTTCCCCCCGAGATGGGGAGTCCAGCTTGTCTGCTACGATTTTGCAACGCCATTGCCGGGGTCGCACGTGTACGAATTGTCCATCTACTCGTCTTCGATCCCCCAACACAACTTCACAGTAAGCAACGCGTACGGACATAAATTGGAAATGTTTCTGTACGAGTGACAGTGCTGATGTCAATGGCGTGCTTGCTTCTACTTGGTATCTGTTGAGTTCTAGACCACTCTTTTCCCATGGTCATTCCCTTGGTAGATGTTTTTTCAATGCAGGGGTGCGACACTTGGCTGAGTCTTGACGGCATTGCCAGAGCGACCTAGCTCTACTCCACCGGATTTCGACTGCGAAAGACCCGTCTCCGTCTGAGGAGAGGTTTTCGTCTTCTTTGGTGGCCGCTTCGGCTCGGACGTCGCTGCGCGCTTCCTGGCCGTCTTACTCGCCGCCTGTTTATCCTTGCGCGTGCCCTTGGGGACGCCCTGTCGCGTCGAGGGATCTGGCATCCCTCTCTCATACTGATGGTTGTGTATTTTCACCCATAGGGTGCTCTTCGTTGCCGGTAAGTTTAGGATGAACTTCTCCTCGTCCGGCGTTCGCATCTCCCTGACAGAGCGGCGGAGGTAGCTCGCGACAAGTGGCCGCGCGTCTGCGAACTTTCTCCACTGCTCCGGTAGAAACTCCTCGTTCAAATCCTTCATACCGAGCAATGCGCCGGCAAGCTGAACCGCGGTTGGGCCCTTCGTTTCGTCCTTCAGTCCGGCCGTGCAAGCAGATTTGAAAGCTCGGTACAACCCGTCGTTTGCCGTAAAGTACGAGTATGGAGCTATGTCCTTGTCCATGCGAGGAGTCTTGAACACTCGGTACAATCCATCGCTGGCGGTGAAGTACGAGTACGAAGTTGTTTCTTTGTCCGTAGCATCTGCACTTGGCTCAGTCTCCTCGTTCCCCGCGTTGTTTGGCTTCTTCGTCGGCATCTGGTGAACCTGGGTTAGTGATGTGCGAAAGAAAGCCCTCTTGTGAATGCGAATTAAATTCCCAGTACCTTTGATCGCAGTAGCGATTTGTATGCGCAAGTATGTCAGAGATTCAAAGGCGACGTCATACTGTAGTCGGGCTCTAGATTTCTCCTGGGGCACAGAATGATCTGAATCCTGAAGAGCGAAGCCAATCGCCGTACAAGAATGAAAAGTCGAAAACAGCCCAATACTGCGAAGAGAAAGAGGAGGCAAAGGTGAAGTGATGTGTGAAAGAAGGTCTGGATACCAAGTTTTGAGCTTACCTCCGCGGTGTAATACGTTTGGGATGCCAAACAGGTCTCGTGGAGTTTCTCGTGTGAGCTGAAGATTGAGATGTAGAGGTGAGATGCCGCGGTAAAGAGGCGCTGGAGTGAGTGATGGAGTACCGTGACCTGTCTATTTGCGAAAGAATTGAAGTATGGCACGATAAGATGAACGAGAGTTAGCAGTAGTGGTATTGACGATGACCGCTGGCTGAGAAGTACAATATGCGTCTCCCTACTTTCCCATGACGATAGACCACGCCATTCGTGAGTCCTGAGCAATAAACCCTTCAAGACTTTGGCACCAAGTCCCGTTCTTCGTCATCGCCAGACTGAAATGGATCATCACCGTTGGCATCATTAGACTGGGCTATATGTTGACAGCCTGAGGTATCCTATCGTCCTCTGTCCTCGTCCATGTGTATCTGACGTGTATTGTTTTGCCCCTGACTGTATCTAATTTGGGAATGTATGCCTTGAATAGTGGACGGCTCAGGTGGTCTTCAAGATCTCGTTACCTCTCGGTACTGCAGTTGCCCATTGGGATGTATAAGCCTTCTACCTCATAGAGCGGCGAGGTGTTGTTGGCCAAACAGACATTATACCGACTACAATCCCCTGCCAGAAAAACAGTGGACAGGCGGGTAGGTACCACCTACCTAACTGAACTGCTGAGGTGGGGGCGCGCCCGCCAGCCATGACCCTTGCTCGCGGGTACCTCCCGCCTCTCGGCGAACCTACGTCCAACGTCGTCAGCCTCCCCGACTTCCCATCCTATCCCCCCCATCACCAATCACCATCCCAATCATCAATCCGTCCCGCGCTCGCCTCGCTCCCAGCTCGCGGCTCGCCCTCACCTCCCCACCCCCGGCTCGCGAAGCCATATCATGCTCTCCGCCTCCCGCCGCTCGCCCTAGAGCCCAGCCGCCGCCCGCGCGTCGCCCGCCATGGCGCCCTCCCGCCGCCACGACCGGCCGCGGCAGCCGTCCCTCTCGCTCGCCCTCGCCGGCCAGCACGCCGCCGCCGACCGCCGCCCGCCGCTGTCGGCCCTCTTCCTCATCGACTTCGACGTCAAGGCCGGCTACACGCTCGTCTGGGGCCGCGCCCGCCCGGGCCTCGAGCTCGACGGCCGCGTCGAGTACAAGTCGCTGCCCTCGGGCCTGCACACGGTCCGCGACGACCTCGTCTACTTCGTCCACGACGGCGCCCACGCCGGCCTGAGCGCCTTCGTCAACGAGCCCTGCGACGAGGAGGCCGCCCGCAACGCCCGTATGATCGCCGTCGGCGTCCTCGTGCCCCTGAGCTACGGCCGCCTCGGCCGCGCCTGGAGGCACGCCGAGAACCTCAAGGACATGGCCGCGTGAGTCCCTACCTTACCTAGTCCCTCAATCTGCAGCAGTTACGCGCCGCGGTGCAAGGTGCTAACGCACACGGCAGCATGCTCGCCAAGGACCGCAGCAGGACCGACGTGCTGCAAAAGTACTGGGACGCCAACAAGGCCGGCGACGAAGACCAGGACACCCTCGCGGCCCACGCCGCCAACCTGCCCCCCTCGCCCACCCAGGACCGCAAGGCGCACAGCAGGAAGCGGTCCGCCTCCGACGGCGCCGCCCTGCTTCCTGCCGAGCACAAGCTCTCCCCCTACCACCCCGCCTGGAGCCTGGCTCAGCTGCTGGACAGATTCGGCCCGCTCATCTTCCCCATCCACCGCGCCGCCCTGCTGCGGAAGCGCATCTTGATATCCTGCCACGCTCCCGTCCACGAAATCTGCGATTTTGGTAGGCATGCCCGGGACCCAGCTCGACTGTGCTTGCTTGGCTGACGTCTACGCCAGTGTACGACATCTCTATCCTGTCTAATATCCCCTCCTCCGTGTCCGACGCCCTGCCTCCGTCGGCACCAACTCCGCGCCTACGACCGCTCTTCACCATTGGCGTTCACGACATCCCCTTTCTCATGGAAGACTATGCGGCCTCGAAGCGCCGCGGGGAGAGCGGGGACGAGCCTGAGGACGAAGCAGGCTCTGGCTGGATCGCCTGCACTACCGACAGCATCCTGGCTGTCAAGGATACGCTGTGGGATATGCTCATCACCATGCCTCCCGACCACCCAGCCAGTGCAAATGACAAGCTCTGGCCCACGGTGGAATGCCCGCGCGGCAACCCCATCATGGCGACGCAGCGTGATTTGCGCCGCTTCAACGCCCTCCGCAGCGGCCTCGCCCGCCTGGCGGCATCCACACCCGGCGCCGCCGCTCCTGAAACCCCCGAGCCCGAGACGTCGGGCGCGCGGGCGTCGATAAGCCAATCTCACCTCCCCATCAAGGATGAACCCCTTGAGGGAGTTGACCAGCTCGTCGAGCCGCCGACCTGGGCCTCCCTGGCTTACAACGGCTACATGTGGTGGGCCAGCGCCGGCGAGCAGCTCCGCTCCGAAGAGCAGGAGGAGTCGAGCCGCGACGCCGCCCTCCTCGCCGACCTCTCCCCCGCACCACACACGCTCATGTCCATGCCGCGTCTCTCGACCGGCTCCGAGCCCCTCGCCGACTCCGTCTCCTCCTTCGCCGGCCGCCGCGCCGCCGACGCCGACGAGGCCCGCGTCGAGCTCGCCATCATCGCCTACTTCCACCGCCTCACCTCGCAGATGCTCTCCGTCGTCGTCGACGTCGTCGACAGCGCCGAGGAGGCGTATCCCCAGTACCGCGACGACGACCACGACGACGACGCAGGCGAGGACGAGGCAGAGACCCTCCTGAGCAACGGCGGCGGCGAGAATGACGACGAAGACGGCGGCAACGACGTGACCGTCGACTCCCACTGCCTCGAGAACATGGGGCTCGACGTCTGGAGCGCGAGCGACGCCGCCTTCGTGCAGGACCTGGTCGCGGCGTACTTTAGCCGCGCGGCCCGCATCGAGGGCAAGGGCGTCGAGGTGTGCGGCGTGAGGGTCTGCTGAGGCTCGTGGCGAACGCATGCTCATGCGTGCAGGGGTTCGTCCATGTAAGTTTAGCTTGAGAGAACCAGCGTTTTGGGGGTGCGGGCGGACCGACCTTCGTACGCTCACGTCCGCAACGCGCGTGCTTAAACATGTTACGAAGAGTGAGGGATACGGCATTTTTTCGTTAGAATCGAAGGGGACACAAGTCCGGAGGCACAGCAAGCAGCGAGCTCGACCGCCCAAGGAGGGCATGGACATCAAGGGCATGGACATCTAGCACTCCCAGAAAAGAAAGATACGTCCAACGGGCTTGAGACGCGCAAGAGTGTTGAAAAAGGGTCGTAGACATGCCACGTTGGTCAACTAGAAGCCATCATTATAAGACAGGAACCCTGTATGTGCCCTCCAAACTCCCTCCCGCTCGCCAGGCCTGTCCGGCCGGCGACATGGCACGCGCCCTCTACACTGCACGGCGCAAGAGTGCTTTTCCTTTTTCCCCCGGCGTCCCTGACTACTCGGTACAACGACACGCTCGAGGCTCGCGGCGATGACCACCCGCACATCCGCACCCCTCGCAGGCACACACACACAGAGACAGACGCACATACATACCCCACACGTACGCACTCAACAGGCTCACGACTCGTCCTCGGTTTCCGTGTCCGTGTCGCTCGTGTCCTCCTCCTCCTCCTCGGTGCCGCTCTCGTCGTCCGAGTCGTCCGAGTCCTTCCGCCGCTTGGGCTGGGGGGCCTGGCCCGTCTTGAGGGCGTGCATCTGGCCGGCGATGGAGTCTGGTTGTACAGTCAGCGCGCGATTCCTTCTCGCAAATGGGGGAGCGGCGTGGGGGGACGCACCCTCGTCCGGCTCGCTAATCTCGTCCTCGGCCGCCATCTGCGCCGCCTTGGCCGCGTCCTCGACCACCAGCGTCACCTCCATCTTGGTGTCGAATCCGACGTATGAGTCGCACACGACGTGCATCACGAAGGTGTAGTGGCCGGCCTGCGGGGGCGCCGCAAACTGCGCCTTAAGCGTCTGCATGGCGAAGGTCGGCTTGCCCTGCTCGTCGAACATGGGCTGGTCGAAGCGGTCGAAGGTGAAGGGCGGGACGGCCATCTTGCCCTGCTTGGAGTCGCTCAGGAAGGCGTACCACTTGGGCGTGTGCTCGCGGGCGTAGTGCGGCGCGAAGGTCAGCGGCGGCAGGATCGAGTTCTCCTCGACCGAGACGGGCTTGCCGTCGGCGCCCTTGATGGTCTTCTTCTTGCGGCCCATGAGCGCCTCCAGGTCGTCCTCGGCGGGATCGACGTCCTCCAGGTCCAGCTCATTGACGGCCGGGACGTTCTCGGTGCCGGGGGGGATGAAGCGGCCCTTGATGACCAGCGTGACGAGGGAAGAGGGGATGATGACGCGCTCGCCGGTGACCTTGAAGAAGGCCTTGGCCACTCGCAGGAAAGGGAGCTGCTTGCCGACGCCGATGGCCGTCTTGTACTGGCTCTCGGCGAGGAGGCCCTTGCCAACCGCCAGCTGCCTCCGCCGCGCGTCCGGCAGGTCCATGAACTGCTGAACCGTCATGTGGGTCTTGGAGTCGCCCTCGACGGCCATGGCAATCTTGGGCGTGAAGTGAGGAAGCTGGAGGAGAGGTGAGGATTTGGGCGAGATGGCCTGGATGAGGTGCTGGTTGGCGAAGAAGGAACCCACGATGGGGCCGACGTTGCCGTAGGCGAGCGCAATGGCGGCGAACGACTGGTTCAGGCTGCGGGCGATGGGGGCGATGTCGTACTTGGCCTTGGTCAGCGCGGCGTCGTCCAGCTCGATGCGCCCCAGGTACGCCCACAGCAGGGCCAGCGTCTTGCGGCGCACGCCGTTGTCGAGATCTTGGAGCTTCTCCTTGTCCTTGACCGAGAGGCCGGCGGCGAAGGGCGACGCCTCACCGGGGGCGGTGATGCGCGACTCGATCTTGGACAGGCCCGACTCGGCCTTGTCGCCCTTGAGGATGTCCTCGAACTCCTTGCCTGCGCTGAGGGCGGTGACGATGCCCGCCTCGTCCATGGACTCGTCGTACTGCCGGAAGAGGTTGTTGGCGCTCTCCATCAGGACGCCCTCCTTGGACCTCTTCTTGGTGCCGTACCACCAGGAGCCGACGAGGTAGGGCAGCAGCACGCCGAGGAGGCCCGTGTAGAGGAGCACCAGGTACTTGCCGTTACCTTCGGCGATGATGAACTGGGGCAGGGCGATGCCGATGCTGAAGCTCTGCTTGCCGTCGGGGTGGCCGTACTGGATGTAGTTGTTGCGGATCTCCTCGTCCGTCAGGGCTTGGTAGGCCTTGGTGAGCTCGACGTAGTAGTTGTTGAGCGACTCGAGCGTCTCGTTCTTGGACGCATCGGGGCGGACCTTGTCGGGGTGGAACTTGACGGACAGCCGCTTGTAGTGCGACTTGATCTGCTTCTCGGTGGAGGACTGCAGGAAAGGATCCCCAAGTCAGCTCAGCTCCCCCCAGCAGCGGGCAGGATCCCAAGTCGGGCAGCACTCACCTCCGAGATGCCCAGGATATCGTAAGGGTTCCAGATCTTGTGCACGGTCGGAGTCGTAACCATGATCAGGTACACCATGAAGCCCATGAGGGCCCATCCCAGCACCACCACGACGGTGCGCTTCAGCATCCTCTGCTTCCTCCGCTGGGCAGCGCGTAGCGACTGCACCACGCCGCCATCCTTGATCTTGTAGTCGGACTGGATCCGCGGGGCGAGGTCGTCATCGTTGGTGCTCGGCCGCAGCAGGGTGTAGGTCAGGGGCACGGTGACGAGGCCCGTGAGCGTGAGGATGAAGAAGGGGAAGAACTGGGCCTGCGAGGACGAGACACGGTCAGTCTACCGCGAAGAGCGGGAATGCAAAGGCAAAGGCACAGTCAAGGCGAAGGTAAAGGCAGACGGAAGGGCAAAGGGAGGAAGAGCGAGCGCGTGCGAGGAGGGCCTGCGAACCTCGTCGTCGTACGAGTAGTCGGAGCTCATCGTGGCGGCCGGCCAGGGCTCAGCCTGCTCCTCTGGGGGCGAAGTATGTGTGCGAAGAGAAGGTCTGCCGTCGTCCTGCCGGTGCGCTCGGGTTGTGCGTAGCTGCAGGTCCTGCCGTTGCTCGTCGTCGGTGCGTGCCCTCGAAACTCAGAGACGGTCGTCGAAAAAGGGTCACGGCTTGTCAGTATCTTATTAGCTGGCCTGTCGCGCTCGGTAGTACATAGCTGGCGACTTTGGAGTCGGCGATCGGATAATCCGTGGCTCCCCCACGCCCGAGCCCATTGCCGCCACCGTGTTCACAATTGCCAGCCCGGCTCATTACGGGTCTGGCGCCACCGCCGGCAGCCCTGTCTGACGCCGCTCCGGTGCCTGAGCTGAGCCGCTCCGTCAGCGGTCTCCGTGCCCTGCATGAAACCCCACCCATCAACGGCATCCCTCGAATCGTTCATACTAATAAGACGTAGCATCCTTACTGAGAACATCAACCGTCATTTCCGGACTACACCATACTTGTCTCTAGTCCGTATCGTAAGCATGTTTGTCTGCATCTCCCGAGGCATCACCGTCTCCGGGAGCTAAATCGCGTTCTACTCGTGCCCATCACGCCCTGTTGCCGCTAGAACTATGTCCACGTCTCAGCCTCATGTCGCATCATCATCATCATCATCACTCCTCCTTCTCCCTGACGCCGTCCGCGTTCAAGTCGTCGACCAGCGAGCCCGCCGTGTCCTCCCCGTCCGTGTCCTCCCCCTCCTCCGTCGGCGCCGTGTCCTCCTCGGTCAGCGCCATCTCCCCGAGCAGCAGGCTCTTGAGGTCCTCCTCGCTCATCATGGCGCGCAGGCCGCCGCCCCTCCCCCACGGCCTCGTCTCGCGGCGCCCCTGCTCCACCAGCCGCTCGACCTTGAGCCGGTTCGCCACGAACTTGAGCTTCCCGAAAGCGCTCTGCTGGCCCTCGTGGATCATGTGCGCCAGCCGCGCCGGGTCCGGGTCCGACAGGATGTGCCAGAAGTCCGAGGGCCGCGACTTGGGCCAGATGGTCACGGTCCCGCTGAACTCCTGCAGCCACAGCTGGCTCCAGTCCTGCCCCAGCGGCCGCGGCAGCAGCTCCGCGTGCCGCACGAACTTGAGCCACTTGCGCATGTCGAGCTTGAGGTAGTGCTCGATGGCCGACATGAGGTACCCGCCGCGCCAGCCGCGCCCCTTGCGGTGCGTCACCGGGTGGCCCACCGAGCCCCGCGACGAGAAGAAGAAGAGGTTGATGTGCGGGTTCACCTGGCTGACGATGGTGAAGTTGACGTTGAAGTGCGTGTTGAGCGCCTTGATGGGGATGTCGGTCCGCAGGCTGCCGTCCTTCCACTTGTGCCCGAACGAGTAGGGCGCGAGCGTCCCGTCGCGCATCTTCATCATCAGCACCACGGGGTTGAGGATCCCCGGCACCGCCGCCGACGCGAGCACGGCCGACCAGATGACGCAGTCGGGGCTGGTGAGGTAGTTGCACAGGATCGTCGGCGAGTGGGGGTCGGCCGGCACGCACGTAACGTTGAGGATGCGGCCCGTCCTCTCGTACGCCTCGCGGAACGTCATCGACCCCCTCGTCCACCAGCCGCAGCGCTCGGCCCAGTCGACCGAGTCGAAGCGGGCGCCCGTCTTCCACCACCGCGGGAACCACGTCGTGAAGGGTTCGCCGCAGGCGTTGATGCGTCGGGCCAGCGCCGGAACGAGCAGCTCCTTGAGCTCCTCGTTTGTCCGCGTGGCCACCAGCGCAGCGGTGAGCGCGCCGCCGCTCGTGCCTGTGATCACGTCAGGCAGGAGGTCGGCGTCCAGCAACGCCTTCACGACGCCGAAGTGGTAGTAGGCGAAGGCGGCCCCCCCCGACAGGCACAGCGCCGTGCGTCCATAGTTCGCGTAGACGTGCTTGAAGAGGAGGCGCTTTTCCTCAGTGTCGATGTGTTTGGTCTTGAGCAGGAACTTCATGCTCTTTTCGACTGCCAAGATTCGTCAGCGGCCAGAACAGAGAGGGGCTGCCTCGACACGTACCTTCGTCGATGAAGTTCTGGACCAGGTTCTTGGTCCCGTAGTAGGTCTGGCTGTACAGCCTCGAGTTCTCCACGCCGACAAAGTTATTCTTGACGCAGGCTTCGATGAGCGCCTTCAGGTCCTGCACCGCGGTGCCGGCGCTCCCATTCTGCCGGTCGGGATTGGCTTCCTGCACCTCGGCTCGTATTCTCGTTTTGCGCATCTGGTCCCAGACCCGCCTGACGGTCTTGGAGTCGTAGTAGGCGAAGTCGTCTTCCTCCCTCCACGTCTGCCTCCCCAGGTAGCCGTCGAGCTCCCTCGCCGCCGAGACCCAGTCCTTGTAGTTGGTCGCCTTCCGCAGGTTCCGGCGCAGCGTCTCCCGCCGGCCGCGCCAGGTGAAGAAATGCTCGTACCCCCAGATGTACCACCTCGTCGAGAGGTAGGCGACGGACAGCCACAGTAACCAGGTGATGACGAAGAAGAGCAGCGGCCACTTGGAGAGCTGATACAGGTAGCCCTCCCTGGTCTCATCCTTGGTGCGGGTCCCCAGAAGTCCCTCGACAGCCGTCTTGGCGCTCCTCGTTCGACCCTTCCTGGAGCCTCTCTTGTTGTGGTATCTCCTCGGGTTCACCGGCGCCCAGTCGTTCTGTGCCGTGATGAAGGTGCCCTGGCTGTGCGTCGGCGTTGGTGGTGGCTGCAGCTCTCCCCCCGCAGCAGCGGCTGCTGACGCGATGGCGGCCGCATCGTCGTCGAACCTGCCAGACTGCGAATCCCTCTTCGTGATATGGAAAGCCTTCGAGCTGAGCATCGGCGACTTCATGCTCGCAGTCTCGGGCGAGGGGCTCTGCAGCGGATCGGGCCCGTGCAGCGCCTTCTCAAAGGCAGCCAAGTCTTGGGCATCGACAAAGCGGCGGTCGACGTCGAGCAGGCGCGAGGTGTCGAAAGCCTCGGGAGGGAAGCCGTACAGCGTGTTTGGCGGCATCGTGGCGGGCACGCGCCAGCGTCAGGCTCGTCGGGGCGTTCTCTATCGGCGCGCACCCGTGTTCCGCGGAGACATGCCCAGGAGTCGAGCTCGGTGCCGGCAGCTATATGTAGAGGGCCAGGGCTAGATTCGGGGCGTCTCTGCTGCTGCTGCGATTGCTGCTGCTGCGCGCACTCAGCAGAGTCAGAGACGAGGTTCGGTCGGGCGTCTTAAGCTCAGCCCCGGATGACGTCGCTCCTTTTCGTTGGGGTACGGCGGGCCCGCGCGCGCCACTCCCTCGGCCCCGTGTCTTGGCGCGCCGCCGCCGCCGAATGGAGCGACGAACCAACATGCATAGGCCACCCCAGTCCCAGTGCAAGACCCTCTCCGTGCTGCAAGCAGGCCCTCCCAGAAGAGCTCGCACTGCGAGCCCCGTCCAGCGTATCGGTCAACTCCCTATAGATATCCAAAAGTGCTTTCCCTCATCCGACAAATTACTTTATAAGGTACTAGGTACGTACCGCTTACGAACCGCCCAAGGTACGTACCTTACTTGTAGTACGCAAAATGCCTGGCATAAGCGCTAGGAGTTCACCACGAGTTACCAGCAGCGACCTAGTAATATGACAGCTGTCTAAATTAATTCCGTCTCTGCTCAGCTTTGGCCTCGGATCGAACAGTGCTTCCGATGCTTGAGGTATCGAGCCTTTTCACTCGACAAAGCCCAAGTATCGCGCATCGGATGCATTTACAGCACAGGGGTATACCCATTTTAAACAAAGAGTCGTACGTCAGGTCTACAGTTGCAATGCCTCTATCAAATCACCAGATTCTTGCCTTTTCTATAGGCAGTACCATCCATAGTAAAGACCCTAGAGAATCCATACCCTCGCACCATCTGATCACGTCTGGGAGCACCTGGGCGACCCGACCTTTGCTTGTCAAGCCTGTAAAACAGCCAGTTTCGTCCGACTTCATCACGTCGCCAACCGTTAAAACCTTGTCCGCTCCGCGGGTAGAAAGGTTATTCTGGTAACTTGCTCTCCATGCCCTGTTTGTCCTCGCCTCCCAGAGGTCTCTAGTTGAGGGGAGAGGCACTGATCGGAAGCTGGAGCTTGAAACTTCGGATTGACAGTTGGGTGCAATTATACCTTCAAGAAGGATTTCGACTATGTGAAGGACGCAAATTGTCCTACAAGCGTGATTAATACATGAAAAGCTCTTATCCATTCGAGCAGAATGGCAGATCACCTTCTTATGCTCTCTCGAAAGATCCAGTCACGTCGATCTGGCAGTTTTGAAAGGTTTGTTTTCCACTCGTCACTCTGAGATACGTCCACGGAAAGGCTCTAATACCTTATCAGTCATGCTTGGCAAGATGAGGCCCCATATTGCAGTGGACATCATCGACGGCTATTGCCACATGGGAAAAGAGTACGCACAATGACCGTCTCGACAAACGCAGCGGCATTGTTCGTGTCCAAGGTATCAGGGTCTTCTGCGCGCATGAGCATAAAAATGATTGCTGATTGCAAGGCAGCCAATCTTCGTTGTGGGTCAAGGCTGCGATGCTGCTGCTTTGTTAGCCATTCAGCTGCCATTGAAAGGTTGGGACTTGTGCCACCTCTCTCATCAAGCGTTCTCGCTCCTCGCAGATCGACCTCCATACGAAGGCTGAGGTCGCTTTTGTGCGCGAGTAGAACATCCGCACCAGGCTCCCGCAAATGGCCAGCTCTTCGGGGAGACATTGATGGCAGCCCTTCTCTCCGCACTCTGCAGCCAGTTGCTCATCCGTGTAGCAGGGGGCGTGGATGAAAGGTGGAAGCTGGTCGCCTTCAGTCATCATCTTGGGATAGCTAGTCAGTTGCCCGACTATTATAGTGCTCAGTATGCACCCTTGGAAGACTCCTCGCTTTATAAGAGCTTGGTGGCAGGGGGTATATTGGCCTCCAGTCGTTGATGTATCTAAGCGTCGACTGGCAATCGAGCCTTTATCAGCGTGCTGCAAATACCAGAGATCCGAGCTCCCTAGTTGTTCGGTTGGATATGAAGCCATCTCCCCTCCCTTTCCTTCTTGAAAGATTGTGCCCGTAGCTGACAAATCCGGAGTTGGAGTCTCCAGGTCTTGCAGAGCAGAGAGCTCCGGCGTCGTCAGTTCACCAAGGGCTTCCAAGCCGGTCCAATCTGATGGCAACTGGCGCTCATCAAGGTCCAGCAGCGGATCTCCGGTTACAAGGTCCGCTATCATGCCATGGGAACCATCAATGAACCGTGGCACCGTGGCGCTGGCTCTCGCAGGATCCAATACTTGTGAGCGCGAATAAGGCGATGCTCGGTTCAGCTGTCGCCCCTCGTAGACGCATGACAGACGTCGCTCAGCACAGCGAGAGCAGACGGGAGAGACTTGGTTGCAGCGCGCCTTCGATTCTCTGCAAGGGACGCAGGACTTTTTTCGAGACAGCGGCATCTTGCACTGGTGAAGCCTGACCGCCCAGCTCGAGGAGTTGCCGATCCGCCGCAATTCCGGATTCAGCCAACGTGCAAGGTCGTCCGTCCCTTATGCCCGCGGAGTTGGAGTGGGCCGAGTGAGAGTTTGTCAGCTTGCATCATCTTCCCCCTTGTCCACCCCGGAGTTCAAGTGGATGCAACCTAGGCGGGCCGCATCAGCTTCAGCACCATTCTATGGCGGAATCCCGTCCAGCTCTCACCCGTCCGGCGGGAAAGAAGCCTGAATAGCCAATGATATACAGGCATGGGGGACGATGAGGCAGATTACATGAACCGCTTGGAACCAGATTCACGGGACGGAACTCCGCGGGGCTTGATCATCGCATCATACGTGTAGTGTTGATGCAGGTTCAAAATCGAAAGCATGGCTCCTGTGAACATCCGTTTGATATAAAAAGCGGTTGTAGAGAAGCTGTGAGAGGCTCGCTCAGAGTCCAATAACTTTACCACCTATACTCGTGATGGCTCCAATTCGTGTCGGTATCATCGGCCTCGCGGCCGAGCGCAACACTGAAGGTTACAAAAGCGGCCAGTGGGGAGTTCAACATCTGAACGCGCTCGTTGAATCTCCACATTATCAAATCGTCGCAGTTTGCAACTCGACCGTCGAATCGGCTGCCAAGGCCGTCGAGACGCACCAACTGGGCCCCGATGTCAAGGCCTTCGGGTCTGCTGAAGAAATGTCGGCAAGCTCCGACTTGGATCTCGTTGTCATCTCGATACATGTTGACAAGCATTTCTACGTCACTAAATCAGCTCTCGCTCACGGAAAAGACATTTACCTTGAGTTTCCCGTTGCGTCAAACATCGCCCACGTCGAGGAGTTGGCAAAGTTGGCCAAGGAGGCGGGTGTTAAAACAATTATTGGATCACAAGCAGTTGGAGACCCAGCCTTGAGGAAGGTCAAGAGCTTGATCAAGAGCAAAGTCATTGGAGACGTGATCTTGTCGAGCTTTGTGGGACACATTGCCATGTTCACCGCTGATGGCTGGCCGGACACGCACAAGAAGTTCCTCGACTTGGATAGTGGTATCAGCCGGATCAACATCGCCCTCGGGCACCGTGAGTGCTGTATCTTCTCTAGCAAATGACCTAAATGCTGACATCTAGCAGCTCTAGCGGCGTACATCGATACCCTGGGCGAGCTGGATACCGTTCACAGCATCTACAAAATCCAAGACAAGACAGCAAGGATATTTGACGACTCCAACCATACCATCCACCCAGCTTACAAAGTCTCGGCTCCGGACACGATTCTATTCCAAGGCATCCACACCTCTGGCGCCGTGTCTTCGTTTTCTCTGCGTACATGTCGCTCTCCTGTCAAGGATGTAGGTTTTCGCTGGCTTATTTCGGGCACCCTGGGCGAAATTGAACTCACGACTGGGCCGGGGTTCATCCAAACCGGTCACTTGAATGAGAAGATTAGTATCAGGAAGTGGGGCGCCGAGACTGAGACAGTCGCGTTTGGGGAAGGAGAGGAGGCTCATATCGCCTCTACGGTGCAACCGGCACGAAACATTGCGAGGGCTTACGAGGCATTTGCCAAAGGAGACGAGGAGGGCTACACAACCATTGACAAGGCGCTCAAGATTCATCGTCTCCTTGATCGTATTACAGAGGCAGCTCAGTGGGCTACGTGATATAGGGGAATGGGAATGTAGAATGGGAATGTGCGAGCATTCAACATAGCCGCCAGAACCAAGTGCCGCTGGGCCCGGCCTGAGTCCGCCTGCGGATTCCTGTTTCGTCAGTAGCAAGTTCTAAAATAACTCCTCCCTTGCTCAGAGTCATTTTTGATGTTTTCGTCGAGCAGTATTTGTTAAGCATGACGGCCAGTACCGTTGCACCGACTTGGCGAAACTCTCCGGCCCGCGGCGCTGAGCTGAATGCCCACATACAGTATCCGCTGACACACGGAGCTCAGTTTCCAACCGGCAAATTGACATGAGAATCACAGGCAGCTTTCGGCATTGCCGTGGCGGCCCTACCTACCATCTGATTGAATATAGAAGGCGCGCCAAAGACAGCTCTAAAGAGATAGCCATGGAAAAGTGAAAAACGCTACGCGTCTGCTTGGCCAGAACATCGGAACCGAGCACAGATTGTGACCAGATGTGATGTAACATGATCAAGAGCATATTGGTGGGGCCCCTGGCCAAGCTCATGCCTTGGTCCGCCGGGCGAACGTCGTAGGGTTGCGCCGTGGAGGGCAGTATGGGCACCACCGGGTGTGCAACCACTTGTGCATAACCGCCACCGGGCGGCGCACATGCAGTGCTCTGTCGTCATCCTGGCCGGTGCACGGGACGATTTGCGAGTACCAAATGCAGTGCTGCAGTTGCTTTGTCTGTCTGTATGTCTAGTAGCAGCCAGATATAACCAATCCCCCATGCCAGTTCACATGGGCCAAATAGAATTGCCGCAACGGTCTTTCTGAAACGTCATGAAATTTAACGACCCGGTTTCGCCTACAGAGAATGCTGGATCTCATAAACAGCTCATTACCTTCGCGCCTGTATTGTCTTGCTGCCCAAAGGTTTGCCAAAAGGTGCGGTTGCTCCCCGTCGCCGCCGCCGCCGCCGCCGTCGCTCTCAACTCTTACACATACTGCGACAGCCACCGTATGCCTTCGCCGTAGCCTTGCCGCATGACGACAGAGCACATGAAGAGCTCGATGGGCCGGATGCCCTCCAGCTGGACCTTGCCCTTGCCCGTCGTCTGGTACATGCCGAGCTGGTGTCGCAGCTCGTCCTCGGAGACGGCGTCCGGGTGGTCGATCTTGTTGCCCAGGATGACGAAAGGCACCTTGGACAGCTCCTCCATCGACAGGAGGGCATCGAGCTCCGCCTTGGCCTCGGGGAATCGTTCGTGGTCCTTGGCGTCGATGAGGAATACGACGCCGTTGACCTCGGGGAAGTAGTCTCTCCAGATGCGGCGAGCTAAGCATCAACGTGTCAGTCGTCGGGTGCATCGCACAGTTACCGGCGCGAGGACTACGTACCCTGCTGATGGCCACCTAGATCAAAGGTGGTGAATCGCACATTGCCGATGGCGAGCTCCTCGGACGCTGCAGCAAGTTAGACGCTGCGCCGTCTGTTGGCCCAAAACTCGGGCGTCGCAAAGGATGCACTCACTTGGGTGAAGAGTAGGCTGCAGGATGGCAACTCGGTCGTTCTAGGAATGCGCACACGTCAGCATCGTGCTCCCATCCGCCAACCGTTTTGCTTCGACGTTGGAGCGCCGCCCGGCATCCACACGTCTCCCGTCGTTCGGGGTCGACCCCATCATACCTTGAGCATGTGCAGCAGCGTCGTCTTTCCAGCATTGTCAAGGCCGAGGAACAGCAGCTTCGCGTGCTTGTTGAGGAGCCCCAGGGACGAGAGCACGTCGTAGACTGTCGGCAGCACGTGTCAGCCAAATTGCCAAACGCCATCGTGCGGTTTGAGTTCGTGGCCAAACATACACCAGTTGATAATCCACATGTTGGCCTGTATTAAATAGGGGGTCCGCGTCGAGTCGAAGGAAGGAAATGCTCGTCCCGGTCCGCGTGGCTCGTTAGTCGTGAGTCTGAGGGTGCTTGGATGCGGCGTAGGAGTCGCAGCGTCGGTCCTGGAATTGTCCAATGTGGCAGGAAGAGTAGCGTGCTGGCCGGTATTTGTGCCTCGTGTCTCAGGCATCAAGCGGCGCCACTTCGGGCCCGGTGGCGTGGCGCAACTTGCAAATCCGCTGCGCAACACGCCATCAAGCGATCGTGCGCTCCGATCCGACGAAAGACAGATAGATGTCTTTGGCAAATATATATATTTGATCGGTTTCATGAAGTCTACCATTCAACGAAAGGGCTCGCCAAACCTCTCACCAGGCTGCCTGCACATGGCTCACATCCCATTTAAACTCAGGTTGCGCAAATGTGTCTTGATATTGTGTCAATGCGATACGCCCTTAGCTACACCTCGCCCCGTGATCCTTTGCTGTGCAACCCCATCTCGCCAACGCCTATTAGCCTTAAGAACCTCAAGTGCTCATGCAGGGTATCCAAGCGAATGCTCCTTTGCCATCTGCCACCCTGTGCCTCTGACAGCGAGTGTTCTCCTACTCCTGTATGACAACCAAGTATATGAGCAAAGAAAAGATATGTACAAGAGTGTATGATAAGCCTCCTCAAGTATCTATGCATGAAGAAAATCGTAATGTCGTTATGTAACGATGGGGGGGAAATATGTGCCAAAAATAAAACAAAAAACAGGCAGTCTGCAGCTTGAGCTCGTTGTCCCCGAACAACAACGCCGCATCATGCAACCAAACGCCGTGTTATGGATGGGTACTCCGTTCTTTGTATGTGTAATCCCGAATCGCGTGCCGCGGAAAGCCCAGCGCGAAGACAGTGACCGTTTTAGATCGACATGACGTAGTTGCCTGGATCCTTCTTACCGGCCATGAGTAGACCGAGCTCCTTCATGCGCTCCGCGCCTCGGCCGGGCTGGGGCTTGCGTTCCGGAACCTGTCCGCGGCGTGCGCGATTGCAATACTTCTGGTAGAACTTTTCCTTCCGCCGCTGTCGCTTCCTCTCGAGACCCTTGACGATATCAATGGCGCCGCGAACGTGCATGTCGTCATTGTATTGGTACTTGATCTGCCGCTCCTTTCTCATATGAGGGAAGAGAGCGCCCGGGCGAGGCAGGGATTTTGTGTGAGTCGTGTTGGGCCTGCCGGCAAGATGGAACTGCACGTGGGCTCCTTGGCGAGGTGATCCGGTTGGCGTGGTCATAGCCCTTGGTGCGGCAGGCGATCTTGCTCTCCGAGGCGAATGGCGACCGAAGAGCGGCTTCGGCGAACGGGCCCGAGGCTTCGGCGCCGGTGACCTGGCGCGAATCTTTGGGGCCGGAGATCTTGTGCGCTTCGGAGGCGGCGAGTGGTGTCGCTTCGGCGCAGGTGAGCGGTACTTGCGAGGGGAGGCCTGTTCACTCTTCCTCCTCCTGCGAGATCGATCCTGTCCGTGGTGCAGGTCTTCCATCTCGCCTTGCACCCATGCATCTCCATCACTGTCGTGGGCGACGGGGTTGTATATTTCCTCTTCGTCGTCGTTGTCGGGGTCCGAAGCGGGGAAGCTCGGGTCGATGTCTTGTGGGATGACACGCAGCTTCTCGTTCCGCCGGGCCGTGAGGCAGGAGAGATATGCCTCCTCCAGAGGTCTATCCTCGTCCAGCGTTCCACAAACGAAGTCGGTACTGTCGGGGAGATCAGGTGCTTCGGACTGCGGCTTGATACGCTTCGGCTTGACGCGGCGGATGCTGCCGTTGGTGGCGGCTGACGAGTCCGACAACAGATCCTGGACGGACGACCGGCGAACTGGGGTCAAGTCTGCAATCTGACGGATGGCAGAGGCGTTGCCGGGGGTCCAAAGTATCATGTTCTCGTCCTCTTCCTCGTCATCGTCGTCCGATTCCGCAAATCCGGTCTCTTCGTCGGTGTAGTAGCCATCAGACTCATCATCCTCGTCCTCGTCTTCCTCTTCGTCGTTGTCATCAACGTCGTCCAGGTCGTCCTCATCCTCATCCTCATCCTCATCCTCGTCATCAACCATGGCAGCCTCGGCCTCGGCATCTTCTTGCTCAGCCTCCTCTTCGGCCTCAGCTCCCAAGCGGCGTATGTGGTTTTCCTTGACGAGAGTATCGTATATGGTGAGCTTTGTCGTCATGGCCGGATTGACCTGTCGAATCCAATCTTCCTCGCGCGCCATGCCACTGGCAAACTCGTGGAATTGAGAACCATCCTTGACGAGGTCTGTGGAGTTTGCGCGAAGATACTTGGGCCGAGCAAACGTGGTCTTGTCAGACAATCGTCGGACAGACGACACACGAGGGGATGTGTTGGCGGCCGCGGAGAGGAAGGACGACTTCTTAGGGGTCGAAGGAGAATCGGGATTGCTGACAGGTCCAGGCCTGGAGGTAGAAGGCTCGATCGGTTTGGGAGGTGTGTTCTGTGTGGACGCGGCCCGAGTAGGGCAAGCAAACTTGATGCAAGGTCGTCGTGGAGCTTCGTCTGCCGAGGGAGCCCTGACCATGGGCGCAGCGCGAGGAGGTGCCTGCTCTTGGACCAAGGGCTTCGCCGCGCATGCAAACTGAATGCAGCGTTTTCTCGGGGCTTCCTTCGTGGCTTCTTGCGCCCTTTCGGTGCCTCCAAGAGTGACGTTCTTGCTGTCCTGAACCTCGGCATGTAACCGCAGCGCCGCCATCTCTGGGATGGGTGGGCTCGGGGTGTTCGTACGACAGGGGCTTGTCAACCCAGTGTCGCTGGTGAGATCAGCCGTAGATGCCACGCTGACATTGCTGGCCATGGAGCGGCGACGCTGGCTATTGACCAAAATTGAGGTGGTGCATTCGTGGCTGTCATCGTCGGACTGGCCCAATATGGCCTTGGTGAGCAAGGATGGCTGGTCGACGGGTCGGCGAACGGCCGTCCTCTGGAACTTGCTCGGAACGGGGTGATGGAGTTTGGGCTCTGGTGGCTCATCGAGCTCCTCTGCCTCGTCCAGAGCAGACGACACCCAGTCGGGGGCCACCGACGCCGTGGGAGGAAGTACAGTCATGGTTTCGGATATGTGAGGTGTGCGTGTGTCGCCACGAGAGCAACGAGTATCGAGCGTGTTTCGTATTGAAACACAAAGAAGCAGCACAAGTTGTGGCTTGTTCGTGTATAGATGGCGCTGGGCCGAGCGAACAGCGAGTGAGCAGTTCTTCGAATGGACAGTCGCGCGTGTAGCTCAGCCGAGGCCTGCAAACCAGCGCAGCCCTAGACTCGTCAAGGTTGAGTCTTGTGCTGTTGTCTTCGGGTGTCCCTGAGGACAGTTGTGTTATAACTGCGAGGCCGTCATTGTCGGGTGTTGAGGGAGGAGACAAAAGAGTTCGTGGCGAGTCGAAAGCAGGTGAACCACGTCAAGGTCGAGTCGACGGCGATGCGTCAAAGGAGTCAATGGCCAAGAGTCTGTACGACGAATATAAAGACTGCCGGGGTCTGGCGGATTGCTCAAGGGTCCGAGGCAATGAAAGCCGCGGCGGCAGTGCTTGGCGGATTCCAAGGATGACGTTCGTGTCGGGTGGCGTGGGCGCTGGGATGTGTAATGCGCAGCACGGTGATGGGGGTATGACGAGTGTATGTAAGCGGTGCGCTGCTGCGGCACGCAGGAACGCAGGAACGCAGGGCGACCCGCCAGGCAGGCCGCGACTCGAGACAAGACGCAACGAAGCCGTCGAACAGCAGAGGTTCAGTCGTGTGCGATGAGGAAGAAGAGTGTGTTGGGGCCGGCCGAGAGGAATATATTGCTGGGTGGGACGAAAATGGCGAAAAAGCGCACTCGCCCTCTTTTCGTGAACAGTGGGGAGGCGCGAGGGAGCGAGGGAGCGAGGATTTGCAAGGACAGTGGGGGGGCGAGGAAAGGCGGACGGTGGGCGGGGGAGCCACAGTTTGCTGAAAGGAGCCATTGGGCGGAGAGCCCTGCATGCTGATTTTTGGCCGAGATGGCAGCATGGGCGGCACGAAGACTGGAGATGGGAGGGGCTCATGACCAGGCGCGGGCGAGGGCCTGTGCTGCCAGGCTCGCTGGGCTGCAGGGCTGGGTACGGCGGCGGTACCAGGGCCGCCCGCGCGGCTGGGGCGCTGCGAGCGGGTTGCGGCGCCGTATCCCGTCGCGAGAGCAGGCCACGGCACCGCTAGCGCGGGCTGTCCGATGGCGAAATTTGCTGCGCTGGCGGTGGAGCGCCTGCGCTGAGGGCCCTCCAGTCGGAAGCGGGCGGCGGTCTGCCTGCACAGTGCGCAGCACCGGGCGCCCTGCAGGGCCCTCACTGGCTGCCACCGCAGGCCGACCGTGGCGGCGGATAGTGCGAGCTGCTGCAGAGGTCGCGCTCGGAACGCACCGGGGTGCAGGCCACCCCCACGTGAGCCGAATGCGGCCGAGTCAAGCCCGCACTGTGCTGTGCTGCGACGAGCCGCGAGTCGTCGTCAGTCCTCTGCCACCAACATCATCCACCTCAGGCTGCCAGTGCTGCCCTTGCTGCACCCTTAGAGCCAGCCGCCACACGTCGCAGGCGGTCTGACGGAATGACCCTCGCCTCGCCCATCAGCATTTTTGGGGCCCTGCGCCTCGGTTGCTTCGCGCCGATCCACCACCGGCGCTCACCCATGAAACAGCAGCACCGCAGCCCCCTCCCTTTGTTTATTTCCCCTCCCCGAGCACTAATACCAGACGCTTGTCGCGGGCACGCAAGTCCCTGAGACTAGCTTATCCCAGCTTGCCATTGCACTCGCCTCGCCAATGCCGTCTACCCCAGCCAGTGTGCTGCTACCTGCTGCTGCAACCGTGCCGTCCCAGACTTTTGAGCGATCGGCCGACGTGGCATTGAACCGCGCGGGCTGCTGACTGTCCGTCTCTGTCGCTCTCTGCCACCTTGAGCAGCGATCTGCTCGTGTTTCGTCCTTCGTCCGGGCTAGCAATCAACAGCCCGCCCCGTTAATCTGCTGCGTGGTGGCTTTCACGGCGCCGCCACCATTTTGGCTTCCCTCGAAACGAGCGGCCAGGGTCCAGGCCCGACCTTCTCGAAGGCTGCTGCGTAGATGACGGCTAGGTCGGTATGAGGCATATCCTGAAGCGGCGGTCAAATGCGCCTCTGCCATCATGTCATGTCATTTCAGCTCAGCCAGACCTCCGTGCTTCTGACGCCCGTCTACATAGTAGCTTGGAGCCCGCCGTCGATCCAAGCCCTCAAGCTAGCCACTTGCCCTCATCCGGCCGAAATGGTCCTCTCCGCGCCGTTGGCCCCCTACTCGCCAGGCAGGCAACTTATTGAATACCAACAGCAGCAGGTGCAGTCAATCCTGCATTGACGGCTTGCGTGCCCATGGTCAGCGTGGGGGGAGACCTGCAGCATGCTGCAGATGGCCAGCTCGGGACTCTCCAAGTCTCCAAGTGGTGCTGCCTGGCGCTGTGCTACCGCTGAAAGAGACACAAGTTGCGGATGGCCCGTTTCCGAGTAAGATTCTCAACAAGCAGCACAACCTGAAGACGCCGCAGCTAGGTAAGGTAGATAGGTAGTGCGACAAGGCTGTGCCAATGCTGCGGGCAAAGTCAAAACATCCGTCGACGCGGAGATTCGATCACGCGCCAGAATTGGAGCTTTCGACCGCCGCGCGCTTCTGCGAGATGACGACGCACTGGTCGTGAAACGAGCCATGGAAGCTTGTGCCGTAGCCGTCCAATGGCTTGCCTGTCAATTGCCCGGACCACTACTCCGTACATATGCCTCCCCGAAGTGCGTCATGCGAAGGTGACGCCGACAGAGGAAGAGCTTCCCCTTCCAGGACAGGCCACCGCCAACACCGATCGTCCGCTGCTGAGTTGGGCTTACTCGCACAGAGTCCGGCGCACCGTCCCAGCAATTGGGTTGAGATCTACGGCGTCACTCCTCGTACGAATCCCCACTGCATGAGCTTCCTGGTTCGTAAGGCGTTTTTGATCCTAAGGTAGGGTCTGGTCAGAGACCCCTAATATGACAGTACGAGCACTCGTAGATCACTACGTCAATGATGCAAGTGACAATACGAGGCACACCCTTCCGCGCGAGCTTTCATCGCTTCGTAATACGATAAGTAGAATAACTTGCTTGATCCCCTCATATTTACTTCGCATACGGCAAGGAATCCGGTAGGGCTGACACAATTCAGTCTCTGGCTGATCGATGAATGACGGCAGCCCCCGCATCGTCTGAATGAAGTCCAAGCTCCGGGCATTTTGCAACGCGGCTTCGGCGCGTAAAGGAAATGCGATCCTAGCTCATCCCCTTCTCGCATCCAGCACTATCCACCAACGCGTCGGATCACGGCATGCAGCACAGATGCGGGGAAGTAAGGGGTCGCTCTGATCTAGTATGCCGAGCAAGCGTCTGTACTGGCTGCAGAGCATGTACTACGTAGTAGTGGCGTGGTTGATCCCTTGACGAGCAAAGCCCCGATCGGCAACTGTGTAACGTGCTCGTATGCAGCGGCGGCGAACAACCCAACCGGGCCCGGATTACTGGGTTCGTCCAAGTGGCGCCAGACGACAGCCCCCCGAGCCCGTCGTCTGTCGAACCAGCGGTGAAGGTTGGGCCATCTGGCATGCGCGGCCGGAGTAGTCTCTGGGGTGGATGGTCTGGATTGGACTGCGGAGCGGGGGATTGGATGTCAGATGCGATGCACCGCGGCTCGCTTCCACGGCTCAGGCTGGTGAGGGTGATCCTACGACTTGCATCAAGGACGTTCTGGGCCCGCCCCTTGGCCGCTGCAATTGCGACGTCGGCCAACAACTCAGCAAGCTCCCTCGGCTCATGCCCGTGAGCGCGTGATGCCTGGCCAAGTCGCCATGCCCTGTACGTAGTATGTATGCCAAGTGACAATGCTCGCTGTCACGACGTGCAAGCCGCACGGCTTTATGGTGCCAAGGGGCACTACTCATCCAAGCGTCACTTCGGGAAGATCCTCCCTTTGGCCAGTGAGGCGTTCTTGGGTCAACTGCGGCACCCAGCCCCTACTAATTAGTGCTGGTACTCTCGTACGAGTCTGGAACCGATGACAGCCGCTCTTCGAGATTCGTGGCTTCACGGGAGACCCACGGATCTCATTTGCAATTGACAGGGACTGGGAAATTTTTTAAGAAAAAAAAAATAAAAAATACTTAGACAACGCCGCCTTCGCACGTGTTATATTTAGCTTCACGATAATTTGCGTGTGCTAGCCGGCGGGCGGTCCGCTATTAGCGGAACATTACGTGACGGCCCACGCGAACTACGGGCAAGCCCTGCGGTGCACGAAGCCCGATCCTGGGTATTTGCAAGACGTAGTACTCGTGCTCGTACATTACTATGCTGGCAAATCTCTCATCTTGCCATGGAGATGGATATTGCTGGTTGCACGGCATCTATCGACCATCGTGGCATTAGTACTGCCGTGTCACCGCATCCAGCTCTGCTCCGGGCAGACACGACATGAATTGGATGCGTTGTAGCGCATCAACTTGCGACGCCATAGTCCAGGGAGCGAGCCTACCATGTTACACGGCGCATCAAGAGTTCTTGAGCCAATTGGAGCTGGCAGGTTTGGGCAGATGATCGCGTGTCGTCTAAGATAGTTACAGGCCCAGAAGCCGGAAGTCCTTTCTCTGGCCGCAGCTGGCATCCTGAGCCGCGTTTCGATAAGTCGCCCAGTCGCGATTGTGCTCGTAGACGACATTCTGGGACTGAGAGAAGTGACGAGGACAGGGATTTTTATCTGGACGCGATGGCTTTGGTATAGATTTGGCGGTCCAAATGGCCAAGTAACACCGTCATCATGAGCTCGTGCCTTTGGCTTGGAGCACTGTAGGGTAGCCTGTGATCACTTGGTCGAGGACGTGGCCAATTCCTAGGCAGCTGGAGGTTCGACCTTCCAGTTCCATCTGCGATTCAGCACTAGCTGCAGCCGTAGCAACATAGCGATCTACGAGTACAGCTCACCGCTGTGTTGATCGCGACGGCAATATCGGCCTGGCCGTCGAAGGGTGTGGCAGCGGCTGCATGGAATCACACACGTGGGTTCAGCCACGGCGCTGACACCAAACGGTAAACTCAGCGACGGGAGCGGGAGCGGAAGCAAGATGCCGTTTCAAAGGCATCGGCTTTCGGCGCAGAATTTCAAGCCATATTCAATACTAGGGCTGATAGACATGCTGCCGTCTGAATCTGGTGGTGTTGACTCCGGCTCATCGGCAGCCGTTGCTTCGTGACGGCACGTGGCTATTCAAAAAAATTGGCCGGGGAAGGCGAGAAGCGGCTGAGAGCTCTGAATGCTTCGTATCTCGCAAAACAGTGCCGTCGATCATGATGCGACGACACATTTGCGCCCGAAGGTTCGTTGCGATGTTCGGTATGGTGTCGGTACTACGTACTCCGTACCTCTCCACGGCTAAGGTATGACTGTGACACGTGCATGGTCATGTGACCAACATCGGTCGGATTTTCCCGCTAGCCGAGTCACGGACTGGTGTCCGACAAAGATTCGTGACAACGACCTCATTTGAGCTTCACGTTCAAGCATCAACCCAATCGCCCCCCTCATTCCACCATGAACTCCCTCCGCCTCGCCCGCGCGGCCGTTCGTGCTCGCCCCGCCGCCATGCGGGCTGTCGCCCAGCGGAGGACCTACGCTGAGGCCGTCCCCGACAAGGCAAGGAGTTCCCTTCGGCTATGTGCGCTTCGCGGGGACGGAGACTGACCTATTCTCCAGATCAAGCTGAGCATGTCTCTGCCTCACCAGGTACGCAGCATCACTAGAAGCGACCGACAATCGATAGTCCGAGATGCAATTGGGCTGCCGGTCCCCGTCGCGCGACGATTGATGCAGCCGAGCTAATTACCGCAACCGCAGTCCATCTACAAGTCCCAGGACGTTGTCCAGGTCAACATCGCCGCCGAGTCCGGCGAGATGGGTGTCCTTGCGAACCACGTGCCCTCGATCGAGCAGCTCAAGCCCGGCATTGTCGAGATCATCGAGGAGAGCGGCGGCGCCAAGCAGTTCTTCCGTATGTGTCGATTTCTTCCGACGGGTTGTTCGGCCGATGCTAACCACATATGCAGTGTCTGGTGGATTCGCGACCGTCCAGCCCGGTTCTGCCATGAGCATCAACGCCGTGGAGGGCTACCCCCTCGAGGATTTCAGCGCCGATGCCATCCGATCCCAGATCGCCGAGGCCCAGAAGGTTGCCAACGGCAACGGCAGCGAGCAGGATATCGCCGAGGCCAAGATTGAGCTGGAGGTGCGTCGGCGCAATTGACATGCCCCTTGCTAATGACTGCTAACGCGACACGTAGGTTCTCGAGACCCTGGCTGCTCATGTGAAATAGACCATATTACTTTGTGTTGGAGGTCCCTGTACATCAAAATTCCTTACCCATCTTAGCACCAAGCCGTGACAATTGATACCAGTTGTGGTGTTAGATGCCTACTTGCCATGCGCGCAGCATTGTGCCTACTCGTGCATGCCGATAACCGACAGTATCGTGGGGGTGCCGCTTGTTTACCAGCAGCAGCGCTCCTGCCCGATGCTGTTCTGAGCCGAGTCCCTCCTTTGGCAGCGTCTTCTGTTATAGCTTCCCTACACCATCTTCCCGCATCCTCCCCTAACGAGCTGTTTTGCAAACCAATGTTCCATCCCAAGACTGCACCGGCAGCACTAGTATCGTTGACGTTCTCATCTGTCCATCAGCATTCCTCTCGTCATTCGGAGAAATGGCGTATTGCTTCACTAACAAACCCAAGCCGCCCGACAGGAGCATTTTATCATTACGCAACCGGGGAATACGAACGTCAAAGTCAGTGCCATCAGGGCTGGTCGGTGCTCGAATCCGCCAGCTTACGTCCATCGCGAACAAGAGCTGGACCGGTAAGCCACGGCCGGACGACGTCCGCGATGACGCCAATATCGAGCACGGCGGTCAAGCAGACAGCAGCTTTGCTAGCCTTCCACCGCGAGATACAGCCCTCGCGGAAGCCTCGTTCTTGCCCCGCGAGTATTCAGCTTTGGGCTTGAAGCCGAAGACGCAGCACAATGAGGGTTCTTGTGTTGATGGAGGGGACTTGGCGACGAAGCTTGGTCCGTTAACGGTGAAGTCACCACTGGCAAGCTCAAGGTTAGGTCATCCAGCTGCCGGATAGGGGCGCGAATGATCTAACGTGGCAGAATTGCAGATCCGCAGACTTCGCGAAGAACAAGGATGTTCTAGCACCGGGGCCTCTTCCAGAATCTCCCATCCCCGACCCGCAGAAACCAATTGCATTCACTTCTTTCCAGGAAAAAAGCTCCTTCCCCATCTCAACTGGCCAGCAGCAGGATGTTTCGGCCATGCCTGACCTTCTCGGGCGTTCAACGCCAGCAGGCTGTCTCTCGGCAGAGAAGCTGCCGTCGGAAGCTTCGATGATGACGATGCCAATATGCCATGCTTGTGGCAAAAGCCTCCTCTTGGAGGAACGGTGCTCGAAATGCGGACACGACTTCTGTTTTAAATGCGCAACTCGAATACCAGAGACGGGCGCTTCCCCTTCTCACACCCCTGGAATAAAGGGCGGAATGTTGTCGGAGTGCTGTAGAAGAAGTTGTCCAGGGGTTGACGACTGCCGGCCAGTTTGGCAAGGGGCACGTCCAAGTCAATACGCACTAGGTGACCCGGGCTTCCCTGGTTCGGCGAGACCTGAAGATGGACTTCTCAGCCATTCCCCCTCTCGGTCAGTCAATGTGGAGCGCAGTGACTGCGATCAACCAGGAAAGCCATTAGATGCCGACGTGAGGACGCCGACTTCACCGCCAACCTCAAGTGCCCGATACGTGATCGCGGATGAGGAGAAACCCTTCGTCAAGGCAGAGCTATCCAAAGCGTCTACTCCGCAGACAGCCACTGAGAAGGCACGAAGAGAGAAGCCTCGACGGTTGTCAGACTGCTTGGCTCGACGATTTATGCGCCAGCCGTCGATCTCTTTTGAAAGCCAGGAGCTGAATTGCCACTTGAGATGCGAAGCTGGTGACGATGACTACCCACTCGTTCCACATTCTATTTGTTGCACCGCGCACCGCGGCATTGCCAGGCAAGCCTCAGGTGATGAATTGAACCAGACCCTGGAAGACCATGAACAGCTAGGAGAGGAATCGCTGCGCAAAATAGATGAGCTGTGCCGTCATGCTGAGAAATTTCACACCTCACGACAAATTCTGCGACACCTCACAAGTCCGTCGGGGCAGCCTTTTCACAGCAGCGGATCTGATGACGACTTTTTGAGCATGTCCGCGGAAAGCCTCCAAACCGGCAATGCTACGCCCAGAAGACAATCGTCTGTGCACTCCTTCGAAACAGATGAGCAGATGCAGACGCCAACCAGAAGCCCTGCAAGAAAGCACGATCTACGAAAAGACTTGGCTATATCGCCTCTGCGACCTCGTGGCCACCAAGTAGACGACATCCTTGACCGCGGAGATCCTCTTTTCCCTGACTCCGCTCCAGAACACGCAATTTATAAAACACTGAGCTCAAAATCGCCAGCCACAAAGAGAAAGCTCGTTGGAAGAATAGTCGATCATCCGACCTCTTTGAGGTCAGGGTCAGACCATGACAAGAGCCCTACAGAATTCGGTGGTACTTCACGTCCCAAGGGAAACAAGATCTCGCTGATGCCACCTATCGCACATTCGATTGCACCTTATGAAACTCCGGCTGAGAAAGACTCAAACAATTTGTTAGAAGTGTCGCTCTCAGAAAGTGAGACCAAGAAATCGTTGTGGAAGCCCATTGAATCGTTGGCGCACCTTTGCAGGCCAAGGAGCGTATTGCAGTCACCACAGATCGCATCCTCGGCTGCCGGTACCGTAGGTGGAGATATGCCCAGCGTGAGCGGTTACCTTCGTCACAGACAGAACACGACTCTCTGCCAGCCACCACAACGCTCAGATCCAGAGCCCGACCCTTGGCCTGCCCTCCGAAGGGTGGACAGATCCGAGGCTGAGAAGCCTGCAGAGGGATCGGTTCCATGGAGTCGCGCCAGTCTGAGAAAGGTTCCGAGAAACGTTGATGACTCACGAAAGACAGATGAGACCCCAAGATCTGCGGCTGAGAGACTTGGGCCGGAAAAGGAGTGCCAGAGAAGCCAAGACTCGTCGGTAAATATCATCCAGCCATCGACGCCGGCCTCACAGTGGCGGCAGACCTTGACCAAAGTCTCTGACGCGCCGTGGACTGACTCAGAGGGGAAGCCAAGCACTTGCTCCTTCTGTGACCCTAGCCCAATGTGCTCGCCGCTGGAGAACGACAACACCTTGCGAGGATGCAGTCATCAAGACACCCCGTCAGTCAAGGCTCCGTCGGATCACCTCGAATGCAGCGGTAAGGCAACGCCATCGAGGCTCAGTGTAAGGCAGATAGAGCATTCTCTGTTGCGAAAACAAGCAAAGGAGGACCTGGAGAACAGCTCGAGGAGGTCAGAGCAATTGTCTTGCACGCCGATCAGGGGTTCCATTTCACCTCATGGAACATCGCAAGATGCACGCGGTAGCGGGAACCCTGCAGAAGGCCCGGCACCTGAAAGGCACACGTGCGCATGGCGAGATCTGTACATGGACCTCACCTCGGAGATCGAGAAAAGTAAAGCTGATCCGAAATCCTTCGACGACAACGATGTCGCCAAGGGAGACGAACAGCCCGCTCGAATGGACACGGCAGCGGGCGCGAACCTGGACCAGGGCGAAAAGGGCTGTGATATTGGGATTGAAGGCCTAACGATTGTGATTCACATGAGATACACGGATGACCTAGTGATAAACACGGATCTCAAGGGAGAAGAACCGACGAGCACACCAGATTGACGGAACCTCAAGACCTGGAAAGTGGACCATCACGGACCTGGAAGGCCGGCTTGCTGCCTTCAAAAATGACGGCTGGGGCCTGTGAAATAGGATTATCGGACAGGAATAAAACACCTTGATTTCCGACCCCGGCGCTGTGCTGCACAGAGCCGAGAGAGCAAGCTGGATTGGCGCGGCGCGTCGAAGCATACCCAATGATGTTGTAGAGCGTATGCTGCTTTGCAGATACCGCCCGCTGATGCTGGGAAAGGAGAGATGCGCCGAGCCGTGTATCAAAACCTCGGCCGTAATACGAGGCCCGTCCTGTTGATAATTGTCATCCGCGGCAAAACTCTGGCCGGAGTGCTCTACGATTTCGTCGTCGGTGTTGAAGGCTTAGAGAGTGAAACTAGCTCCGCCGGGCCTGCTTTGCCAGCTGTCCCGCTGCCGTCCCACAAGTCGCGACTCCATAACTCAATTATTCTCACTCATCCCTTCTTCCTCATCACCAACACAGCTCACGGGTACACCACGCTCGACCCAGCCTATTTCGTCAGGGCAAAACGTCCCTCGGGCTCCGGAACACGCTTCAATCCCCTACCGCCGCGTGTCCGTCTTCGTGGTCGAAGAGAGAGGAAGGCCTCTCGCGCCCCAAATGACAGCGCCAGACTCGTACATCAGCGCGCGCGCGGGCCGGGCCTACTGGCAGGGCGTCGACGCCGATGTCAACGGCATGCTGGGCGGCATCCCCGCCGTGTCCAAGATCGACCTGCAGGGCTCGCGCGCGTTCCTGGCCAAGCTGGGCATTGGGCGCGACAAGGCTGGGCTGAGGCCCTTGACGCGCGCCCTCGAGGGCGGAGCCGGGTAGGTCGTCTTTCTTTCTTGCTTGTCCTTTTTTCTTCTTTTTCTTTGTCTGGTGCCCGTCTCTCATCCGGACGGGTACGCACATCGTGTCTTTTGCATGGCCCGAGGAGGAAGGCCTTCGGTGAGAACCCGGGGTCAGCGGTGGGCTCCCGGCCGTCTATCGAGCTTGGCTCGCGGTGGTGAGGCCCGCTATATTCGTCGCTCACCGCCATGCCGTGCTTTTCTCTCCAGCCCCTGCGCATGCGCATGGGTCATACATCGCTAACGCACCTCGTCTGTCCCGCAGCATCGGCAGGGTTACCGAGGGCCTGCTGCTCACCATCGCCGACACGGTGGACGTGGTGGAGCCCATTGCCAAGTTCACGGACGCCCTGGCGGGCAAGGACGGCGTCGGCAGGGTCTACAACGTCGGCCTCGAGGAGTGGAGCGCCTCGTCGGGTGCGGGCGCCGCCGGTGAGGCAGCTGGCGACGACGACGACGGCGTGCGCTACGACCTCTTCTGGAACCAGTGGTGCTTGGGCCACCTCAAGGACGAGCAGCTGGTGCAGTATCTGCAGCGGTGCACGGCACGCATGGCCGACGACAAGAGCCTCATCGTCGTCAAGGAGAACATGTCGACGAGCGGCAGGGACTTATACGACGAGGTGGACAGCAGCGTGACGCGGTGAGTCGCCCCGAGCTGCCTCGCGCGGAAGCACGGCTGACCGCTCTTCAAACGCAGGCAAGACGAAAAGTTCCGCCAAATCTTCCAGCAGGCAGGCCTCAAGATTGTCAGGACGGAGCTCCAGAAAGCCATGCCGAAGGAGCTCTTCCCCGTGCGCATGTACGCCCTGCGTCCGCAGTGAGGCCAGGGGGCCTGCATGGCGAAGCTGAGCTCGCCTTGCCTGATCTTGCCTCGACGGCGCAGCTGGTGGCAAGCAACCACGCAGGGCTTCGGCCAGCCGCGGCGGGTTATCCGGCTGAGCGGTGAAGGCGCACCGGCCGGCCGGCAGGGCACGCTCGTCGAACACGCGATGCCATCACCACCCGAAGGAACGCTGGATGGGGGCCGTCCCGCTGTACGAGTACCCGTCGTCACGCATGCATGGCAAACAACCGCGAGCCCGGTACGTTGCGGGTGCCGCCCCGCGCCGGATGCACGTCCCGAGCCTTCCTAGTGCCGCGCATGGAGACGCCGGGGATCCGCCACAGGTTTTTTTCTTGCTTTCCTTCCTTTGGCCTGGTGTCTCGCGTCTCAGCGTCTCCCCAGCGCCGCGTTCGCCGGACCGGACTGGACGCCTCCTGGGCGGGAAGCGGTGAGGCGGCGGTGAGGACCGCATGAACCGTTTGGCCCCAGACGGACGGGCCTCGGGGCCGGGGTTCGTAGCTGGCTGGGACGGGGTGGTGGCTGGGTCTGGGGCGGCTGTTCTTGTGCCCCTGCGCGGTGGGCCGGGGGGACCCCGAGAGCCGGGGGGTGGGCTTTGCATGGCGATGGGGAACAGCCGTTCAGTGCTACGTACGCAGTACCTACCAAGTACCGGACAGGACATTTGATATACTTCCAACGACAGTCATGGACGTGAACGAGCGGACCCGGTGCCCACTTGTGATGTCGACGCGAGCAGGGGCAGGCGGCGGGCCCGTCACCGACGGTGAGACTCGCGGTGTGCCTCGCGGTCCCAGGAGGCTGGGGCGGGACATGTCACTCGGAAACCCTGCAGCCGGCAACGTGGGCAGACGGGAATCAACGGCGGCATGGCGACACCCGAGCAGCATCGCCCGTGGAGGGGCAGTCCTGGCTGAGACAGCGGCCCGTGGGTGAGAGGCCCTCTGCTCCGCTGCTCCGGGCTAGCACATGCAGCTGGCCCAAAGGGTCGGTTCACGGTGCTCTCGAATACACGACATGGCCCCAAGAGTCGGATTGCCCTCGCTCCGCGAGTCAAACATCGCCTGCTACATCCTTGGCGCCCGTAGAAGACGTGACATCCTAGCCTGCCCTCGCCTGACTACATGCTGAAGTTGAACAGGTCCAGACCCCTCGTGCCCACGTCCAGCTTGAAGACGGCGCCGCCAAGCTCGCGGCTCCGTGCGTCCGCATCAGCCGCCTCGTCCGCGCCCGACGTGACGACCAGCTCCGTCCCCGCGAACTGCACGCACGTAATGTTCCTCGTCGGCAGCGTCACCTGACCAACCACCTGGCCCTGCGGGTTGATCTTGAGCACGCGGCTCTCGCCGTAGACGGCGCTCCAGAGGTTGCCGTCGACGTCGACGCGGAAGCCGTCGGGCTCGCCGTGCGTGGGGTGCTGGTAGAAGAGGCGCTTGTTGGACAGGGCCCCGGACGCGACGTCGTAGTCCCAGGCGAAGATCTGGCGGGCCTTGGAGTGCGTGAAGTACATGGTCCGGCGGTCCGGGGACCAGCCGACCGAGTTGGGGATGGTGAGGCCCGAGAGAACCTCCTCGCGGCTCGTGCTGGTGAAACAGAAGAGCGAGCCTACGTTGCATCGCGAGTGAGCCAGTTTGTTCATTAACGCCGGTCAGGTCTAAGACAGGGCCCCTGCTGCGGTGGGGGAAACCGCGACTTACCTTCGGGCTGAAACTCGCCTAAGCCAAAGTCCGTCATGCTTCCGAGCCAGAACCTCCCGTGAGGATCGACCGCGCCGTCGTTGCCTCGAAGGCGCTCGTTCGGCGGCTCGCTGAACCGCTGCCGCATCTCATACTGGCCTGTTTTACGATCCAACACGGCCATGCCATACTTCACGCCCAGCAGGATCCGCTCCCTGGGATCCTCCCCTTCGATGTCGGCGGTGACTGTCGGGCAGATATCCAGCTGAATGGTCTGCAGGGAGGAAGCCCCCTCAGTGAGGGACGCGGTGTGGAGTCGCTTCTCCTTGATGTCGACGAAGCGGATAGAGTTGGTTTCCTTCTCGTAGAACGGGCCTTCGCCGAGCCCGCAGTGCGGCTCCAGCCAGGGCTGTTCCACGGTCCATTGCTCAATCTCGGGCATATTTGCTCTCGTGCGTTCGACACCGGCAAGTCTCAGTTGTCTGAAAGTGACAGGTTGAGATTGGCGCTGGGAGGAGGGGCTGTACTGTGGTGGGGGCGACGCGGGCGACAGAACGCGACGGCAGAAAGACGTCACAACACAACGTGGGGGAGCCACACCAAGGCTCAACCCACTGTCGGACTTATCCAACATCATCCGCTGTCCATGATATAAAGTGAAGACATCAACAATTTCCCAGAGATTTCATGTTTGCTGGAGAGCGAGCGAGGCATTGGTACTCAAGCGAAATGTGTCGGGCGTGTAATCGCGGTCAGTTGACATGCTTGGATTTTGGAGCGACACTTCCACCAAGTCAGCGAAATGGCCGAGCCGCCTTTACGATACAAAGCAGAAAGATGGGATTCAGATGAAAACTCACGTGGGTTCCGACTTAAGATTTCCTGTTCCCCGTCAGCCAACATGACAAGCCCTTGTCGCATATTCAGGTGGCTAAGAAAATTGCGGAGCCGCCGCATGGCATGTTGCCGCAAACTATGAACTGTTCAGCGGATCAATATCGCCGGTTGCTATGTTGAAACAGGGCCGGAGGCTGGGGAAGTCGGAAAATACCGAGGCGGTGGTGCTTCTCGACCAAGCGGACGTCCATCTCCCTGCTTAAACCCGACAACACACCCTGGATGACAGCTCAGTCTTGATAACATGACCATGTAAGTCAGCCCGCGAGCAAAAGCCCTTGGTAGCGATGCCGGTGCAATTATCTCGGGTCGATGTTGGGCAACAACAACAACAACAACGACACCAGAAAGAGTGCCGGTATCATTGTATCATTGTCACCGGCGATTGATTGTCACCGGCGATTGCCACGTTGACGCTGGTCCCATGCATACGAGTAGCCAAGTCCATCTGGTTCGGGCATGCCGCCGGGTCGCATGGATCTCTGGACGAACGGTAAAGCATGTCCTCTGTGAAGTACGACCTGCTCCAGGCATATTCTGCCTTTGGCCCTTGTAACGCGGTCCGCATCCATCAAACTTAGTCCTCAGGCAAGAGTGAGACAGGCTTATGCGCCAAAGACTTCATCCAGAGTCCTGCACGACGCTTCAGCTGATGAAGCCTGGAGTCCTTGACATACCAGAGTACCATTGGGCGGGGTCTGCATGAACCCGATGGAGACTGGCCCCGGTTCTGTCGACTTCATTAGCTGCAGATGCAATGCATGCCATAACCCGGCACGTCGCACTCGGCGGCTCGACATCCTCGGCTTCTACCGCATCATTGAAGAGAACTGCGAGTATATTCGCCTCGGGCTCTCCGTCGCTTAATGAATATCCCGTTCTTCCGCCAGTGAACCCGCCGGGACTCATATGAGGCGGGTCGCAGGCGCAAGAACAAGCTGACAAGGGGCATCGCATGCCGAGTGCCTCGTACGAGTACGGAGCATCAGTAACCCATAGACGTGGCACGTTAAGATTTGCAAAAGAGCTGCTACAATTCTGCACGCGCTGTGGAGTGACGTAACCAGGCTCCAAGGAAGATGAGGGAGACGCCCCGAAAACGCGAGAACTGCAACGGGCAATGACGGGAAGAAAAGCATGCTCGAGAGAAACTCATGAAGTCAGGAGGATGGAAACTTCTATCCGCTCCAGCTGCAGCATTCAAGTATTCTGGCTTTGAGCTTTGCTGTTGGTACTCGTAATCTCACAGTCCAATCTCAAACCAATCTGCAGCTGCGTCACATCTTGCTTATGCACCATGCAGCTGCAGGCTGTCGATCGGGCAAGGTGCGAGGACCCGCGAGGCCGTGAGCTCGTCTGATCCAGCTTTGCAGCCATTCGTCAGAAGATGGAGTTTGTTTTCGGGCTGCCAACGACAAGCGCCGTGGCCGCGTAAAATGACCAGGAGCCCAGCCGCCTCTCGATCTCAGTCTGAGCCCGGTGCCCAGGATTCAACGTGTGCTGGACCAGGGTTTAATGAATAGCTGTCTCGACTTTGTGAGTGACCACCGCTCCGCATCACGTACGGGGACCAATTTTGACAATGCGATACCTACGAGAGATTGGAGGCAGTTGGGCAGGATCGAAATGTCCAAATGGAGCATCGACCCTTGTCCCGTTCGACGATCCCTGCCAAATGCCGAGTCTCATTTCCTCGCTTCTTTGTTGTGCGGGTTCCAACCCCGTTCGATGGCGACATGATTTCCTTGTCCACACGGCACCGTGTGGACCGGACACTCGCTTTGCAATGGAGGCGAAGGTTTTGTGTTCCTGCTTGCAGCGATTGTTGAACCCGCCGACGGGGCTGGTCGCTATTCCAGGATTGGTCAATTCGAGCTCGCGCTGTTGTGTGTAACATGCGTTGGATACTTTGTGCAGTCGCTCCTTAGGCCCCTCGTCGGCAGTTGTCTAGTGGAGAGTTGATGCGCGTACGGGTATTGCCTACGTCTTGCGACAACTTCCAGAACTCGCTCGCTTGTTTCGTGAACGGCATCTACCCACGCTGACTGGAATAGACATCGGACGTAGCAGCTCGTAAGCACGCTGAGAGATGCCACAGCTAACCGCGGCGCCGGATCCCCTAGAACGTGCGGGTCGCGCGTTGGGTCGTCCACGAACAAGGGTCCGGAACTCGTACCTGTACCGCGTTGGGCCTGTCCTTGCAACCACAAGTTGTCAGGGACAAGGGTAGGTACAACAGCCGGCCATGCATCCTGTGAACCGCCAGACGCGCTGCCCTGGGCCCCAAGAACCAAACTTAGGAATATGCGGAGCAAGACGAACGCGAATCGTGCACAGCGTGATTGCTGCGTACTATCACGACGAGTAAACCTCAAGCTTCAAGCTGCACTCGTACGACTAATTTGTACCGTACGCGGGGGGCAAAAAGTCACTGCATGAGCTCCATGTGGAGAATATCACAGGTGCTCGATAGAAATGGCATGGGCCATCGCCAGGCGACTTACGTACCTCATGAGGTGGCAAGCGGTGCTCGACGGCTCAGTCGAGCCACATCCCGCTACCCGACTTGCTACGCAATGCTCTCCATACAGACGATAAGCTGTAATATCCGAGGAAGGTCACAGAAGCCAAACAGCGAAGAAAGCGCAAGACAAACGGTGCCATGAGAAGTGACGAGCGTACCCGGGCCGGCCTACGTGCAAGACAGAAGCCGTTGTCGTTGGTCGTGTGATGCATTGATGGAGCGCCGCTCGGACTGGGCGTCCGGGTGCTGTGATCAACCCATCCCGTGCTCGGCGGAGCATTCACGCGCGAGTTGGGTGAGTGTCGTGGCCGTGCCGCGCGAGACACGGCATCAACAGCTCTTGAGGAGCTCGGCAGGGCGAAGCCTCGCGGGCCTCAGGCATCAGCCACACGGAGCAACTTACATCGGCACTCCTGCTGGGAATGTCGGCGGTGCACTCGCTCCTGCTTCGCCCAGACTCGTACGAGTAGCGATACGGCGCTGCTGCGACTGCACCTGCGAGCAGGTGACACTGGGCGTTCACCTACGTAGTAATAACGTCGGTGCTGCAAAGTGGCAAGAACAGCCGATTGTGCTGGGGATGGAATCCCGTCACACGGACCCCAGCAAACTGGCAGGGGCAGGCTGTAGTGTGCAGGCACAGGGGGCGCGGGTGGGGAGCAGGGGAGGAGCCACCCTCCCCACGTCGAGCTCGAAGCAAGACATCATCCAGGCCAGGCTGGACAGTGGAGTGGACAGGCTGGATGCTGCATGGTGGTTGAATGGCCTCCATCCATGGCATGGCACTGCTGTTGTGCCTCCAGCGCGCCAGTCTCCGGAGTCCACCTGGCAGACCCTCGGCGCCCCACCGGCCACGCCCATGGTCCGTCCCATGTGGGCGTCACCAGGGAGCAATGTACTTGCGGATTACGGAGCACCTGTCATGCCATGGCCTTCGCTGTCCCCAGGCCCCGGTCGGCTGCCTCATTTCACAGGTACGGGTGTCGAAAGACGGGCTCCGACGACACGGCCAGCCTCTCTTACTCGCATGGGACCCTTGGCCCTACGACGTGGAGGATCCCAACGAGCGATCCCTCCAGCCCGAGCTGCTCGTCATCGCGCTCATCTCCGCTGTCATACATGCGAGTACGAGTACGGAGTACAGAACGCGCCCGATTTCAGGAAGAGCCTCGGCGCAAGCAAGCACCACGGCGCTCAGGACATCGCTCGCAACCTCCAGCATGGCGGGTGGGTGTCAGACGGGGTCCCGGAAAGGACCAGGATTTGCCCCCGTCGGGGCGCACGCAATGGGACGACGATCACGGCTCTCCTTCAACACGCTTGTCGTTCCTCTTCTCTCGTCGCTCTGAGGCGCGCGAGCCTGCAGGGTTTGGCACCATTGCTTTTTTGGTCGTCACCCCTGGGCCTCCCGAGCATGTGGGCGTCACTTTTGGGCGTCCAGCCTAGCCTGTCCTGGCGAAGCTACTTACAAAGACTTGCTTGGACTTCGACCCACTTGGGCATCCAGAGCTGGCGCTGCCGACCGTTTGTCTGGGAATCCCGTTGCCGCTTGCCCATCTCCGACGTGTTTTGCTGGATCGGACCATGTCTGCCGCTAACTCGTTCCAGGTAATGAGCTCTGCGTGCCTAACCCAGGGTTGTGGAAGAGAAGGGATGGGATGTGATGGGGCTGCTGCTGGATCCGGTCCCCAAGCTTCCGGCTGTCACTGGGTGTTTGCTGCTGACCGCCATCACCAGCAGGTCGCCATCATCGTCCTCCCCGTTGGTAGTGCCAAGAGCAAGGGTGAGGGCAGTTGCGGTCTCGGATAGATTTCGCCCGGTGCAGAGCAGGAGTCCTCGCTGCTCTGCTATCTATCGAGTTGGCCAAAGCGATCGTTCTCATAAAAGAAGAACAACTGCGCACCGGTACAGGAGGTGACCTTGGATATTCCATAAGCGCGCTCTAGTCCGGCTGCATCGGTTCATACCAGGGAAGCCGCATTTTCATGGAGAGTTCCGAGCACGCCGGTGAGCACAATGGATACATACTTACTACGTAGCAGTACTACTCGTACTCCAGTCTGTGCCAACTATCGGCACGCAATGCTCCATAGAAGATCCGCCTCTCGGGTGGACCGAAACGGGTAGGCTCAGCCTCTCCGTTCACGCCCATCGAATGCCCCAGGAAGTTTCCGTCGACGCAGGATGGGGGCTCGAAGCCGCCCGAATCACATCTCCAGCGCTTGCTCGGCGACAGGGTCAAAAAGAAATTTACAACAGCCACTAAAGCCTGGCTTGGGCCACCAGACTCGTCACCACCAACCACCTCAGCCTTCTTGCTGCCGGGGGGGCCTAAGCTCCGCGAGTGTCTGGCAAAGATGACACCCCTGTTCATCTGGCCGATGTACGTGTACGGACTAGTCGTAAGGAGTATCGAGCAAGGTTGGCGACCCTGCCATCCTCGCAACCCCGGTCTGTGCTGCTCCTCCCACATGAGCCCAACGCCGCGACGGCCATCTTCATCCCTTCCTTTTGCCACTGAATCTGCTCTGCTTTCTTTCGCTGCTTACCATCTTGCTTCTCCGTCGTGAGGCGCCAACAGGCTCGGCATTAAGCGGGCTAGACACATCGGCCTGGCCAGTAATAATCAACCGCCGCCGGCTGGCTTGTCGGGTCTCGACAGCTCTGTCATTCCTGCCATTGGCGTTTGTTGGTGCTCCCGACCGATTTCTTACGCTCCAGTTGCAATTACGAGCACACCCATCGCCCAGGTACCCCATCCTCTATGTCCTGTCGTCATATATCCAATCATCCTTCTCCTGCCCAAGCTTCCCTTGCTGCCTCTTTCAGCGCCATTCCTCCAAATGCTGTATCGAACATGCCTAACGATAGTTTGTAAGACCGTCTCGAAACGACCAAAATCTGTATCTTGTCAGCGCAGCACGCACCGGACTCCGATTGAAACCATCATTCAGGCGACCTGGCGTAACCGCGGTCAATTTCAACACCTTGGGCGCATGTTCTGAGCTGGAGGCACTGTTAGACCTTGAGCTGACTGGTGTCACTTGGCTGGCCGGGACACGACGGAGACCGGCCTGCCTAGATACACCAAGAACGGCCCCGTTTCAACTTGAACATTGCCCATTGATCTTCCTGTCAGCGCTTTCCCCCCAGCTCGGCTTTCGAATCACTACGAAGTTGCGCGACGGGTGAACTGCCATTGCCACGAGCTCTTCACCCATCTGACTCTTTGTTCGACATCACTCCGATGCCACTCAACGGATTGCTCGTAGGCATGACAAACCACTAAAGGCGGAATCAGCTCCTCATCTATCTTGGTTCAAAGCATTCGCGGACTTGTTGCTTGTCGCAGGATCTGTCGAAATTCGACTGTTCACGCTCGGCTGCATATTCATTTCTAAACGCGCAAACAAACAACACCAGGACTCGCTGCTTGAGTCGGCATACCTCGTTAAAAGCGCTCGCTCGAGGTTTCTCTACGTCGTGATCCACTGCATAGGATCGCCGGAACTGTTTGGATAGAGATCTCGAGCCGGTGTCGAGCCCGCAGCTATTCAACCTGGCGCATTCGTCGGCAAGCCTGTGGTCGCAGGCAGCTCCTGTACAGGACAGCCCTTGCTCTGCCATAACCGATACCACGGCCGCTACAACACCAAATTCGCCCCGGACGCCAACTACACCCACAGGGCAACTCGGTGGTCTGCCTCCAGTCTCTGCCTTCAAAATCTCGGCTGCAGAATCCTCGACGAGCAGCGTGAACGTTCAATGTCCTGGTGCTCAGGACGAAGATCAAGCAGGGGAGCAGCTCTCGATGTCGCAGAGGGGGTCTGTTCACTACCCTGCTCCTCGCCGGTCTTCAAGGCCAGCTTCGAGACACGACGCGAAATCTCCTCCACAAGACGCGCCACTTCCCGGCAGCAATGACGGTAGTCGCTCAGCATCAGCCAGTGCGGCTTTGGTTGAGGGCCGAGAACGGTCTCAACAGTTGCCTGTCAAGGCACTGGGGGTTCACAACATCCTAAACCCTCCCGAGCCGCGGCTTTCGGCTTCTGAAGGGGCATTTCGTCATCCATCAAGACTAAGGCAAAACGAGAGCGAACCCGCAGCGTCCTCGTCGCGAACGTACAGTGGTTCAAGGCCTTTCAATCACAGTCAAATGATGCCGAGTCCGCACCCCGGCACTCCTCTCGGCAGCTTCATGTCGCTTGAACGACAGCCTTCACCTGGGCGCAACCAACCAGCCCCCGCGTACCAGTTTACGGGGATGAACGACCCCAGAACGACTGCCGGTCCGAAACTGCCTCATTCCTCCAGTCTGGGCCATGGCGACCAATCTCGTGAGCTGCATTCACGTGTGCAACCACATTCGGCTCCAGCCAAGCGCCCTTTTGCAAAAGAAGGCTCAGATCCAACACACGCCTCTAGGACCCACCATGCTCTAGATATGCCATTTGGTAGTCAACATTCGATGGGGACGCCACCTGGAGGTGCTATTCAGCCCGGGCCGCGCGCAGCAGAAGCCCCTTACATTCCGCCTCCTGCAGGAGCCACGAGGGATTTACACGGGCGGCCCCAATCGCTGCATGCACCGCCGCCACAATTCCATCATGGAGCAGCAGTAAACCGGCCAATGTCGGCCATCGAAGGGTCGGGGGACGGGCCACCGTCGTGGTCCGAAGTCATGCGTGGGGCACTGGGAGGCGCAGAGGGTCAGCAAGCATTCATGACTCTGCCGGGGAGCGACGCCCCAATTCCCGTCCAGGTTGACTATTCACAAGCATCGAAAAAGGCAGATGAAAAGCGGCAGCGCAACGCCAAGGCATCTACAAGGCACCGCAGAAAGAAAAAGACGTTGCAGGAAGAGAATATGAGGCAACTGCAAGACCTCAAGGACGAGCGGGAGCAGCTGGCTCACAATGTAGAGGATCTCAAGCGGCAACGAGACTTTTACCGAGACGAACGGAACCGACTGAGAGAAATTGTCGCGCGAACGCCGGGCATCCACCAACATGCCACAGGGCCGCCCACGCCGCTCCTACTTAGCCGTCCAGCCTCGCTTGAGGATATGAGCCCCGGGGCACATTCCCACATGCCAACACCTAACCCGGGCTACGCAAGTGATCCGTCGTCGGTGGAACGACCGGCGCAGCGACGAAGAACAGAAGACCGGCCCGAATTCTCAACACCAGTTTTTGGCACACCGCCTGGTGGCCCGCCGCAGGTCTTAGCACCCGGTCAAGGCAGCCAAGTCTACGGAGTTCCGCCTCGCCCGCTGTCTGCGGCCTCGTCTACCAGCGGTGAGAGGCTACCACCATTGACGGCGATAGAGGGAATGCCTCCTGCTCAGAGTCACGGGCATGGGTACGGACAGGCACGACGTGCTGATGCTCATGCTCACGAGCAAGATCCCAGAACCGGGCAGTGGAGGGCTGCCCAGCCACGACCCTTCGAGACAGGATGGGCGACAGCACCAAGAAATCCACACCCCGAGGGCCGCGCTCCTCAATGGCAATAGTCTACACCGTCCTTGTCGAGCACTGAACGCCTTGTGGCGTCACCCAAACGACCTGATTATACCTTTCTTTTCTTTTCTTACAAGCGCCTAGTATCAGATTGTTTTGCAATTGTGGAATTGTCATTCGGGGAACTGAAATACACATCACCGTCGGGCAACTGACACTTTGAACTATACTTTTTGCATCCCATAGCCAGCTCAGCGGATCCTTCTTTTACCATTTGCCCGCCGTCTGCGTTGTCGGAGCGTGACAGGGCCCAGCTGTCTTTTCATGCACAACTGCGGGATTCTTGTTCTTGCGGCTTTGATCCAACGCAATCGGATCTCGTTGAGGAGTGTCGTGGAGCGCCCAGTTTTGGTTGAGCCGCGAGTTCAGTTTGCTTCTGCTTGGCTCGTTTGCCTTTGTCTTACTTCGTCTTATCATCCTAATTCAACAATACCCAGTCGAGGAGAATCGAGAATGGACAATAACAGAGAGAGATACCCAAGCAGTCGGGGCGCAGCATGGTGGTTACAGCGGCCTGCATTTGAGGCAGTTCAGGTGTTTGGGGATCTTGGTTGACTACAGCAGCCGCTCATGTAAAGCGCGGCCGACCAGTGGGCCTTGGAGCAATATATAAGGAACAGGACAACAAGAGAAACAATGATCAATTTTCCATTTCTTCATCAGCGCGTTTTGATATTCTGGGTGCTACTGAACGGCAGGGAGGCTTGCGAGCTGCGCGGCTCCATACGATGATGTACTCAACAACAAAGAAGCCTTGGAACTCGAGCCTGTGTGGGACGTTTTGCAAACAAAGACTTATCTGTCAAAGACGCATGTTATATGCGGACGATGAGGCGGGGTATGACTGCATATCAAGCCGTCACAGACCCGGGGGAATGGTTCAGGAATCAGGATGATGCTTGCGGCGCGCGTGGCGGCCCGAGGATGCGGGTCCCGAGTGAGACGGGATCCACCTTGCCGACGTCCAACCAACGTCGCCTCGCGTCTGCACCCGGCCCTTGCAACGACGACCACCGTCCACGCGCAATTGGAAGCTCTGAGGATACCTCTGGGCGCACATCTGAATGCGCAGCAACTTGGGGACAGGTAGCGGACGACATTGATGTGTCGCTGCGCGGGTTGAATCAAGGGATTGCCGCAGAGGAGGGTCGCCAGGCGCGTTCTCCCGACAGCTGCTGCTGCTCTACGTATCGCTCCACGGCGTCACTCTTCACGTCAAGGATTGGCCGGGCCCCCAGTAGGTTAGATACGAAATTACGCCCACGTGCCGGCGGTGCTACGCCGCCGCGAGGGTTGACAAGGACGATGCCCGCGACCGTATGCCGTGTGCGGCCGTGCGTGGCCAGATTCGGAGTCTCCTACGTGTCGAGAAAAGGATTCTGCTCCTCCAGGAGCTTCAAGGCGGCGGCAGCACGCGACTTGGAGGTCGAGCTCACTGCGCCGAACGGCAGGCGGTGGATGCAGCCGCTGGGCCTCTTTGTCGGCAACGAGTTTGTGCACAGCCAGCAGGGCGGCAAGATTACGACGGTAAACCCATTGTGAGTTTCGATTCTCTCTGCTTCTCAAGTGGGCTGGCCGCTGACCTGTCTCCAGCACGGAACAAGACATCTGCTCCGTCTCCGCAGCCAGCGCCGATGACGTGGATCGAGCCGTCGCGGCGGCGCGCTCCGCCTTGAAGCACCCGTCCTGGAGGAACCTCTCAGGGATGGAGCGCGGCCACCTGATGAACCGGCTGGCGGACCTGGTAGACCAGCACAGCGAAACGCTGGCGACCATCGAAACGCTCGACAACGGCAAGCCGCTGTCCGCGTCCCGGGCCTACGACGTGCCGCACATGTCCGAGGTCTTGCGCTACTACGCGGGCTACGCCGACAAGATCCACGGCAGCGTCATCGACGTCGGCACGCGCAAGATGGCGTACACGCTCAAGCAGCCCATCGGCGTGTGCGGCCAGATCATCCCGTGGAACTACCCCCTCGCCATGGCGGCGTGGAAGCTCGGCCCCGCGCTCGCGTGCGGCAACACCGTCGTGCTCAAGCTCGCCGAGCAGACGCCGCTGTCGATGCTCTACGTGGCGCGGCTGATCCGCGACGCGGGCTTCCCGCCGGGCGTCGTCAACGTCATCAACGGGCGCGGCGGCGAGGCGGGCGCGGCGCTGGCGCTGCACCGCGACGTGGACAAGGTCGCCTTCACGGGCAGCACGGCGACGGGCAAGGAGGTGATGCGCATGGCGGCCGGGACGATGAAGGCCGTGTCGCTCGAAACGGGCGGCAAGTCGCCGCTCGTCGTGTTCGACGACGCGGACCTGGAGCAGGCGGTGCGGTGGGCGCACGAGGGCATCATGGCGAACCAGGGGCAGGTGTGCACGGCGACGTCGCGCATCCTGGTGCAGGAGGGCGTCTACGATGCTTTCATCGAGAGGTTCGCCGCGTTCACGGCGGAAACCTCCATCGTCGGCGATCCGTTCGACGACGCGACGTACCAAGGCCCGCAGGTCAGCGCCGCGCAGCGCGACCGCATCCTCTCGTACGTGTCCTCGGCGCGCTCCTCGGGCGCCACCGTCGTGCAGCCCGTCCCGACGGTGCCCGAGCGGGGCTTCTTCGCGCCGCCGACCATCTTCGCCAACACGCCCATCGCCTCGGCGGCCTTCCGCGACGAGATCTTCGGCCCCTGCGCGGCGGTGGCGCGGTTCCGCGGCGAGGACGAGGCGCTGGCCGTGGCCAACGGCACGCGGTACGGGCTCGCGAGCGCCGTCTTCACGCGGGACCTGGCGCGGGCGCACCGCGTCGCCCGCGAGCTCGAAGCTGGTATGGTGTGGGTGAACAGCAGCAACGACAGCGACGTGCGGGTGCCCTTCGGCGGCGTCAAGGAGAGCGGGCTGGGCAGGGAGCTGGGGGAGGAGGGGCTGCGCGGGTACTACAGCGTCAAGGCGGTGCATGTGAACTTGACGGGCGAGTAAGAGGCGCGTGATACGAGTACTGGCAACTTGTGTCCTCCCGAGACTGACTGACGCACGATGGGATGAGATCGTCGATGTTAGGGGCTTGGCGTGTTGGTTCTGCGGCAACACTAAAGAGAGATTAGCACAGGGTATCGGATATCGGATACTCAAAATTCCATGCTCATAGATCCGGTGCTTCAAGTCCACAGCCACCTGCTGCGCTTGCGCTGTTTGCAGCATATCGTGTCGTTCATTGAGGACCGACGGCGCTGAGGTGCAGGAGTGGAGTGGAGCCGGGTGCGGTCACCCCTGCCCACCCCTTCAGCTCCAAAAACGGACGTCACTTGCTGGCTGCGATCCCACAAAGCAACATCTGGCCTCGCCTCGCCTCGCCTCCCGCGACAGCATCGCCAGCCATCACCAATCGTCAGGCGGCCCCTACCCATTGCTCCCAGCGGCCGCGACCTCTCGCTACAGTTTGTGCCTGACCCTGCCTCGCTCCCGTGCGCCAACTGCGCCCCCAAGCGCCAGCATGGCTCCGCCGTTCCCCAGCGCGAGCATCGAGCTCGACTACCCGCTCTACGCCGTCGACTTCGACCCCGAGGATGCGAGCCGCCTCTTCGTCAGCGGCGGAGGAGGCGCCGGCCGGTCGGGCGTCGGAAACAAGATTGTGCGTCCTCTCCCGGCGGCGCCCTCGCTTGCGACGTGTGGATGCTAACCTACCTGTCTTGCGCAGACGGCCATCGAGACGGCCTCCAAGGAGCAGCTGCGCGTGGCCGGCGACATCGAGCTCTCGCGCGACGAGGACAGCGTCATGTCCCTCGCCGTCGGCCCCCGCCGCGGCAAGGCGACGATCCTCTACGCCGGCGTCAACTCGAGCCCTGCCGACATCGCCACGGGCACCAACCTGCACCTGCGCACCCTCGCCGTGGAGACGTCCAAGGCGCGCGCCTCGGCCGGCGTCAAGGGCCCCGAGACCAGGATCGCCGAGCAGTCGCGCGCCGCCCTCTTCGCCAACCCGCACCCCGAGGCGTACCAGCGCCTGCTCCGCGTGACGGGCGAGGTCGGCGCCGCCGCCACGGGCCTGGGCACCGACCCCCAGATCGCCGTCTTCGAGGCCGCCGCCCCGCGGCCCCGGCTGAGGGGCGTCATGGAGCTGCCGCGCGACGCCGAGGACCTCGACGTCATCCAGACGGGCGACGGCGAGTACCAGCTGGCCTTCTGCTACAAGCACGAGATGTACCTGTTCCGCGTCGGCCCGGACAACACCGGCGAGCCCGAGCTCGTCTTCACAATGCCCGACGACCACGGCGAGCGGCCCCAGTTCCGCTCCATCCGCTTCCTTACCCCGGAGTTCATCCTCGCCGTCTCCAACCTGCCCAAGCGGAGCGGCGTGCTCATCCAGGGCTTCCGGCTGCCCTCTGCCAGCCACGAAAAGGCCAGGGTCGCCGCCACGACGCGCGTGCCCGGCAAGATCTCCGCCACCGCGCTGGCCGTTGCGAACCTGTCGCCCCCGTCGACGCCCGGGGCGCCCGCGGGGACCACGCAGTTCCTCATCGCCGTCGCCGGCAGCGACTCGTCCATCTCGCTCTACACCCTCGAGCACATGCCCTCGGCCGTGCTGACCCTCCTCGTCGACCTGCACCCCATGTACACCATGCGCAACGTCCACGGCGAGGACAACATCACCGGTCTCGCCTTCTCCCGGTTCGTCACGCCCAAGACGCACATCCGCGAGCAGTTCGTCAAGCTCGCCAGCACGACCCTCCAGAAGACCGTCGCCGTGCACAGCATACCCCTCAAGAAGTTCGTCGACAAGGCCGCCCGCAACAAGAGGGGCCCGCCTCGACCGGCGCGATACGTCACGGCCATGCGTTCGCGCGCGCCCTCATCGCGGCCCCTCGTCATCGTCCTGACCATCATGGTGCTCATCATGGCCATTGTTGGCCAGGGCGTCTTGGAAATGTTCGGCAGGAGCGAGCCCATCATCTTTGCGCACAAATTCCTTCCCTCCTGGCACGGCACCTTGCGCTCGCCGGACTTCCAGCCCCCTGTCTTCTTCGAGAACCACGTCATCACCAAGCTTGCCGGTGGTAAAGCCCCCGCAGCAGGCGAGACCATGGTCCTGTTCGAGTCGGACGCTGGACAGCAGGGCGCGGTCCTCACCGCCGACGTGCACGACCCGGGCGTCCACGGCCCGGCCAAGACGTGGGAGCAGCTCGGTAGGGAGGAGCAGCGCCGATGGCGCGCGCGGCTGCGCGAGGCCGGCGCCTGGACCCAGGACATGAGCGAGAACGTCTTCAAGGGCGTCCTCTTTGGGCAAATCGCCGGCGCCATTGGACAGGCCGTGGCCTAGCAGTGTCGACCAAGAGGGACGGCTTAATTGGGTTGGGCGGGGATCTTATCCCGTTGTTTAATGAGACACACAGATACGGCACAGTGAAACGCATATACGTACGGGTCTGGGATGGGGTCTTGTAGATCCAAGTGGTGGAAAACTTGCTTGTAAATCGCTAGAGGGCCGTTTCTGAACTGTACACTAACTAGGCCGAGGAACTTTACGTACAAATGCATCGCATTCTTAAACGTTCAGCACGGCGTGCCCCAAACGACTTTAGCCATACGAGTTCAGCAGATGTACCCATTTACGCCCAACGAATGCGGCACTTGCCGGGCACATATCGTGCTACGTCCATGGCCAGCGTCATCTTCATTTCGGGACAGTAGTCGTAGATGTGCTGTCTCAGTTCCGGGAGGCCCCAGATGGCGCCGTGCAGCGTCCTGCCGCCGAGCCCCGTGTGGTATCCCATGGGCTCGTAGAACCCATCTCTCCAGTCATCTACGCCCGTGACATACTCGCCGTCACTGTAGGTCTCGCCATCGCGCAGGGTCTTGTTGACGACGCGCTCAGGCACGCCGCTGTGCATTTCGCCCGAGAAGGTCAGGGAGACGGACCCGTTGGCCGGCCTGCCGCCGGGGTAGTGGCCGATGCGCTCCGCGAGCCAGACGTCCTCCGGGTCGGTGTCGTTGGCGCGTTCTTGCTTCCGCAGAATGTCGACGATACGGCTGACGCGCCGCAGCGAGAGTCCGCCGTTGCCTCCCCAGTCGCCCTCCGGGCCCCACGGCGCGCCGACCCAGTCATAGCCCAGGAAGGCGTCCACGTCCAGCCTGCTGTTCGCGCAGAGCATCGAGTCCGTCTGGAAGACGAGGAGCCACTCGGCGGGCGCAACAGCCCGCTCGTACAGCCATCGCGACGTGAGCAAGCGGCTGATCATCTCCTGGCCAGCGGTGCTCATGCTGTCCGGTACCCGGCGTAGAGAGAGCCTCCCCGCGCGGGTATGGGCGCGGACCGCCGCCGAGGCGTTGATGGCGGCGAGGGAGTTCGTCGAGCCGAGGAAGAGGACTCGCCAGTCGGGGGGCAGCACGGATATGAAGTGTACCGTGAGGGGGGCGAGGATCGGAAGCGGGCGGCTTTCCACCAGGAGGGCCAGTTTGGAAGCATTAAAGGGGCAGGCTACGGCGGTGACCTTGGGCGTATCTGGGAGCGTTGCAAATGTCGTGAAGAGGAAGAGAAGGGCGCTTTGAGCCATGTTAGACACCTCTCGTTAATGAAAGTCTGGGGGGAAATATAGACGGACATGGCGCCTATCAGGATGGGGACAACGGGTCGATGGAGCATGCGACAACAAACGGGCGTCTTGCGGCACCAACCACAGCACCACGTGCAAACGGCAGAGCGTGAAGCTGTAAACATAACTCTTGAAGTCGTGGAGAGCGTGAAGAAGTTGTTGATGGCGCTGTGTCTTGGATAATTTGCATTGTTTGTACACTATCCTGCACGTGCTCCCAAGTCACCACCGTTGGTAACTTCTACTTCAACCTGTCTAGGCTCTTTCCGCTTCTCTCAGCGTCTTCGTTTCAGCGTCTTCATTACAACACTCGCCGTTGAGCGCACAAGAGTCACCAGAAGCATTCGCGTGCTGACTTTGACCAGCATGCCGGCTATCACCAAGGGCCGCCTCCTCGCGCTCGCCTCCCTCGTCTTGACGTACGTACAAGTCCGCATAGGCACATCTATCAAAATCACATGCTAAGCAGAACACAAAGCTGGCTGTTTGTCTATCTTTTGCCTCGTTACAAGGCCAGCGTCCAGGCCCAACTCTCTTCCCAAATCCACGGGGCCCGGCGGAAGATGTCCAGCGTCGGCTTCGACTGGTGCCCAGTCGACGGTCCACGCCTGCACTACAACGCCTCCAAGCTCGCGCTCCTCGTCGAGCCGCGCCCGATCCCGCACCTCGTCCCTCTGATAGCGCACATGGCCGCCGTGGTGCCCCCCGACTGGCGCTTCCTGTTCGTCGGCTCGCAGTGGAGCGTGTACAGCGTGGGCAGGGCGCCCGCCATCAGGCACCAGCAGGCCATCAGCAGGATGGACGTGCTGGCGCTGCCCAAGCCTTGGTCAATCGAGATGCAGGAGGACGTCTCCCGCCTCCTGACGGACCTGCGTTTCTACGACGAGTTCCTCCCGGGCGTGGAGTGGATCTTGAAGTTTGAGCAGGACAGCATACTGTGTGCGAACTCGCCAACAGGCCTGGACGAGTGGCTCGACTGGAGCTGGGCAGGCGCATCGCTGTACGAGAAGTCATATCTTGGCCATCGGGCTTGGCTGACGACATCAAATTTAATTAGGAGCGGAAACGACCGCCTTTCGGGCACGGGCGGACTATCTATGCGGCGAGTTTCCGCCGTTCGACGAGTCCTCACCTTCCAGCGGCGGCGCAATGACTCCGAGTCCGAAGAAGAGTGGTTCTTCAAGCGCCTCTCCGTGATGCCTGGCGAGAAAGTCTCGACGGAGCTACAAGGCGCGCTCGCCGCTGAGAACATCTTGGCGGACAAGCCGATTGGTTACCACGTCCCCGACGGCGGCATCAACCTCGACCACGACGTGTGGAAGGACGCCGAGGTGCGAAGGAAGATCTTCGAGTACTGCCCGGAGCTGAGCCTGATTATGGACATGAAGTTGGAGAGAGAACGCTGCCCCGACGATGATATGCGTGGCGGAAGGGGGTCGGGTCACGCCAAGCCACCTCCCCTCACTGTTAAGATCGTGGGGAACCAGGATGATGGCAATGATACGAGTGCTTTGTTGCCTCCTCAACCTCCTCCTCGGCCAACTCCCGCTCTGGAGCAGCGAGAAGGGATGAGACGCTGAGATTAAGTGGGCTCTGTCGTGTACGTAGTATTCGAGCAGCCACTCGTTCATAAGTTCCATGTATTTGGCTGGCCTGCTTCTGTTTTTCTCTGTTAACACTCTGCTCAGCCACATCCCTCACCCCGTGTTCGCGTAAAAGCGACAAACAAACTGCCACATTACGAGGAAGAACTTCTCGCCCGCCCTTGGAAGGGTGTTGTCGGATTCAGCGGCGTTACCATATGCAAACCTCACGGGATCTCTTCACATTCGTATCAACTCGGGTGGCCTCTTCGCCACGGGCTGTTTTCAGTAGCCCAGTCTCTACGTTGCTCAAAATAGGGCATGTCCTCCCCAGGAATCGTGGGCGGCCCCACGTCTCAGTATCGAGGTGGTATCGTATCCTTGCTCCCAGAGTCCATCTGGAGCGGTTTGCTTGTTGGCAAGTAGCTCGTGCAACACGAAGACGCCGCATGCATCCATCTCTCTGCCACACCAAGACGCACATTGTCCTCTCAAGCCCCGAGCAACAATCTCCCTTGGGAGGAGGCTCAACTCAAGCATCCGTTTCTGTGAAGCCCGCCCCGTCGCACCTCCTCGCTGACGCTTCTCGTCTCCGGCGGCATCGCGTTTCTCTTCGGCCCCCAAACCGGCGGCTCCGGCGGGCGCACGCCCCCCTCCCTCGCTCTGCCTTGCCCTCTCGGGGTGACTCGTTCTGGGCTGGTGCCTGACATGTCCCCATCTCCCGCCATTGGCTGCCCCGCGCGCGTCAGCATATGGAGCCGCAGCTGGGGCGGCGGCGGGAGAGGGTTGCAGTGCCGACGGGGGGATGGGTTGGCGCTCGCACCTGTTTGGATGGCGATGATGACATTGCGCCTCCATGGTTGGCACCGAGAGGCTGGGCTCGGCCATGTGGGCGACTGGGAGGCGAATCTGCATTTCTCATGTAGAGTCAAACGTGGAGGTTGCAGCGAGGTGTGGACAGGATGTGAGTCGGTACTATGTATGTCGTGGGGTGTGGTGGGTGGACGCGTGTGAGGCCCAATGACCAAGATCGATGATCAAGATGCAGCCAGCACCGACTGGAGCGGGGTATCAAAATTGAAGCAACCAAGACAGCGATATTTTCGTCTGTAGCATTTCATGAAACCGCGTGTATTTCCGGTTGCGGACACGATGAAACGAAGCCGCCTGAACAGTTGCGGATTGAGCATGTCTAGTATAGGGTAGTCTTCACGACAAACGTATACCGTGCATGCCTGTCCGTCGCGCGGATTCATCAGTTCGCTTACACCTACCTACCTGACCAGCCCAGCACCAACAGGAAGTCGCCCTCAACATCGACGCGATCCATGCGACCAGTTGGGGCTAGGAAAGGCCATTTCGGATCGAGCAGAAGCAATGCCCTGCGGCATCCCTGCTTCAGGCCATCGTATTGGAGCATGAACCCCCCCCTGCGCACGGATGGTGTTGGCGTCACTAACACGCACCTCGCGTGCCCTAGCCTTGTCACCGCAGCCCAGAGCCGAGCTTGTCGATTCATTTCAATGCCAAACCTCTGTGCACTTGGCACTCGCCGGCATGAAGGGGACTCGAGCCGCCGAGGCGGCCGAAAGGAGAGGCGGGAAGAGAAAGGACAGACGGCGAGCGTGAACTTCTGTACCTGCAGAGCGTCTTCAATATTGAGGAGCCTGCCGGGTGGCGAGACTCGCATGTCTCACAAGTTCGGTGCGCAGGGGTCTGGAAGTCCAGCTTTGCGACAGACCGAGGGCAAGGGTGGAGGGCAGAACGGCCAAGCCGATGGGAGGGAGCTGAGGGTGAGCGTGACGACGACCATGTCAGCTTCTCTCGGATCTCAAGACGGGGCTACATAGTACTTCAGCGCCGTATGTTCGAGTGCTGCAGCCCTCTGCAGCCCTCTGCCGTCCTCACCAAGGCCACACTTCATGAAGCGTCAACCGGGGATCGTGCCGGTGTGGGCCGCCGTCTTCCTCCCGTGCCCACAGACTCATTTGCGCAGCGACGCCCTGCAAAGATGCGCCATAGTGAATCGCGGCCAAGGAATATTCATCTGAACTCTCTGGAGTGGCCTGCGGCGCAGCTCCGACGGCACTGCTCACCGTCCCTGTCTTCCTGCCGAGGCACCAGGCCCTCTCTATTGGACCTGTCTAGGTTGACTTTCTCCCGTGCAGGCAGCCTCGTAGGGAGAGAGTGCTGGTTGTTCGAAATGCTGGCGTCGGAGCCCGGGTACGCCACCATGCAGGGCCTGCGCGGGCCGCGCCCGGGACCTTCCAATGAACCCATTCGATCCCGCTCTTTGCACGACGATTCCGATGCGTTATGTAGACGCAGCGTGCGCTGTTCGCAGTTACTCCGGGTGCAGGTGCCGGACGGCTGCGAAGCAGGGTGCTTTGGCCTGCTGCGCAAGCCCACACGCGCTGGTTGGCTGTCGCGGATCGGGATGGCGCGATCGCGCCGTTGATGGGGCGGCGTCAGCTGTCCCGAATCTTTGGGTGTCAGATGCCGTACTGCCTCGATGTCTTGACTTCAGTGTAAGGGGGTGTTACAGACAACCGACCCAACCCGAACGCAAGATGCGACGCGTACCAAGCCTTGACAACGGATCATCTCGTCCGGCACGTTGCTGGCATCTGCATCTCGCGCCGCTCCGCAATCGCCGCGCCAGCGCCCATGTGGAAGGCGTTGCCTCGGTGAGAAGACGGCGGAAGACGCTGCCTTGGTGAGAAGACGGCCAACCGCGCCCTCTGCCCCATTGACCGAGCGGGCGACGCGTACGGATGCTCGTGTAGCACTATCAGCAGAGGCCCGTCGCCCGGTCGGGAGGTTCGCTTCGCCGGGCCCAACCTTCCTCGTCGAATATTGCTCCTTCCACCGGAAGTCACCGCAAATCGGGTGCCCGCGACTGAGCTGGCAGCTCTACCCAAGGAATTTAATTGGCGATAGTTGGCTATCTGACAGCGCCGCGCAAAGCAGATGAGCGATGAGGCCATTTATGCCGGTCCATGGCACGAGCGGCGCTGCGTCCTGTCGCGGGCATCGCGATGGGACATGCACTCACAAGAGCACGGCTATCGGCGACGCTGGTGCCAAGCGTTGGCGAAGTCGTGCTGGGCGGCTGTCGCCCGTCGCCGCAGCCGGGGCCCTGTCGATCCTGGGGCGAGGATTGGGGCCTTGCCTCAAAAGGGTCGAAGGCCAGCACGACAAGTCGAAAAGGGCCCTGATTAGCCGCTTGGCGGGGGGGCCAGGAACTCCCTGCACGTTACTCCGGACGGAAGCCTTTGGCGCCGCTCGTATTGTCAGGTTTCTCCGGTTGATGGCCTGCGGCGAGCGTCGCAGACTGGACACAGGCGCTTCCAAGTTGGCCGGAAGCTACGAGTATGCATGCCAATCATGCCGTTTGACGCCTCGCTTCTATTCGCGAGGATGCTGGGGCCCGAGCAGGGCAATGGTACTTCGTAAATCCCAGCGTTCTTTTGACACCTGTGCCAGGACGGGGGTTGCGACCCACGCCAGGAATGGCACACGGACGGATTGAGCGGGAGTGGCATTCTCGAACGCGGAATGGATCTGACTACACGTGGCACGTGGTAATACTCGTACTACTACGGATACGTAGTAGGTAGTCGCTGGAGTGCAGTGTTTGGCCGGCTAGTAAGCTCGAGGGCTCAAATCCTGCCCACTAATTACTGTGATGGTCAGCCAATGCACTTATCGACTTTGGACAAAGGCTCGGCAGGGAGATTGGAGACTGGTGGACGGCGCAGCCGAAGCGTGGAGGATGTTTGATAGAGGACGCGCCACACTCCTAGGCAAGGGGACGCGGCCCATCAATTGGAGGTGGGCACGGCCCACCGTGGTGACCGTACCGCCTCCGACCGAGATAGATGAATTACGCCACGATGTGCACCATGTAGCTATACTAGGTACGTACGTGAATGGTGGCAAGCCATCGCCGGCTGCGCCCACAGGGCGACAAGCGACGTCCACGTCCAGTACTCCTACGCCCGGCTCGTCCCACCGAGCAGCCGCTCCGACGTGGTTGGACGTGGGCTCCAGGGTGTGTGACGGCGACGATGATGCATTGTCGACGGCCGCCTCACCGGCGCAGAAGGCTCAATGGTCCGCAGGCGCTGGCTGTCGTAAGGTGCCTGGCGACGATGGGATGAGCATCTGCCAAAGTCCTCGGGGTCGGGTGCTGGTCGCGCCAGTTGCATGTCACCCTGGGCCGTTCCTGCGCCCATCGCCCTCCTCAGGTCCGGGTACCGAGTACGTGCACCGCACCCCGCGCCGGCTGCTTGGCATCATCACGTCGGGAATTTCTGGCCGAAGCTGGCCACCAGCTCGTACCTACTACGTAGTAAGCCATAAGCAGGCATTTGCTCGTACGGTTCCGTCACGATGCGTGAGAGGAAAAGCAGCCACTCGTCCCTCCAAGCGCGCACGCCCACTCGCCTGCCCCGACAATTGCCCACGACGCACCGGTGGCTTTGTGCAGCAGCCAAGCGCACGCCCTAATCGAGCCACCCACGAGCCGCTTTTGCTCTGCTCGTACAAAACAGTCCGGGCCCTGTCCAACACACGTGCTGCCTCAGCTCACCTCGAGCGGGCCCTGGTCCTGTTTCTTCCTAGACGGCTGGCACCCGAAGCTAACGCGGAGCGAGAGGAACTGGGAGCGGCTGGGTGCTCGCTAGTGAAAGCTCCAATCCCTTAGCCGGGGGGGCTTCGCGGGCGCACGGCACTGACAGGCAGGTACAGGTACCACGTACGTGGTACTCGTGAAAGACGTCGGCGTCCTGCACGGCAACACGGGCCGGAGCCGTCTTTGGGCGGTAGTTTGGCCAGCAAGAAATGCTTTGTATGTCGAGAGACACAAAATCCCTCTCCATGCAGCGTCGGTATCGCTCGAAGCGCTGACGGCCATGCCTCGTTTGAACCCCGAACCTGCCATGGCGGGCTGAAGGTTCGGGTGCGTCTCCGCCAAGGGGCCGCCAAAGTTGAGGAGAGGGTCTTTGGTGGGCAGTGGCAGCCAGGTGAGTGTTGCGCTAGACAAGGGTTATCCTAGATCGGAGGACGGCAGGGAGGGCAGTGGAGAGCCCTCATCTTCTGTTCGTGCTATCTGGCGCCTCTCGTAGCGGGAGCGTCCTGCGAGGCAGGTTGTTGTACGTGTATATCACTGGCTGTTGCTGACGGTGAGAGGGGAGCTGCATGGTGGCGACGGCACAAGCCTACCAGGAGCAAAATGCGTACCATCATACGCGGAGCCCGTATCGGGGCCGAAGCTGCCAAGGGGAGGACTGGTGAAGAGGACGAGGCCAGAGAGCCATGACAGCCACGCGAACAGTCAACTCCGTAACCTACTCCGTACGAGTTGCTCGTACAGCTCAGCATTGGTACGGCAAGTGCTCGTACGGGTACAACGTGCCATGGAGCCGCCGACTCCACACTCCCTTTGTTCCTGGCCTGCGAGATTGCAATCTCGTGCACTCCCGCGACATTCCAAGCGTCGACGCCTGGGCCATCCTCGAGCGCTCGAGCCGAGGCGGACTGGCGAACGCAGGTCCCCAGACCCCCTCCGCGCGACCGCTGCTGCTGCCATCGCGCGGTTTGGCGACGACGGCGCCGTTGTTCGTTTTGCGCGCTGGGCCGGTGGAGGACGGGACACGACGATGGACGGCAGCGGTCCCAGCTGCATCACGGGGGGCCCTGCTGCTGGGGGTGGCAAGACTGGGAAATCGAGAGCCACCCCTGTCCCGAGGCTCGACTGCCGCGGTATTGCAGCATGGCCTGCTACCGTGGCGCCTTAGAGTGTCGGCGACGAGCTGCTAGCGCGGCACAAGCGCAGTACATGACGTTGCGGAGGATGCTGGCTCGAAACGCAAACTTGATCCACGACGAGGCGCCCACCACCAAAAGCAGCCCAGGGAACCCCCGTCGGCTGATCCACCCGCAGCCCAATCCCCGTCCCCTGGCGTCGTCCCTGCTGCTCACCCCATCTGTCATCCGCCAACGTACTGCCGGATGGCAGTGCGAAGCGTGCGTACGCGAAAGGCGCTCCGCGGCCGTGGCGGTCCTCGCCCTGCTGCGTCTCCGAGCGTTCTTCTGGCTGCTGGCTGCTGCCCTTGGGCAGACATTTTGTCGTGCGCTTTGGAGGTGTCCTCGGAAGGTTTGCTGCTGGAGCGCCCGTGCGTGTGTGGTCTTCTGCATCTGGCGCTGTTGCTGCCCCGCCGCAGGGACAAAGGCCACCCCCATCACGGCTGACCCAAGCTCACCGCAGGCTTCGGGTCCTCTTTTGGCTACGAGCACCTCTCGGTGAGGTACCTCAGGTATGCTGCTTCGTACTCGCAGCCCCTCTGGAGTTCGTCTCGTCTCGCCACCGTGCTGCTGTTGCTTGCCCATTTCCTCAGCAACAACAACGTCGTCGCTCCTCCGTGACTCTGTTCGCCCTTGGACGCGTGCTGCTGTCCTCGAGGCCTTCGTCTGCTGCTCTGACGGCGTTTCAGCCAACGCCAGACGTGGCCTGCGGAATTGGGCTCTGGGCCCAGCCGCTGTACCTGTGCTGGCACACGCCCCCCCTCCCCGCTACCACCACCACCACCACTACCACCAAGAGGCGGCGGCCTCGAGGCAGCTCGGCCAGCCTGTCGCACCAACGCGAACCAGCACAACCTTAACCCGCCTCACTCCAGCGCACGCCAGGCCCGATACCAGGCCCCGGGCAGCACCAGGCAGGGGTCGCAAGTACCTGGCCCGGCAGCAGCAGCACCAGAGCCGTCCCGCCTCGCCTGCACCCACCTCCCACTGCCGCCCAGGTCACCTCACCTCACACGCACGCCCATTCCCTCGCTCGCCTTTTGCGCCCGCACTTCTCTGCCTCATCTTCTCTCACCACCACCACCCTCCCCCGACCATCCGCCCTCGCACCGCCCGCGAACCTCGCGCCGCCAGGACGCACTCGTTCCCTCGGTGCACTCCATCCTCTCCCTCCCAATCCTGGCCTGCGTGCTTTTTGCATGCCCTCCCTGGTCCCTCGATCGGCACGAGCTCTTCGACTGCCGCCCAGGCCTCGCCTGAGGTCCGCCTCCACGACGTTCCGCTACCCAACGGGGACCGCGACGCAAACCACAACTTCCGACCTCGACGTTGGCCCCCGTGCTCGCCTGCGGCCCTCGCGACGACTCTTGCTGTACTTTACCTTTTGTTTCATGCTGTCAATGTTCTCGTTCACGGAGCTGTTGCCAACGACTCGACCCTCGACGGCCCGCCACATCCCCTTCAACGACATCCTGTTCTCGCGTGCATCCATCGGGCGCCACTGAACCTTACGCGCCTGTCCCAGGAGGCCACGAACGGTCCGCACCATACCTGCAGCAGACTGACTGAAACTTCCCACCTTCGCCGCCCGCGAACGTCGTCCTCGCTCTGCGTTGGTGAACGCACGCCACGATCCTCTTCTCTCCATCGCAGGACGCACACCGGCTGCTTCGACACATCGGCCTACAGCTACAGGACAATACAGCTAGTCGGGGGAAGTGTCCATAACGGCCTCGTGCGGCTATGGCCGCCAATATGCAGCACATGGCTGGGGTTGGCCAGATGATGCCCCAGCAGATGCGGAAGCCCACTAATACGCATCAGCTGCAACAATACGTCTACCAGCACCTCCTACAGAACTCACAACCACCGAATGGCCTAACATGGCAAGGGAGTGTCAGCCTTAGCGACCGTATGGGCAAGACCATGGAGCTGTACGTCGTTCTCCGCCTTTGGTGTTTTTCTTGCCCCTTTCGCTGACTAGTGATTCCAGCGTTTCCAACGCTGTCCTGGCTCACGGCAACGTCGACCAAATACGAGCCGCCGACTTTGGCTGCAATTACGAGCGCGAGATGTACCACAAGTCTATTAGCAAGGTATGAACGATTTGCCCTGCGAGACCCCTTTTACCCTTGCGAATTTTTGAACGTCTTCTCCTAACCACGATGACAGGAGGCCTACGACCAAGCCATGGCTAGCAAGACCATGGAATTTTTCAAAAAGAGACAGGCCAACGAGCCCAACCTTCAAAACACCCTCAACGCACAGGCCCAGGCCCAGGCTCAAGCCATGATGAATATGCAGGCCCAGATGGGACGCGGCATGGGTCAAGCTCCGCAGCAAGGCTTCCAGCACCTCCAGCATCAGATGCAAGCGTCTCAAATCCCCCAGCAACAACAGCCGCAACCGCAACAACAGCAGATGGGAATGGGCATGGGAATGCAGGCCGGCCGCGGGGCCATGGGCCAGAACCAGCAAGCCATGGGAATGCCCGGCGGCCCGAATCGACCGCCCCAGCAGATTGCTGCCGAGATGTCGAGACTGGCCCAGGCTGACAAGGCCAAGGTTATGGATCTGGCAGCGAAGATGATGGCCCAGGCCTCGGAGGGGCAGAAGTCCACCACGCGGATGCATCTGTCGCAGAGGCTGTCGCCGCAACAACTTGCCGAGTTCCAAGCACAGGGCAAGGACCCCTTGGTATGGTTTTTCCAGACACAAGCCTTTCACATGTTGAAGAACAACACGAACGGACGCCTGCAACAAGGAGCGCCTCAGAACCAAAACGCCGGACAAGCTGCCATGATGCAGCAGCAACACAGCCAGCAGTCCCTCCAGCAGCAACGACAGAACATGATGAGCGTGGGCCAGCCTCCCGACTTTGCGCAGTTCACACCGAATATGGAGAGCATCAAGGATCAGCAAATGACGGGACTCATGGCTCAGCAGGCTGGCCAGATGGTTGTGCCCGCCAGCACTGCCGGCGCTCGCAATGCCACGCCGCAACCTGGAAACCAGAACCTGGTCGGCCAGCAGGGCCCGAGCCAGACCCCCCGCCCGCCTCAGCAGCAGCCGCAGCAACAGCAAATGCAGCCGCAGCAAGGTGCCAACCTCCAGCAGATGAAGCTGAACCAAGCCCAGCAGTCGCAAGCCCAGCTGCAGATGAAGCAAATGCAGCAGGGCCAAAATGGAATGGGCGGCGGCATCCCACCCTCACAGAGCCCGGCCATGAACACGCTGAATACGCCGGTGTCGCGCCCGCCAGGTGGCGTGAACGCCATGGGTGGCCAGGGCTTGGGGCAAGGCGGCATGCAATTCGGAGACCAACGCTTCAACCAGGGTATACAGCGACCGAACAACCCGGCCTACAACAACATGCTCGCCAACATGACCCCCGAGCAACGGCAAGCATTGAGTGGTATGCCTCCCGACAAGGTCAATGAAGTCATGAGGCGATGGCAGAGCCAACGACAGGACCAGATGGCCATGAATGCTGCTGGCCAGATGAACCAGCAGCCTCGCGCGCCGGGCCAATTTGGCGCCCAGTTGAACATGAACATGGGCGGTGCCCAGGTCTCTCAGGGAATGCAGCAGCCGCAGCCGCAGCCTGGGAGTGGCACTCCGCAACCGCAGATGCAGATGCCACGAATGCCGATTCAGAACCCGCAGGCTCAGATGATGATGGACCAGATGGACCTGCCGCCCCAAGTGAGCGCTCAGATTGGCCAGCTGCCGACCGAAGTGAAGAAGTGGAGGGATTTGAAGATGTGGCTGGGCCAAAACAACAGCCTACCACCGAACATCCGTGGACAGCTGGGGGCGCTTCAGCAGAAGCAGTTCCAGATTCTGATGCAAAGACGGGCGACGATGCAGCAACAGGCCGGCCAGAACCCAGGCATGAACTCGGTGGCCGGAATGCCTGGCCAGATGCCCACTGCACAGCAGCAACAGCAACAGCAGCAGCAGCAGCTCGGCATGCAGAGGCCCGCTGGGAACATACCTCCTCACGTGCTCCAGGTTACACCGCAAGAGATGATGAATCTCCGCGCCCAGAGACCAAACCTGGCCAGCATGCCTGACGAGCAGCTGCGAACCATGATGCTGCACATGAAGCGGCAAAACTGGGCGCAGCAGCAGCAGCAACAGCAGCAGCTACGGGCACAGCAGGTTCAGGCCCAGGCGCATCAAGCCCAGGCCCAGGCTCAGGCCCAGGCCCAAGCTCAGGCACAGGCACAAGCTCAGGCCCAGCTACAGGCGCAAGCGCAGGCTCAGGCCCAAGCTCAACAGGGCGGTCAGGCACAGGCACCTGGAGCTCCTCAAGGCCCGGTCCCCATGCAGCAGACGCCGCAGCAGCAGCAGAATCGTACACCGCAGCCGCAGGCACCGACTGCGCCCACGGCTGCGGGTCAACCGGCGGCGATGCAGGCTGGTGCCCAGAAACAGCAGGGCCAAGCCAATGATGCGGCGCGAAACAGCCGACCACAACCCACCAAGAATCTGAAGCGACCCAGCGCCGACGACGCCGCAGACTCTACCGGTGCCGCGGTTGGGGGCGCTGGAGTGTCGCGACCGGGCTCGCAGCCAAATCAGCCAGCGGGCCCGAAGCCTATTCCCACTCTGACGCCGCAGCAGATTGCCGCGTTGGATCCCGAGCGGCGAGCCAGATATGAGCAGATCCTGAAGATGCAAATGACTGGACAAGGCCAGCAAGCGGCGGCCCCGATGCAGCAGCAGCAGGCCGGCAACGAGGCGTTGAATCGCCTGAAGCAATTCAGCCAAGAGGAACAGCGAAACTTCAGCCAGGATGTGATGACAGAAATCTCCATGAGCCAGCAGGAGCACAGCGACACCGCGACGAAGCTCCAGCGAATCGCGGGAGACATGTCCAAGGTCAGCCGTGGCCTCACGAAGTGGTACTTGATCACGCGGGACGATGCGCGGGCTAAGATGTTCTTCCGAATGGTAAGTGGCGCACTCGGGTCAAGGCGTTGGGAAATCCGCTAACTCTGCCCACAGCGATTACGCATCATGGGCCAGTTCTCCGACAACGAACAGATGCAGGTGCTCAAGGACAAATTCAGCATTCGAGCTTCCGAGATCGACCAAGCCCGTGCCATGCTCGAGAGCATGGCCAAAGACCTCGCTGCCAGCATGATGAAGAGCGGAATGCTCAAGACGGCGGGTCAGGCGCAGCACCCTCAAGCAGCATCGCAAGGCCAGGCAGCTCAACAGCCGCAGCAGGCGCAACAGCAACAAGGCCACCCCGCCCCGCTGAGCGCGGCCAATCTGGAGAAGAACACTCAGGCCTTGAACAAGATGAACCAGCAGAAGTCGACAACCAAGGCAAACCAGGCACCGCCGGCACCGACAGCGGCGCAGCCGCCGTTCCCCTTCGGCGCAGCGTCCCCCCATGGCAACCCCAGCTACATGGGCAAGCCCAAGGACATCAACCTACAGCTGCCGCCGTCGCGCAAGAAGGCGAAGCTGGCAGGACAGCAGCCGGGGCAGACGCCTCAAGGCGCCACCCCCTCTCCCAAGACGAGCAAGGCTACCTCTCCTGAAGTGCGTCGGGCCGAGCCGCCGAAGCCAGTCTTCCTCTGCAAAGACCCTGAGTGCGCCACTTCGCCGGTCGGATTCCCGACCGAGCAAGCTCTACAGAACCACGTCGAAGAGGAGCACATCAAGCCAAAGGAGGACCCCGTCAAGTTCGTCAAGGAAAACCTGGCTCTGGCGCTTGGCCTGGAACCCGACGGCAGCCTGAAGAAGACGGCCAAGGCGACGGCCGAAACGGCGACGGCCATGAGCACGACAACATCGAAACAAGGCCAGACACCTGGCAACGTTGCTGGCACGCCAGCGTCGCAGGGTACCGTGATGAAGAGGACAGGAAGCGCGGCCAGCAAGGTACAGGACGTCAAGGCTGCTGGAAAAGCCGGCGCCGCTTCCTCGAAACAGGGCGACGGGAAGCCGGCGGAAGTGGCGGCGGCAGCGGCGGCGGCGCCCACCCGTGTCGACCCTTGGGCGAACTGCACCATCGACCCGCAGGCGTTCATCGCCAACCTGGGCTGGGAAAAGGGGATCGGACTGCCCAACATCGTCAGCGAAGCCAACATGTACCGGTCGATGACTCCCAAAGACACTCCCGAGTCGAGCAAGGACAGCGGGGCCAGCGAGCCGAACAGCGACATCTCAGACGGTGCTGCTCTCGACATCGAAGTGTACTGGCGCAACTACGAAAATTTCGACTCGGACCTGTTGCTTGGCCTGAACGACACCAGCCTGGGGGCGGACTTGACCGGCACGGACGCGAACGGAAACACGCTCGATCCCATGGTTCTCATGGATCCCTCGTTTGGGAAGATATCGGATTGGGACGACACAAAGATTGACTTCTCCAAGCCGTTTGAACTTGATACCCGCTACTACAGCATGACATTCTAGCCGGTCCGAAGCGGACTGGCTTCCTCTTTCTTCCATCTCTTTTTCTCTTTTTTTCCTCATTTTTTTTTCTTTTTTGGCATTGGGTCCCGTTGGACTCGGATTGTACTTGTGCGGGAGCAGACATGGGGGAGAGATAATTGTGGCATTCAAGCGTTCTCTCTATGCGTCGTTGATGTATTTGTTTGTTGTTTGATCGTCGCTTCTGTACCTTGAGCTTCCAGGATATATACCCAGGTTCACGACACGACGCAGTGGAAGCAGGCAAATGGTTGCGCGGGCGAAAGGGGGAAGGGGGAAAAGCGCAGACACGGAGACGGGTACGGTGCACCACAAAAACAGGGGTCTTGATGCTTGGTCGAGGTGTGTGAGAAAAGGACTGGCTACGTATCTTGCGGGAAGAGGTCGATTTGGGGATGACGTGGATTGGCGGCACATTGATAATGTATCATGCGAAGGGGTCCTTGCCCGTCGAGGCTGACGACTTGAGAAGAGAATTTATTGCTTTCCTTGCGCTCGCTTGACTGCTGCCTGTGCTTGTATCCGGTGCCTGGGCGTACATTGGCTCGGGGGTCCCTCCCGGTCGCGTTAGAAGTTCACTGGACTACGTAGTACGTTATGCTGTTGGTGGACAGTCTCTCTGCGCCTGTGTATGCCAACCTTCGCTGCACCTCATCGGCACTTCCCGCCCATAAAGGTATGACAGGGAAGCAGTCCCGCCGAGGTTGACCTTCAAGCGATAGGTAATTACTGGAGACGGCAGACTGCATTCGGTCATTTTCACTTCACTACTGGGGCGATCACCCGAACCCAAAGTGCTCCGGCACATCTTTCATTTGACCATCAAGCAGGCGGTGGCATCGTTCCCGCAGCACTGATGCGTCCTCAACACTGAGTGCAGTCGACTGCGGCAAGGCAGCGGCGCCTCCCAACAGGGCAGTTTTCTCGAAAAGGTCCTGGATGGAAGGAAACCACCCTCTCCAACACCGGTCGATGAGATAATCCGTCTCGGTTTCGCCTAGGTTGGGAAATTCCATGTTCTGAAGCCAGTCAAGGACTTGGGCGCCATCGGGCTCGTGTTCGTACGGTTCGAACCCGCGTGTGATGGTGTAATTATAGGATAGAGCCAAACGCAAACTGCTCGGTGCGAGGCCCGTGCGAGCCAAACCTGCCCTTGTCTGCGCCCGCCTCGTCTCCCTGCACCCGAGCCCAAGGCGGCGCGCTGCCGAAGCACGTTCCTCCGATTTTGCTGACGGAATCGAAGTCGGCCAGCTTGATGTGGTCTGCGCCATCAAGCAGGATGTTTGCTGGCCGCAGATCGCCGTGAGCGTAGCCCAGGGACTCCAGCCAGGCTACCGCTCCAGCGAGTTCCGCTGCCCACCGCTCGGACTGCTCCCGAGATGCAGTGCGTAGAACTTCAATCTCACCGCTAGAGCCGCGTTTTTGGTTGCTTTTGATTCGTTGGTCTAACGAACCTCCGCTCATGAAGGGCAGGAAGTTCAACCCTGGGCGTCGGACGATGCTCTGGAGGAGGTAAGGAGACGGCTCGCGCTTCTCGAGCTCGTCGTATATGCTGCTCTCATTCTGGAACGCCTGGGTTGCTTGGCGTCTGGCGACCTTCAGAAGGAGGTCGTCGTCGATTTGATACACCCAGCCCGTCGCACCGCGAGATGTGAAACGGAGCTTAGCAAGAAAGCCAAGGCGCGAGACTCTGGGTTTCTGCTCAGCGCCGTTGCGAGAAAGCCACCTGGAGCCGTGATGAGCGGGCGTGTGTGGACCTGCTGGATCGCAACGGCATTTGTGGATCGGTGAAGCTAGGAGACGAACCTAGACTACGGAGTATTGTTCATCGAAAAAGCAGAAACGCAGCCACCTGGTATCCCTACCTGCAAGGCTCTGGGACCACCTGTTGGAGATCCCCCACTTACGCGGAACGCACCACGAGAGTTGAACGATTGGTATTCCGTAGTTAGGTCGGTGACGACCAGCAAACACTTGTTGTAGTCTCTCTTTGCATTGTTCGAATTCATTCTTTTTGCCTTTAACTAGGCGCAGAGAGAGTTCGGGACGTTGGCGTGGTGGCGGTTTGCGTTGCTGGTGTGCGCCTGTTGGCGTGTTGCTGGCGTTGGTGTGTGTGGTTCCTGCATTTAGCGCCCGCTGCGGCTGCGCTAGGCCCGGACGGGCTCGGAGCCGCGCTAGGCCGCGAAGGGCAAGCTGCAAGGTAAATAGAGTGACATGGGTGCCGCTCGCGCGTGTGTGGGGTGGGGGAGCTGCCACCGTTAGGGGACCTACTAATTACTGCACTGCAGCGCGTCGTGCTCCTGCCTCTGCCACCGGCATCGAACCTACACGCACGCGAAAGCACCGTCTCGTCCCTTTTAGTATTTTATTATATTTCACGTCCTGCACGCTGAGAAGCATCTCGACAACCGACGTGTGCGTCGCTGAGAAGAAGGACACCCGCATTTGGCGCGTCCCGTGCCCCGTGGTTACGGCCAATCGCGCACTGCTTGTGCTGGTCGACGACAGCTAACCATCGCGACGTGACCACCCCCGGAACACCGCGCGCCTCCACGACCGGCCCGAGTTCCTCGCGAACAGCAGCCTCCCCTCCAGCGGTGTATCGGGAAAACAGGGGACCAAGCACAGCCAGAGCCAGCAGATCAATCAATGGACGCCCGCGCCTCCGTCTCGCCCGCGAAGCGACGCGCCGCACTCGCCCCGCTGGACGCGAACGCGATGCCCGTCGTCGCCTCGCCCAAGCTGGCCGGCCTCAAGCACGCCGTGCCCAAGACCGCCGCCAGCCCCTTCAAGGACGCTGCCGCCGCCGCCGCCGCCCTCGCCGCGGGGACCAAGCGGCGCGCCGAGACCGACGCCGAGCCCGACGCCGACGCGAGCCCGGCGCCCAAGAAGACGTGTCTGGAGCGTGACGAGGTGCGTCCCGTGTCCCGCCCCCGCCAGCAGTCTCTGGAACCCCAATCCCCCGCTGCCTCCCATCCGAGTGATGCTCTGTCGTGTTTTTCTTCTGGAGCGTGTTGTTCAATGGGTGCCCCGTGCTGACAGGTGACCGTCGTCTAGGACGCGCAGCCGCAGCGGCCCTCGCGCGAGCACAGCCCGGACTCGGTGTCCGTCTTCGACACGTCGGCCGGCGACGGCGACGGCGACGCCTCGTGGGCCACGGCTGCCACGGAACCGGACGTCGTCTCTTTCGCTGCCGTCGCGCGACCCGCGAGGGGCAGCATGACGCGGGAGCAGGCTAGAGAGGTGCGTTGCGTTTACACTTTACCCCGACACTTTTCTATTCCCACCTATATATACACCACGTGGCAGGGAAACCTAACTGACCGCCCCCCGCCCCTCCAGAAAGCAGAGATCCTGCGCCTCCGCCTCGGCCTCGCCAGCTACAAGGTCCGGACGGGCCAGACGGCCGTGCCCCTCGCCGACCTGCAGCCGCGGCCGCTGCCGGGCCCGCGCCGCACCGTCCGCGTGCAGAGCCCGCCGGCCGAGAGCCCCCTGCCCCGGCAGCGCGCCGCCGCATCACCGAGCCGGACACCGCCGCGCGCGGGGCCCGGCCCTGGTCTGCCGAGCAGCGCGTTGCGGGGCGGCGCCGCGAGCGGGCTCCTCAGCCTGGCGAGGGGGCAGCACGCGAGCTGAGCCGCGCGGTGCATTTGGGGAATCAATGGACGGATACCATGTTCGGGTTGTTTGGGAGGAGAACGTACGATGGCGCGGCGCACGCGTGGACGGGTTACGAGCCCGCAGGTGCGCGGGCGCTTGGGACACATGATGATGATGGGCTACAACGGCGTTGTTGGACAAAACTGCTTCGAATTCGAAAAGAACTCTGCTTCTCCTGCACGGTGCTGGTCTGCGTTTCACGCGGGAACGAGATGATGGCTGAAATCTTGACTATTGCTTCAATCTTATCCACGCCGGGCTTGAAGAGGGGCGGGCGCCCTTCTGACACCTACGTCCGCGCCGACACTGGCGCTCCTATCCCCCGACAGCGTCCCAACCCAAACCCAGCAGGCATCCCCTTAGTCGACCAGGATCTTGGGCTCCAGCCGGCCGTAGCTCTCGAAGAACTGGTCGAACAGCTTGATGGAGTGCTCGACGTCGGCGGTGCCGCCCGTCTCGCGGATGCTGTGCATGCTGAGCTGCGGGTTGCCCAGGTCGAGGGTGCGCATGCCCAGCTTGGCGGCCAGGCCGGGCCCGATGGTGCTGCCGCAGGGCGAGTCGTTGCGGACGACGAAGAGCTGCAGCGGCACGCCGGCCAGGCGGGCGCACTCCTGCACCAGGACGATGCCGGGCGAGTTGGTGGCGTAGCGCTGGTTGGCGTTGATCTTGATGACGGTGCCCTTGTTCATGGTGGGCTGGTGCGACGACTCGTACTTGCCGGCGTAGTTGGGGTGCACGGCGTGCGCCATGTCGGCCGAGACGAGGAACGAGCGACACAGCGTCTGCTCGTAGGCCGTCGCCTCCTCGCCCTCGTGGTGCACGGCCTCGTAGCTGCCCTCGCTGGCGGCGTCGCGGTTCCCGGGCAGCACCGACAGCCGGCGCAGCACCGACGGCAGCAGGTTGGAGAAGGCGCCCTGCGCCGACGTCGAGCCGATCTCCTCGTGGTCGAAGCAGACGGTCATGCGGATCGTCGAGTCCTCGTCGAGCGACGCGGCGTCCTTGACCGACGAGATGAGGCCCATGACGGAGCAGTACGTCATGCCGAGGTTGTCGAGGCGCGGCGAGAAGATGAGCTCGTCGTTGATGCCGCCGATGACCGACTTCTGCGTGTCGTAGAGGGTGAGCTCGAAGTCGGCGATGGCGGGCACCTCGACGCCGAGCTCGCCGGCGATGACGTCGAGCACGCCCGGGTGGTGGCGCTCGCCCATCTGGTCGAGCGGGCGGAAGTCCTCATCGTCGCCGTCATCGCGCTTCTTCTCCTTCCCGTCGTCCTCGTCGGGCTTGGCGCTCTTGTTAAGCTCGGCGGCGGCGAGGCCGGCGATGGGGAACAGCTCCGTCTCCTTGTTGGGGTCGAAGTTGCTCTGGCGGTGCAGGTGGATGGCGAGGGTGGGGATGCGCAGCAGCGGCTTGTCAACCTTGACGAGGCGCTGGACGAACGAGTCGCCGTCGCGGACGAGGACGCGGCCGGCGATGCTCAGGTCGCGGTCGAACCACGAGTGCCAGATGCCGCCGCCGTACGTCTCGACGCCGACCTGCAGGTAGCCGACGTTGGACTTCTTGGAGACGGGCTTGACGCGCAGGCAGGGCGAGTCGGTGTGGGCGCCGACGACAGCGACGGGGTTGCCGGGCCGCCACTTGCGGCCGATGGCGAAGGCGACGATGGACGACCCGTTGCGCGTGAGGTAGTACTTGCCGCCGGGCTGCAGCTTCGAGGCCCACGAGTCGCGCTCGCGGATCAGCGTGAAGCCCGCCTTCTCGAAGCGCTCGGCGGCGCAGCGCGTAGCGTGGTAGGCTGCGGTGGACAGGTCAGCAAAATAACGAACACGGCGCCGCGGGAGAGGAGGGCGAGGGCGAGAGGGAGGGGGGCGCCGCACGGGTCGGGGAGGCATTGACGAAGTCGACGAAGTCGAGGGCGGCCTTGGGGGGCGCCATGCTGGGCGGCTTCGAGGTGGACAGACTGCGCGAGGCGGCGGGACGGAGCGAGCACGAGGACAGCAGCGGCGACGCGCGGGCGAGCATCAAGGTCAAGGCGAGAGGAGGCGGAGGGGGGAGAGGAGCGAAAGACGAAGAAGTGTTTTCTCGCGGTGGGATGGATCGAGGTTGGGACGGGCGGAACGTCGTTGCCGGGGGTGGGGAAGCACTCGATCCTCAAAAGTTCGCTTCCTGGGTCCGTCCTTCCTGGGTCCGTCCGAGGAGGGCCTGGGCGGGGCCGGGGCGACGAGAGCGGCAGGAGCTGGGCGGCAGACCCCGCAGCGCCCGCACCTGCCCGCAACTGCCTGTGCTGACGGCACCCACCGCGGGGGCTCCTCCGACCCGACCGACCCCGTCCGTGATGCCATGTAAGTGAACTGTGCTCCTTCACGTTGTTCCGTTTGAAGAATGCACCGTGTAACTACCAAACCATTGATTGTGCTTTGCAGATGGGCATCGCCTGCCGGTCTATTCACATTCTAATTTCGCCTTCTAGTGCCATGGCCGTGACTCCGTAAACACCGCTCCTCCCCAACTAAAGAGCACATGGGTATGGTATTGACGCCCGAAACAATCCTCCCCGCCCGCCAGAAATCAATGCTCGCTCCGGACAAAGGAAAACGAAATGATTTTTACTCCCGCTCGCCGAAATCCCCATCCTACTTCTCCTCCGGCGTCGCCGTGCCGCTCTCCTCGCTGTCGCTCGACGACTTGCGCGGCGCTTCGCGGCCGAACACCAGGCCGGGGTGCCCGAAGAACAGCGACACCGACGCCAGCAGGATCAACACGCCCTCCAGCACGATGAACGGGACCTCCTCCTTGATGAGGTCCCCGTCGTAGCCGTCCTGCAGCTCTGCCACCCGGTACGCGCAGCGAGCTAGGATGAGGAGGATCGACGCCGAGAGGCCGAGCACGAAGACCGTGGGCCGCCCCCCGAAGCCCGTCGACCGGCCCGACCGCCAGTAGCGGATCATATAATCCGCGAAGCAGGCCGCGAACGCCGTCAGCACGATGACCTGCAGCGCCAGGCCCGCCATGGAGATGTTGACGCCCGTCCGGTTGTCGCCGTCCGAGTCGGTCGACATGGCGCCCCCCGCCGCCTGCAGCGCCAGGCAGACGATGTCGAAGGGGATGAACACCCAGTACACGAGCTGCGGCCTGAAGCGCGACAGGTCGGGCGCGAAGTGGACGATGGCCTTGGACAGCGTCACGTAGATGGACGCCGTGAAGAAGACGGGCGCGATGGTCAGGCAGACTGTGCGGCGTCGTGTTAGTCTACCGAGGTTGTGCCATGCAATTCGGGGACGAGAAAGCCCTTACCGATCTGGACCATGAAGCCGTTGAAGGAAAAGGGGTTGTTCCAGAGTATGATGCGGCCCACGTAGCCGATGAGCTCGCACAGGCACCCCAGCATCATGCCGGCCATGAAGCCCCAGCTCTTCCATCGGCAGCCGAGGTACGCGTGGACTAGGCCAACCATGCTGAAGAGGACCAGGAACGTAATGTTTGCGGCTAGCGAAGGCCGATAGTTGTAGATGCTCCATTCCACGGGGCACGTGTCGAGATTGCAAGGCGTGTCGGACCCAAAGGTCACGAGGCCGGCGGGAGGTGGCCCGGACATGCTGAAGTCGGTCGTCTGTATGTAGGTCGTCTGTTGTATGTATTTACTCTGGCTGCTTTTACGATGAGGGGAGGTTCTCGTTCTTTGCTTATGGCTCAAGTCGGAGGGTCGAATCGGCCAAGTTTGATCGGAGGATAGAAGGCGGAGGAGCCAGTGCAGACCGTGTGCTGTCGAGTATCACTGATGTAGGTTCTTGATCCGTCTCAAAAGGTGGGCCATCTCGCCCTCAAATACCCATGCCAAGAACATCCGTCCCTGTTGGACGCGACGCATTTCGCAACAGCCAGCATGTGCTCGTTCCGCTCGCTCACTTTCGGGGCGATCGGGCTCGAGGGCTGTGAAGTGAACGTCATGGGTGCCTCGACTTCGCATGCAGAGCTCGCACTCGCGAAAACTACCGTCTCAGCACGGCAACGCCAAGACTGGTGAGATTGGTTGCGCCAGGAAGTCTTCTCTCGAGGACCAATGGAGTCGACGGCCGCACAGGGCAGTGCACATGCACCTCAGCAGTTTGGGGCGCTCTGGTTGGCCGTTGAGCTGCTGGCCTGTTGGTTCTGAACTTCTGCGACGCCCACGCCGGGTCGTGCGGCGCGAAGCCGCGGAGCGAGTCCGAAAGGGCGAATGCCGAAGCACAGAATCAACGCCCCGTCCCGGATGCGTGGCAGCGTCAGCGTGTCGAGGCTTACGACGCCGGCCTGCTGGCGGTGTGGTCGAAGACAGCCCAGGCCGACATTGGCCACGTTGCGCGCTCGCACGCAGGGACAATTGTCAGCCTCAACGGAGCCTGAATTAGAACGCATGCGCAGCGACACGCCGAATAAGCGTAATTGTGTCAAGGTGAGGCGCAGTGGCATTCGTGTCTCGGCCGCTGTCTCAGCGGGGACGACGCGTGGAGGGCTGCAGCAGCCACGAAACCACCCATGACGATTCGACTACTCCGTACAGCTCAAGAGGATGAGCAACGCTTTGTAACTTGAAGATGGACGAGTCTGCCATTGTGGGCCTCGAGATGCATCTGTGCCAAATTTCAGCAGGGCTCAGCTCACCAGGGCGACAGCTAGAGTGCCTTACCTTTGCAGCGCTGAGGTGAAGACAGTTGGTCACTTGAACGTGTCCATTGATGCCAGGGAATTCCAGATCAGCAGCACCGGCTCAGCAGCGCCTTCGACCACCGTCTCTGTGGTGTTGCGCGGGCCAGCAGCCCGAGGCGTTGTAAGTGGTTGGTCTCGCAGGAGCAGACGCCCGCACCCGCAGTCCTCGGAGCGAGCACGAAGCTCGAATTAAGCAGCTCACGAAACAAAAGCACGGGCGTGTGGTCTAGGGGTATGGCGTCTGCTTCGCATCATTAAAAACGTGCGCTTGCTGAAGGTCCGGGGTTCAATTCCCCGCTCGTCCACGTTTTTTGCCGTTTGCGACGACGGCATTTCACTTTTGCCTGGCAATGCAGCTGAGAAGACAGCTAGAAACAGCTCATGAGCTAGGCATGCCGATGATGTGGAAGACGAGCGATCAACCGTTCGCATATCCGCTCTTCACACCAGCCAGCGTGAGACCCGACCAGAGGCGGCCGTCACCGGTCGGCGTGGCTCTCTACGTGTTGCTCCAGACTTGCTACCTAGTACAAACTCGGCTGGTCTTGGCATGTGCATGCCAACGGGCTTCGCTGCTATGGTCTAGAGCAGACCCTCCTGGATGATTACCCATATCTTGAACCCTAATCGTGTCGATGTTTGAACGGCAATGCCGAGCACACGTATACGCCTCGTATATGCCTCGGCACACCTCCAACCGAAGAGACGAGGAATGCACCCTCCAACTACAGTACAGACAAAGCGCCAGTGAAGGTCACAAGTCGCGTCAAAATGACAGTCGCAGCTTGCGGGCAGCGAATGCCTCGTCGTAGCACGCTGCACGGACCTCAATTCTCCCCAGCTTGCCAAAGGAGCTCCTAGCTCTGCGCACGGAATGGCAGTCTACCTTAGTTGGGCACCTCACGTAAGAACAGTACGTAGTACAGTAATTACTCTGCGAGCAATGGCCGAAACCCACCCGCCCTTCCGCTTGCCGGGCCGCAGCAAGACATTCCGGGACACGCGGCGCGGCGCACGAGCACGCCGATCGCCGACACGGCGCCCAAAGCACACGGCAAGGCTGTTGCGACGCGCACGGAGCTTGAAGGGCAGGCAGAGCAGGCCGTCTTCGGACGAAGAAAATTGAAACGGGACGAAACGAAACGAAACGGGACGCGGGTGTGGAAAACTTTGAGTGTACGGAGTACCTGCATACTACGTAGCACTGCGTCCGTTGACGTCCCGCGTCATACGAGCGCGGGTGGACGCATCGACGTCAATGGATGCCGGGAGTTATGGGACCGCGTGGTTCGCGCTCCACGTTCTTGTCGGGTTGTCCGTCAATGGTTACGACCACGACGGCCGATTGTCGTCTTCAAATCGCCTCAGCCCCCCCGAACGTCAGCGTCAGCGTGGGCGTCAGCGCGCAAGGACTCCAAGAAGGGCGTCCTCCGAGATAAGCCGTCGACGATCGCCGACTCCACCCGCCCAGTCAGTCTGCCGTAACCTCGTATCCCGACATTGGCTCTCCACGGCAGCACGCGCAGTCGTCATTTGCACGAAATTATCCAAGTCATGCACAAAGACCGCAGCTTACTCGTGCCTGAATGTGCACCAAAACACTGCGACGGAGTAGACACCTCGACGCTCGCGCTCTGATTCGCCGCGTCGTCTCTTCTTCCACCAATCACCCCGCACCGCCCGACGATGTAATTTCCGCCTGAACAGGGGTGGGCAAGGCACCCCTGGCGGGTGGCGCGTAGCTCGATGGACTATGCCGCACGTGGCATTAGACGCCTGCTGCCGAAATGAACTGCTGCCAGGATTGGAACCGGTTACGGTCTGTTGTTTGTTATGGGGGTTTCGGCAACTCCCCGCCTCTCTCTTCGCCCCAGAATGGGAAGTCTTGGGACTTGGCTGTAGACCCTCACCGCACGTCCCGTCAAGCGCACGTCGACGTTGGGTCCGAAAAATGGTTGTGTTCAAAAAAAGCCAGACATCCAAGGTCAACGCTCCTGAACCGCAGGAGTCGCCGCCCCGAACGCCAACCCAAATACAATTAGAATATTAAGTACACCGAATGACCCTTTTGCATGCCTCTCTGAGCTGTCGCCGTCAAATGCAAATAATATTCGGGACTAAGTTTAAAACTCTGTACATGTTCATCGAAGATCCCGATATAAAATGCTTGTCGTTAAAAAATAAAGTGTTGCCGTAGCCTTCAGGCTTCAACTTGTTCACTCGAAAGAAAAAGTTTAAGCGAAGACGTAAGCAGCGACACCGGCGGCAGCGGCGAAGAGGGCAGAGCCGGCGAAGGAAGCAGCGCCAGCGGTGACCGGGGGAGGGTTGACGGGCTTGCTGTGAAGGGAACCATTGTTAGCGACTCTGAGTCTCTTCAAGCGTCGGCTTCGTTTTGAACTTACGTGGTGTTGCCAGCAGGGGGAGCAGGGGTGACAGCGGGAGGAGTGACAGTGCCGCTGGGGCCCTTGGTGGGGCAAGGAACCTGGATCGTCTGGTACTCAACGGAGGTGAGGACCGTGGTGTAGCTCTTGGTGATGGCAGTGACCGAGGTGCCGGGGCAGACGGGGACAACGGAAGCCGGGCCGGAGGGCTTGGCAGGGACGCCGCCGCCGTTGGTGGGAACGCTGGCGGGAGGGCAAGGCTTGCCGCCGCAGGGGCCGGCGGGGACGGTGCTGTTGGACCACGCGGGGGCGGAGGTAGGGCCGACGGGGCAGACGGTGGTCGACACAGGGATGGTCTCAGTGATGGTGATGGTGCTGTGAGCAGGGCAGTTGGTGACCGTGGGCTCGCACGAGGTGACGGTGTGCAGCTGGGTGGTGTAGACGGTCGAGGTCGTCAGGGGGATGAGGCTCGTGGTGACGCTGGTGGTCTTGGAGCGGGCAGGGCAGTCCGTGACGGTCTCAGGGCAAGCAGTGATGGTGATCTGCTTGGTGGTGTAGTCGGTCTCAATGGCAGCGGCGGCGGTGCCGGCCATCATGGCAACGGAGGAGAAACGCATCTTGAAGACGGGTTGGTTCGTGAAGAACGGGAGATTCGGTAAAGAATGACGAAAGCGTGAGCTTGAAAGAGTGGACGACCGAAGTCAAGATGAGTCAAAAGACGTGCTTGTGGAGTTGGCTGTTTGGCTGAAGAGGAAGAGAAGAGAGGAGAGGGAACAGAGGGCCGGCAGGATATTAATACCACGCAGGGCCAAGCACACCCCCATCGCCTCCGCTCTTCTGTCCTGGTGTTGACCAGGTGCCTTTTGCCCCGGAAATTGCTCGGTGGCGGGCTCCTCCAAGGACGCTAATCCAGGGGGCACGCCGGTGGAGGTTCTGATGGGTCGCGCGCCACCTCTCCAATGGCGCTCTGCTCTGTACACCACGGCCTTGTACCATGTGGAGGGGCAGCGCTGCGCGCTCGACCACGGCACAGCTGCGCTTCCAGGCTCCCATACCCCTGTCGTATCCATGGATGCATCTGGCGCATCCACAATCCAGAAGTGCCTGCACTGTGCTGCAGTTGCACTGGTAACAACCCCGGCGTTCGCGCCGTCGCAATAGCGCGCATCGCCAACGGGCTTCATCTCGGCAGCCAAGAGCGCATCTCTAGAGGCCAATCGGCTCAGCAGCGCGCGCGTACGAGGAGTTGCAGTGCGCTGGTGCTGGGATATCTCGTGCTGGCGCTTACACGTACGGTCTGGCCTGGATGAGGTTATCGTCGTCTGTGATTGGGTCCTGGCATCCTCTCGCTCAATCTCGGTTGATCTCCCAAGCCTGCATGCCAGCCCGGCCGATGCTTGTTTGGAGGAGACATGAACCGTTGTTGCTCGTAAGTATTAGGAATTTGCTAACGGCCGCAGCAGGGATGCCAAGGCGGAAAAGTAGAGAGACATGGCATGCTGGGCAGATATTTACGTTGGATCACGTACTAATTATGTACACACACTGTTTTCCGTGCCTGTGTCGCTGGCGAGCCTTGCGTTGCATCCGCAGCATCGAGGTGCAAGATACGAGTACTCCCAGCAGAAGCCAGAAGCGCCGCGGCAACCTGCTCTGTACGGAGCAGGCGTCCGAGTGTCCTCTCGCGTGTCCGGCGGCAGTGGCTGACCACAGTCTCACCGCCCACGCAGAAAATGTCTCGCCACGAGTCTGTCGAAGGATGTTGCAGAATACATACCTCACCGGCAGGCATGTCGCAAAACAAACAACGTGGTGGCTCAACGACTCGCAACTCCTGGCCTCGCACCAGGCGCCCCAGCTTCTGCTCAACTGACCTTATACTAATTACCTACGTACTGTACCTACCTTACCTAGAGAGGGCGTTGTTTGTATGTAGGCCGACGGCGTTAGCGCTCGCGGACAAAGCAGCTCGAGCAAGTTGCCCGCTGGCCGGCAGACGCATGGCCACCACAGTCCTCGCCCGTCAAGCGGCGCTTCACAGCTGCACGAATGTTATGCACGCTTGCACAATGGCAGAGATGTGCATGCGCGGTATCCCCTCTTGCCCCATTGCTACGGCCGCCTTGCACAACGCCGCCCGTTCGGGGAGGTAAAATGGGACGGTACCTCGCGTTGAGGTTCCTCCCCTCCTGCGCTAATGCAGGTACAGATCGTCCTCCCCACCGCGCAGCGCCTCGCTCTGACCAACCAATCTGCCGCCTCCTGTGCCTGTCGGCCCTCTCAGCTCGGCGCCTCCTTGGGAACCTTTCAAGAACTCTGCATCTGTCCCTCCCTACCAGACGGCACGCCCCAGCGAATGGGGCCAGCCAAACAGCCGACATGTCGTGCGACGGGCGCCACTGGCTGAAGGTTAATGGATCACACACCTTGTTTCCCCGCCGCCGAAGGTTACCTTGTCCCGGTTCTACCATGCGCCTGCGCCGTCTGCACCATTTGCTCTGGGCACCGAACGCGGCGCTCCGTTTGGCTGGTCGGGGGAGATGAAGACCGGGCCCTGGAAACGCTGCCTGCGCGGTGGCGAGGCTGCAATAGGGGCGAGGGGGCTGCGGCCTGGTACGAGGAGAATGGCCAGATGCTGGTCCAGGCGCCGATTTCAATTAAAGCGCAGAAGTGCCAGCAACGTGACCTTCTCTGCTGGTCTATGCACACGGATGACCCCTACAGCTGCTTGATTAGGTGAAGGCTGCAATAAGCCGTCGGGCTATGCCGTCCAAGCCAAGCGTCTGGCTCTGACTCTCTGGCTTAATGAGGATGATGACGATCCTCGCCGTCCTCGACCCCTAGAGGCCAACGACGAGGAGTAATACCAGTAGCGCAAGTCAGGGCGGCGACGCGAAATAGGGAAGTAGGATGGGGGACCGCCATCACATAGCCTCGCCATCAACTCCCCCTTCTCGCGGAACCGCCCCTTCGCCCCGCCTTGCATCTCCGCGTCACGCTACGTACTCGTAGTACGCGCAATCCAAGAGGCCGGTTCTTAGCATCCGCTCTCGTCTCTTGCTGCGATGCTCTGACCTCGTCGTGCCCCCTACCGTGCGTTTGCACCGTCGCACCATGGCATATCAACTCGGGATGGTTCATCCGCATAACATCGCCCTGCGCCAATTGCGAGCCCGAGTCAAAAGCCTCATAGGGCACACGACGCGCTTCGCTTCCCGTGCATCCGTTAATTACGAGTATGTCTCCCTCGCGAGACACCATTGAGATAGCCTCGTGTAGCGTCTTCCAAGGCACGGCGACCCCCTTGCAGCAGGTGCCTATTCCCGGCCCCCGGTGTCCAATGGCGTGGCGGAAGACGGGCTTCCATTGCGGCCCGCCTTTGTGCCGCTCTTCAGCGAACCCGGCATCGGCCAAGCCAGGGAACGCTTGGAGCGGGCCGCAAGAACAATAGCACCACTCAGGGATGGCAATTGACCCCTTTGCTTCCCACGCGCACTGATGAGGGACACGGACGGCAAGCCCCTAGGTTGTGCGTTCTCATTCGACATCCAGATCTTGCCATTCAATCACTCGTACGTGAGGGCTCTCCACCTAAAGGAGACGTACGGAGCTTATTGAGCCAAAAAAGGGAAAAGAAATAAAGAAAAAGCAGCTTGCCTCTGCTACATGAAACATGCATGGTATTCTAGGGGTACATGCTCTTACAAGCAAGGAGTAAGACCCCTCACACCGGGTATTGTTAATTAGATGCACGAACGTGAGCCATCTCGTGTGCAACGGCTGGCTGGCGGTCAGCGATGAGTCTTTTCCTCGCGGTCCACCTCACGGCCGGGTACGAAGGGCCTACAGATGAAGTCCCCGCGGCAAGACGATCAAGACCTGTCTTCCGCGCGAGATCACAAGAGATGAAAGCTTAGGTATGTTGCCTACCCGTACGGAATACTCCGGACATTGCTTGCAACGAGCTCTCGCAATGTGGATATGCGAGGCTGGAGATGCTGGCCCGGGGGTGAAAGCCTGATACCGGCGCGAGGTTCTGTGATGGAGACTTCTGGAGACACGGTCGCGACTGCAGCAGTGAGCCTGTCTACTCCCGCCGCAACGCCAAGATGCAGCAAGCCTTATGGTATACGCAAACCCTCTCGAGCCCCCATCATCGGCTATCTTGTAGACCGAGAGGCTCACGAGGATCCCATCTCCCGGGCGCCGCGACACGGCATCCTCGACCGCTTCATCCTCTGCCCGTTTTGCTCCACCACAACGCTCCATGAGTCGGCCTGGCAATCCTTCACTCTTTGAACGGGCACCAGAGAGCCACACGTTGGAGAAGATTGGTACTCGACAGGCTTGTGTTTCGAGTCCAAATCTTGCCAGGATACGGGTGCAGATCCGCCGAGTTTGATCCCGGCAGCTCAGCGCTTCGGAATGCTCCATCGGCTCTTGGCTGATGCCTAATTACTGCGGCAAGAATCAAAAGATCTGCCGGCCCGCTGCTGGGTTCATGGCATGGAAACCCCTCATGCCAAAGGTACATCGGTGGTATGCGCTCCATACGGCGCAAGCTCCGATGCTGCATATGCCCTGGAACGAACACAATTCCGAGCCCGTTTCGAAGGCTCGAGTTGGGACGCAGCCGAGGCTCGGCGCTCTCCGAGATGACGCAGCTGCTCGTATCAAAGGTCTGGATCTGCCAATATATGCCAACGGCGCGATAAACAATCCGTCGAGCATCATGCTGCGGGGCTCCCTCGCCGATGACGCCTGGTTGAGCTGCGCCCGTGCTGAATCACAAGATGAACGAGTGCGAACTTTCGTTGAGGGTTCCTTCTCAGTCCCCGGCTGGGTCCTGCGAGGCTGGGTCCTGCGACAGCTTGTCTGGATGGCTCATCCATTGCTCTGTTGCCAGCGTCGACGTTGAACCTTGATTTCCTCCAGGTGGGATGCGTCACCAGGGACCGGTGGTGCCATCGCGCGTAACGTACGTCGTAGATGGAAGAAGCTTAAAAATTAATTATCACGAGGGCTAGCATCAAGATGACGAGTACGACTGCTGCTCGTGCTGCATCTGGTCGCCTCGCGAGGAGCCCTGTCCAATCGAACGTGGCTGGCTTCGACGCACGAAGAGTACGTAGTACAGTGCAAGGTGCGAGCACGGCGCGCAGCGACACCGTAGCCTGCCCTCGGCTTCGCCGCACAACTTCTGGAAGCTTGTATTTGCCCGAACATCTGCCGCCAAACACCAAAGGCAAAAAGCACCCCACACCGGCACGCGAGAACTCGCACCGACTTTTGGATCCGGGCAGTTAAAGACGCAGACACCGCTTCGAGAGGCCATCATCGAGCCGAACAGGACGCCTGGCAACGGCAGCAGCTAGTCCCCCTCCGACAACCGAGACGCTCGCGCCCGGCCCGGCCCATTCCCAAACGTCTGCCTCTCCTCTCCTGGCCTAGGCATGACTCCACGGTAGCCTCGTCGCCGCCCAACCCAACGACTATGCTGCATGCTGCGTCCACAGCGCTGCCGGAATTATAGCAGCTCTCCCTCTTTGACGCACCCCCGTCCCCTCTGCCCCTGGCCATCGTGCCAATACTCCATCGAGGATGGAGGCTCAAGTACGTCTGCCTGCCGCGTGTCCTGCCTGCTCGTGCTCGTCATCCCGCCACCATCGGCTGCCCCGCCATGTCAGCCTTTTTCGTTCGTGCCGCCTCGAGATGCCATGGCACGTCGCCGCCGTACGCGCTTCGACAGTGACCGGCGAGCCCCCTGCCGCCTTGTTGCCCCTGATGCGGGATTTTGTGTGCCCATGCTGACTTTGGGCTCGCCGCCTCCGCCAGATCGAAAATGCCGTCGAGATTCTGTCGAACCCCACCTCCACCCAGGCGCTCAAGGAGCAGGCCTTTGAGTTTCTGAACCAGCTCCGATCCAACCCGCAAGGCTGGCAGGCATGCACCAACCTCTTCGCGCGGACGCCGCGTACCTCCGAGGTCGTGCGCATGGTGTGTCTCGAGGTGGTGAACTACGCCGTCCACACCCAGGGTCTCGACGGCGAGAGCCTGGCTTTTCTCAAATATACGTTGCTGCAATATGTCCGCCAGGGATACGGCCCTGAGGCCCAGCAGGAGCCAGACCCCGTCTCGCTGCAGAACAAGCTCACCCAGACCCTGACGTACCTCTTTGTCTTCCTGTACCAGGACGGCTGGCAGAGCTTCCTCGACGACTTCTGGGACCTCACCGGCGTGCCTTCCAACACCGGCAACGCTGCTGGCGTCCTCCTCTACTTGCGAGTCTTGTCGTCCATCCATGACGAAATCGCCGACATGCTCTTGGCGCGAGAGAGCAACGATGCCAAGCGAAACACGGAGCTGAAGGACCGGCTCCGCGCTCAGGACATGCACAAGGTTGCCGAGTCTTGGAAGGTGCTGCTTTCGAGATATGCCGACAACGACCAGGTCGTCGAGCTGGTCCTCAAGGTCGTTGGCAAGTGGGTTAGCTGGATGGATATATCCTTGGTCGTCAGCCAGGACATGCTCGGCCTGCTGCTGCCCGTCGTCGGCCGCACCAACCACAGCGGCGAGGACAAGGTCCGGGATACCGCCATTGACACTTTGACGGAAATCTGCGGCAAGAAGATGAGGTCTGGTGACAAGATGGACATGATCTCCTTCCTCAACTTGCAGGAAATCGTTGGTCAACTAGTTGCCAGCCCTTCGCTGAGCGACTTCAAGGGCACGCCCAAATACGACACCGACTTGGCTGAGGCCGTCGCCAAGCTGGTCAACACAGTCATGTCGGACATTGTTAAAGCCCTTGACGACTCTTCCATCAGCGACGAGACGCGGTCCAGAGCCAAGCAGCACCTCCACGGCTTCCTCCCTTTCCTTCTGCGATTCTTCACCGACGAGTACGACGAGGTCTGCTCAACCGTAATCCCGGCGCTGACCGACCTTCTCACCTTCCTGCGGAAGCTTGGAGAGCTGCCTCCCGACTACTCGAGCATGCTTGCCCCGATACTCGACGCCATCATACGCAAGATGCGGTACGACGAGACGTCGACGTGGGGCAACGAAGACGAGCAGACGGACGAGGCTGAATTTCAGGAGCTCAGGAGAAAGCTGCAGAATTTGCAAAAGACCATTGCCGCCATTGACCAGCCTCTGTACATGGACATGCTGAGCAATCTCGTGGCGACGACCTTTCAAACCCTGGACCGGCAGGGCTCCAACATGGACTGGCGGGACCTGGACCTCGCGCTGCACGAAATGTACCTCTTCGGCGAGCTTGCGCTGCCGAATCATGGGCTTGGCACCAAGAATCAGCCCTCGAGCGAGGCATCGGAGCGGCTGGTTGTGATGATGCAAAAGATGGTCGGATCTGGTAAGTCGTCCACAGCAACATCAATGAGAAACCCAACTAATGCTGGTGATCAGGTATTGCCAGCTTCTCGCATCCGGCGATTCTCCTCCAGTACATGGAGATTTGCGTCCGCTATTGCGTCATCTTTGAGAGCCACCCCGAGTACATTCCCCAAGTACTGGAGAACTTCGTGCGGCTCGTGCATCACGAGCATGTGCGCTTAAAGACTCGGTCATGGTACCTGTTCCACCGGTTCATCAAGCAATTGCGGTCCCGTGTTGGAAATGTGGCCGAGACGGTCATTCAGTCGATTGGAGACTTGCTACCCATCAAAGCCGAGGTGCCGGGCGAGGACGCCGACGACGACATGTCATCTGACGAATCGGACCATTCTGCTGATGCCCTGTTCACGAGCCAGCTGTACCTGTTCGAGGCCATCGGCTGCATATCGTCAACCCAGAGCACTCCTGCGGAGAAACAGGCTCTGTACGCTCGCTCTGTCCTGGACCCCCTTTTCCAGGACATGGAGGTGCATCTTCCTCGGGCCAAGTCGGGCGACGCGCAGGCCGTCCTCCAAATCCATCACATCGTCATGGCCTTGGGCACTCTGGCGCACGGCTTCTCCGACTGGACGCCTGGGTCTGCCTCGGCTCACCACGCCCCGCCGGAGAAGGCCGTGTCGGACGAGTTCTCTCGAGCCGCCGAGGCCATTCTTATTGCCCTCAACCAGCTCAACTCGTCAGCAGAGATCCGGACGGCTTGCCGGTCCTCCTTCTCGAAGCTCCTGGGCGTCCTGGGCTCGGCGGTGTTGCCTCAGCTTCCCCAATGGATCGAAGGGTTGCTGTCGCAGAGCTCGTCCAAGGACGAAATGGCCATGTTCCTGCGTCTCTTGGACCAAGTGGTCTTCGGCTTCAAGGCCGAGATCTACGAAGTCCTCAACATGCTGCTGACGCCGCTGCTCCAGCGCATCTTTGGCGGCCTCGGCGAGCCGATCGCGGGGACCGACGACGAGATACAATTGGCGGAGCTGCGGCGAGAGTACCTGTCCTTCCTGCAGATCATCCTCAACAACGGGCTGGACGGCGTGCTCATCAGCGAGGCAAACCAGGGCTTCTTCGAGCCCATGATATCGTCCATTGTCGAGCTAGCGAAGACACTGGATGGAAACATCGGCCCGAGTCGACTGGCCTTTACGCTCATGGCGCGAATCTCTGCCATCTGGGGTGGTCCCGACGTGGCGACCATTGCTCAGAACCCCAGCGCGCCGACTGGAAACCCTAGCCCGGCCATACCCGGGTTCGATCGGTTCATGATCGACAGATTCCACACTGTGTGCTGGGAGGTGATGCGCAACCCCAGTTTCCGGCCATCGCAGGACGCGCAGACGAAGCAGGTGTTGACGGAGATTGCTAGCCTGGAGCAGGCCATCTATACCAAGACGGGAGACATGTTCATCCAGGAGCTGCAGAACGGCCTGTTCCCCAGCCTTGGCATCGACGGCGGGGAGTTCCTGAGGTCGCTCACGACGTCTACGGACAAGAAGGGGTTCGCGTCGTATCTGCAGGGTTTGCTTAAGAATAGGCAGTAGCGAGGAGCGTCAAAACAGCATTTAGAGGCTCGGGTCAGTCCCGAGCAAGCGAGCGGAGGAAGCGAGGATGGCGCCACAAGAGGCCCAAGCCGCAAGACGAGCCAAGAAAGTCGGATGCCAGGCTATAGAGATGAGAAATTCAAAAATGATAATTATACCCGCTTGGACTGTGCCCTTCACAACCTTGGTTTCCTTTTACAAGCGCATCGTTGAGGCATCGTGTGTTGGCAGGGCAACCAACCACAGCGCGGGAACTTAGCTTGAACTCAGCACTTATTAGATCTTGAGCGGTGACCAGGTTTACTTTGCTCAGTGGCAACACTGGCCAACCAGGCGCCGTTGGTACCAGCGCGTCGTTGCGCTGTATCGTCGCGCCACGACTTGAAGCTCCGCCACGGTCAAACCTTAGCAATATAAGTGATATGACCAACAGGCTAACCACAAGGCACGCTGTGGACGCCGACTAAGCAAAGCTGTACGATGTCACCATGGAACATCAAGGAATAGTATCATTGCCTCGGCGTAGAATTGCGGGCTAGGCCAGCACCAGAGCCAGTGGATCAAGGGCAGGAAGTGGTCGTGAGGGTGTGAGTCAGCTAGCCAGCAGGGGAAGTCATCATGGAACATCAAGGAATAGAATCGTTGCCTCGGCGTAGACAGTGCGGGCTATGCTAGCGCCGTCGCCAGTGGACCAGGGAGCAGGAAGTGGTCAGGAAGGCGTGATCAGGGGGTATTTGCCAGTCCTTGTCCGAAGAAGTTTTGTTAAGATTTCAAATGAGTTCTGTTCTAGTGTTTCAGAGGTTTGTGAAACCGGGCACCCGGGACAGTCGCCATGTTCCGTCCCCTACCCCTGAGGTCGAAGTTGACTCTCTCGCGCGGGCTCGCTGGCTCCGGGTAGCAATGGCACTAGTAGCCCCCCCTCGCCGTCGTACCTGCTCTGTCGTTCCAATAGCTATCGGGAACCGGCAGATCTGGCATCCACGCATAGCTAGCCTGTGGCCCGCCATGCGACGCGTATGACCGTGGTGGCGCAAGCGAAGCCGTCGACGAGGGCATGGACGACGGCATCGAAGACGGCAGGGACTGGGGGATCGAAGACCGCATCGAGGGCGGCATCGATGACAACATGGATGGCATCGAGGGCTTGAGTCAGCAAGCCAGCAGGGGAGATGGCTTAGCAAAGTATCTTCTGCTCCCAAAAATAGGGCGCCTGTATGCTGTGACAGACAACCTGCTCAACACACACCTCCCAGCTTGCACCAGGCGCTTGGACCAGCACTGCCTCTTATACATGCAAACTCTATATCGACTTGGGAGCTAGAGGGGGATTGGGGGGGGGGAAGCGTCATGTGACGGCGAGTTGGGGTCGGGCGGGGAGCACTGTCCACCATGGTTAGTCTGCTCATTCGCAGGTCTTCCCTCGTGGATGAACCTTGTTGGCCGCACATCCGTCCTGGAACCTCTCGTCCAGGGGGGGAAGAGCAGGAGGATGTGGTGAGGGCTCGTGGGAGGCTTGGGCATGCTCGTCGCTGTGGTGGTGGAGCGGCACGGCCCGCTCACATGGCAGGTACTTGCCCCATGCTGTAGACACCAGAACGAATACATGTACTTTTCACGTAGATATACAGAACCCCCCTCCCCCTGGATACATTAGGTAAGTAAGGTAGTTAGTTGCTCACCGACTCAAGAGAAACCTTCGCTGTTTGCTAGTCAGCGGCGCCAGTAAGGGGGGCGCTTTACAGTTGGCGCCCTTTCCTTTCCTGTGCGGTACGCTAGCCTCGTCTCTCGTGATATCTTCCCTGAGCTCACCTACATCCATGTAAGTGGCATCCGATGCACTCGATGCCCTCCAATTTTTCAGATATGCAGTAGTTCCAGGTTGAGAATGTAGCGCCTTTACCGCGTCCAACTTTTAGCGTTTTGGCCAGGCTTGACTTTGAGCTCACGCTTGCTGCCCTGGGGCCCTTTTGCCACCCTTCCTCGGTGTAAGTCAGGACGGCGCCATGTTCAGAGACTCAAGTTGCCTAAAGCTTCTTTTCATGAACTGGAGTAGCAGTCGTCCCTGCGTAATCACTCAAGCACTGTCTCCAGACGGCTCTGAGGGTATAAGATGCCCCCTGACCCCCCAATGCTTCTGCTGCTTCTTCCCCCCTTATATCATCAGTCTTTAATTCTTTTGATTTTATTTTGATATTCTTTACTCTCTGCCTTCGACAGAATCATTAACTTGCAAAGTAGCATCAGACAGCTACTCCTTAACATCTTCTACGCCGGGTCTACTTGGCCCGATACCTGATCCACGTCGTCATCTGGTAAGCCCTTGTCCACGGGCCTACTCGTGCCAGAGCGGTTGATTGACACACTGAACAAGCAGACACGTCTTCACAAGTCGCGATGTCTTCCCCCGTCGTCACTTTCAACAACGACAGGCAGGCCGAGCAGGCCAAGTGGGCGAACCTGGCGAGGTGGTCCGCCGCCAGCCCGGGTGCCCACCAGATGGTGGCCTCGGGCCGCCTTCAAGTGCATAACATGCACTTCCCTTGGCCGTTTGAGAGCCGGCTCATGCAAGTGGCCGTGTACGAGGCTGAGCAGGGCCGGCTCCCCAGGGCCGAGACCCTGTTCATGCTGTCGGCCTGCAGTTGCGGCGGGGAGATCGAGCCCAACATGCAGCCGGCTCGCCGCGAGCCCGCCAACCTCGTCCGGCGGCTCTGCACGGCCCTGAGGAGGATTGCCGAAGACCGCCCCGGGGACATCGACACCATTCGGATGACGTCTGCGAGGAAGCTCTGCGAGCCCATGCGCCGCATCTGGCTGGAGGGTGAGGAGCAGCAGCAGCAGCAGCAGCAGCAGCAGCAGTATCAGCAGCAGCAGCACTATCAGCAGCACTATCAGCAGGCTACAGTTCTCGACATGCCTTTTGTGCTGCTTGCAGGTCAGCCTCCACCCCCCTTCCCGGCGCCTGCTGCTGCTCCCGCCCCTGCTGTTGCTCCCGCCCCCGCCCCGGCCGACATGGGCTTCTGGGAAGTCCTCAGGGACGAGCCGGACCTCGACGGCCTGTGGGAGGAGCTCATTGTGGAGCCCCCCGCTGTGCCGGCGCCGGGTTCCGATGGCACGGAATTGGCCGCGGGGGTGGACGCGGCCATAGCGGAGTTCATCGACCCGTTGGCGGCGCCGGCACCTGAGCCTGAGCCTGAGCACGAGCCAGAGCCAGAGCCAGAGGCCGGAGGCGAGGCCGCCCCCGAGGGCAGCCCCGAGCTGCAGCCCCTCAGCGACGAGGAGCTGGTGGAGCTCTTCGGCTCGATTGACTGAGCGGCTTGGTTGGTGGCTGGGAGGACTGGGGGACTAGATTGGGTTGGGTTTTCTTGGGCGTTCATGTTGGGTTTGGGTCTGTTGTAGTTTATATTACGGGGTTTGGACATACCCCTGGTCATGTGGCGAAAGGATGTTTTTTTGGGATACCCATATTGTTATTCGGAAAGAGGAGGACAGGGGACACGATACCCCATCTTGTTATCGGCTTGGACACTGGGTATTGGAAGCCCAAAGTCGCAATACATAAATTTGTATTTGTGCAACATGAGTGTGAAACGAATCTGATGCCTGAATCTGATGCCTTACAGATGCTATAGCGCTCGCTTGCCTGATGACCCCCTTAACCTACGCATCTCCAGCCGCCTAGATGATGTAGCCGCCGCCGCCGACGCAGCGCCAGTCGCGCACACCCATGGCTTCCTCCAGTTCGACGCACCACCAGAGCATCTCCTTGGCCTTGTCCGGCTGCCCGCTCTCCTCGTGGGCCCGGGCCAGCGAGAACCAGGCGTCCGAGTAGTCCCACCCGCTGCCGAGGCGAGTCAGGCCAGAGAGCAGGGCGAAGGCACGGTCGCGGGCGGCGAGGCGGTCGACAAGGGGCAGGTGCGTGGCCTTGTACGGCGCAGGGAGCTCGTCGTCGCCGGCGCGGGGTGGCGTCGCGATGTCCGCGTCGGGGGCGGTCTGGCGGGCGGGCATGCCGAGACCCAGGGGGGAACACGGCAAGGTCTTGGGTGCCGCGTACCTTACGCTCTTGAAGGGACTCTGGCTGGACACGTCAGGGGAGCCAGACTCGGCAGTCTCCAGCTTGGGGATGGCAGGGGTCGGGAGGAGCTTTTCGCTGTAGATGTCAAGCAGAATGTTGCACAGGCCGACGGTCGCGGCCGGGTGGTCTGGGCAGTGCGTCAGGGCAACCTCGAAATCCGATCGGGCAGTGTAGGGTTGCCCTTGAGCGAGGGCCAGTGCTCCGAGCTGGATTATGTTAGCCATCGCCAGCGTGACTTCGTCCCAAGGAAAACTTACCTCGGACCAGACGTCGCCCCACAAGTCGTCAACGCTCTTCTTCTCAGCCCAGTCTGCAGCCTTTGATCCACATGACGCCGGCTGATCTCGGGCGGCTTCCGTCTCCAGGGCCTGTATCAGCTGCTGCGCCTCCGCGATGGCTCCCTTGCTGTCTTCCAACAGGTCTGCCCGGCGGTAGAATCCGGCAATCGTCAGCCAGATCCGTACCAGGATCTTTATTCGCTGCGCTCTCTGCTTGTCTGCGGAGAAATGGATCAAGGGAAGCAGATGCGGGAATGCCAGCGTGATGTTCGCCGAGGACTCCGAGTAATCGGTGGAATTCGTGGAGAGGTACGAGTTCGTCGACGGAATCGCTTTGCCTCTCGAGAACGACGACACCCGTGTCTGCGACTGCTTGCTCGAGAAGGAAATGCCATCGACCTGCTCAGAATCCACCACCGGCGTGAAGAACGCATCCCCGTCCACAACTGTCGCTTGGGGCGAGAGCGCACCCGCAGCAGCCTCCTGTCTCTGACGGCTTCCGCTCCTTTCGCTCGTCTTAAGACTGCTTCTTCTTCCCGACTCACTCCTTTGCCGGCGAGTTGAGCTCGCCTGCCGTGACCTGGGCGGGCCAGCGGGGGCGGTGTTACCGTTCGCCTCAGTGAGTTGAATGGCCGGCTTGGCGGTAGATGTGCTCTGTGAAGTTGTGGGTCTGGACACCAGAACGCCCGACTTCTCGCTAATGGTCGACGCGCTTGGCTGTCTCGTCGGTGGCCTAGATCGTTCCTTTTCCGTTTTGCCGCCAAATATGCTCCCCCGGATACTTCGCAAGGTCCCGGACGTCTTCGGCGGTCGGGTGGGCGTCGCCGACGTCTCGGTTGGTTGCACGACGATGTTGCCGAACAGTCGGGAGAACAGGGTCAGCAACTCGTAGCTGGCGTTCACAGCAGCATCCGGGCCGTCGGTAAGTTCTAGCAGGGCAAGCTGCGTCATCTTGATTTCCAAGATGCCCTCCTTTTCTGGGTCGTCCATCTCATCAACCAGGCTCCGTTGGGATCCGGTGCCCACGCCATCAACACCGGCATCGTTGAGGTGCTCGCTCCGGAAGCTGGGGTCAGCCTTGCCGAACAGAGCAGCCGATTCGTTGAATTGGTCCAGCACGCCCTCACAAGCCCGCGAGGCCATGGTGTACTCCTGCCTGGCACTCAACAGCAGGGCCAAGAGATGCCATAACGGGATGAGGGACCTCTCCTGCCAGTAGGAGCCATGAAGCAGGCTATAGCCTTCTTCCTGCCCTTTACAGGACATCAAAGCAGCTTTTGTCAGCTCAATCGCAGCCGTCAGTTCTCTCCGCTCGGCCAAGAGGAGGGCCAAGCTGAAGAAGCTCCTGATGTCCTTGGAACGACCGAACTCGGCGGCCAGAGACTTTCGAAGATATCGGATTGCCTTGCCCTGTATCTCCGTCCTCGACCCAGCTTCATGCGTTAGCCTCGACCAATGCGCATGGGAGAGGCCGATAGCCTGCCAGACCAAGGCCACGATGTGCGGAGCAACTTGTGGGCGCGGATCGTCCTTGACCCCATCCTCTGCGATTGAGGGAGTGCCGTTCTCGACGGCCTTCGGCTGTGGCAACTTCGAGAGCCAGTCCTCCAGCTCCGCTCCAAGTCGCCGCGCCTTCTCGCCAGCCTGCAGCTGTCCATAGCGGCATAGAGCCATGATGGCTTGTGCGATCGTCTCCAAAATTGTCCCATCATCGTCCAAGCTGGGCTCGTCTTCGCCAGTCTTGTCGACCCTGGCTTTGCCCTTTTTGACAATTTCCAGGTAGGAATCGAAGGCTTTGAAGGCGAGATCGAATTCAGCCAACGACAGGTGGACGGTAAACAGCGACCTGAGGATGGCAGTAGAATGATATGTCCTGGTTGCTGCGCTGTAAAAAGTCTCAAGCACGCTGCGGCTGATGGCGACTCGCCCGCCTTCACCTAAGTCCTCCTCCAGCCAACCGCGACCGCACAAAACGGACCAGTTCTTCAGTGCTTGCTTCACGAATGTTTCAACCTCTGCCCGCTCCTCGTCGGCTCTCGGGAAAGACGTCTCGGCAAGGAGGAGGGATCGGCAGGTAGCTTCTGCGTATTTAAGCTCGGTGCGAAGCTGGCTCCGTGGCGATGAACCACTTGAGATTGAGACCCCCTCGATAAATCCTGGCTCGTAAGACAGATCGGCTTCTAGAATTCGTGAGAGGGCCGCGTAGTACTCGCCCCACACGTGCCTCCGAGGGACAGAGCCCTTGAATCCATATCCCCCTGTGGTCGGTGCCTGCATGACGTGCCAGTACTTGGCCCATAGGCGGAATGGTGCGAGGGTGCTGGGGTCTGTCAAGGGCGCCTCGTCGTTCTCGATGGCCTCGCTCGACAACATGCAGTACTCGGTCAAGAACAGCTCAGACCAATAACGAAGTTGCTTTCGTATTCCCTGGTTGGACCACACGCGGTTCAGCGCCGGGATGGCAGACTTGAGCGCAGCGAGGGCTTCTGCCCTCTGCCCCTCGCGCATGAGGCAATTCGCCCTTAGATAGGCAGACTTGAGGGCGCAAACATGGCTCCATTCGAGAGTAAAATCGGTTAGGTCCAGGCTTGCGCCTTGTGCGTCGTCGTGCTTGGGCAAGCGGTCCAGAGCGAGGCCGTACTCCCCCACCACCCAATGCAGCCATCCCATGCACACCTGAGCCTGGAACTTGTCCTCCGGGCTGCGCTGCTCCGCTTCAATGGCCGTTGAGAGCTTCGGGAATATGTTGGCGACCTCGAGGTCCCGTGCGGTCGTGGCGGTGGAGGGACGAGAGGCGGCGCTGGTGGCGTTGGAGATGGCGCACTCGGTCTCGGCGGCGAGGGCGAGGCCTGGACAGAGGCTGCATCAGTTTCTGGGGATGGGTTGTTCGCGAGGCGTCCTGTCACGTACATGGTCGCTCCGGAGCGTGCTTTCGCACCTTGCGGACCAGCTCGGGCACGGCGTCCCAGTTGCCCTCGCAGCGGGCCGCCTCCAGCTGCTCGAGGTAGTTGTTGGCTTTGACCTAGAATGCCCACGGAGGGGCTACGTCAGCGTCCAAGCCATGGGAGCACCGTCGCGGCATCCCGGACGTACAGTCATGTTGCTGCCAAGCCAGGTACGTGTCGTCAACTAGCAACAGGACGGCTCCAGAGGCATCGCGGGGCCCGGGAGCTGTGATGGATCCTCAAGGGCGCTGGGGCGCGTTGCAGCCGGGTCTGACGCTGACGCTGGACGGTGCCGCAGGCGAGACGCGTGGCAGGACGATGCTGGTGATGGCCTGCGGCGTATGCAGGAGCAAAACGGCGAGCGCGGCTCACCTCGGTGGTGTTGCGAAGCTGCGAGTGCATGGGCAGCGTCGCCTCAGCCAATGGGCCCGCAGAGTGAACCCCACGACAGGGGTCCTCCCGCGAGCTGCTAACCTGCAGTACGAGTAGTGGGGACCCTGCGAGGCGCAGAAAAAAAGTCCGTCACAGACAGCTTCAGCAACGACAATTAATTCAGCATCAGCGTCGCGCAGGCTGCAACGAGCCATTGACCGGTCGCCGCTTTTGTCTTGCTCCGGAAGTGGTCTCCTAAAACCTGGTGGAAGCTACGGGCTGCAGTAAATTGGCAGCGTGCCATACATCCGGCTCATCGCGAGCGCGCCCGCCACCGCGGCGCATCGCTCTCACACGCACTTCAACAAAACATCCAGGCCACCACGTCGCCAAGCATCCCCGGCAGCCGCACATCGCTCGCCCTCATGTCCTCTCCGCTCCCGCCCGACCTGCGGGTGCTCTGCAGGAAGCTCACTTCCATCCCGCCCGCGCAGCTCCCGCACGCGCTGCCCGCCCTCACCAGACACATCGTCCGCTGCAAGGATGCGCTGTCGGCGCCGCAGGAGCAGAAGCCCAAGGACGATGCCTCCCAGGGCGCGCAGCTCGTCCACAAGCTGAAGACGAACGTCACCACCCTGCTCAACGGGCGCAGTCGCGAGGCCAGGTTCGCCGCCATCGGCCTGGTCAAGGCCCTGGTCGACGTCGGCGGCTGGGAGATGCTCCGAGCCTCCGAGCCTTGGGTGCGCGGGCTGCTGTCCATCGTTCAGGTAAGCCTTGACCAACATGCTGTCCAGGCAGAGCCCATGCTGACAGACCCATAGAAGGGCGACTCCTTCGCGGCCAAGGAGCTCGCAGTCGTGGTCCTCACGCGTATATACATGCTGGTACACCCCTACCAAACCCTCGTCAGAGAGATTGCGACGCCCACCATACCGGCATTTGCCACGGCCTGCCTTCAGCTTCTGAAACCGGCCTCGGGGTCCCCCTTTGGCATTGTCGAGACCATCTGCGGTGCCTTCTCGGCCCTGATCCCGCTCTACGCCACCACCTTCCGTCCGTTTAGCTCACAGATTCGAACCGCTGTGAGGAGCTATCTGGCCCCTACCAGCTCAGATGACGCCTTCGTACCTTGGTCGTTGCAGCGAGCTTCTGGGCAGCTTGTGGCCTCTATTCATCATGTTGCCGCAAAGTCGGGCGGCAGCGACGAATGGGCCAAGATGGTGGACGGCGTCCTTCGCGAACTCCACGCCACGGCGGACCAAGTCTTGCGAGCTGTGGACGAATCTTGGGAGGCAACGGGAGGCTACGGCCGGACGAAGGTCGATCTGAGCGGGGAACCGAGCGGCGGAGGTGTTTCAGCAGATCAATTTCCCCCGTGGACTGGACTGACCGCCGGCGCCGAACGCCTCATCGGGTTGTTTCGCCATCTCTCGGACTGCCTGCGCTGTCCGACCAAGGGAGCCGTCACTATCCCTCTCGGCAACATCATGGATGCCGTCTCCAGGGTTTGCTTAATAGCAAGGCTATCGCCAAAGTCTCAGACCTGGGACCAAGCTTTAGAAACGAACGCAGCGGTCGGGAGAGAAGAAAAGGAGGAGCTTTGGAGCAATATGCCCGACGTACATGTTGCGGCGATGGAACTCGTCCTTACGATGCTGTCGAGACTCAACAGGGGCATGCTGCCACTGGTCCCGGAGGTGCTCGACCACCTCGTCCGCGTCTTCAAGTCGGGTATGAACATCCCGAGTGTTCGCAAGACTGGCTACCGAGTCCTGGACGGCCTCGTATCCCTCGCCGGGCCAACCATGTCGAAGACCACCGTCGCTATGCTAGAGCCCCTTGTCGCGGCGTCCTGCCGCGATCTGCAGCAAGACGCGGGCTTCGTCAAGCCAGCCAGCAAGCCAGCTCCGCCATCCAAGGACTCGAAGAAGAACGGCGTCGCGAACGCAGATCTCTTCCTCCAGCCGCAGGCGTCCGCCGTGGAGGAAGTCTTCAGCCTCGACCCCGACCACAAGGCTGCAGCCGACAGCCTCCTTCCGACGCTGCTCGCCAGCCTGCCCCAGCAGCACCTCCGGCCGACCCTGCGTGGTCTTCTCGACAAGACGGCCATCCTCACGCGCAGCCGCGATGCCATGCTGGCGAGCGTGCTCAACCCCTACAAGGATCAGCGCGGCCGCATGTACCCCAGCATTCTGCCCCATCTGTCGAGGCAGTACCCTCAGGATCAGGGGCTGGAGGTCCTGAGGAGCAACCTGCGCATGAGCAGTGCTCCCGGAGGCAACGACATGCTCGCGTCGGTGAATGAGCTGCAGGAGGAAGAGGAGGACGATGTCGACGCCGAAATGGCCGACAACGAAGAGGCCGCGGAGGAGACTGCACAAGACGCCGACAAGGACGCTGAGGGTGTGCAAAAGTCTGCCATACTGCCCACCGTACCTCAGCTTGAGATGGACTTGCCAGTTCAGACCAATCCCTTCGAGACAAGAGCCACTACCGCAACGCGGGCTGGCTCGCCGCCGAAGCGCAAGCACGAGGGCCCCGACTCCAAGCCGCCGAAGCGACAAGAGGTCGAGAAGCCCGTCTCTGCTGTCGAGACGGGCCATGTCCCTCAACCGCTCATAAAGGAGGGCGCTGAAGAGGACGATGACGATAGCGATGGGAGCGTGCACCTGAACATGGAGCTGGAGGATGAGGACGAGGAAGACGAGGAAGACGAATGAACTAGAAATACTGAAGTCAGGATATAAGATTCCATTAATTGTTGGCTGTAGGCCACTGTCTCTGGGTATACCAATGTCCGCATCAGAAACATGCCCCCGTATCCTCTCGGGGGGAAGTAGCCCAAATATCTTGACCGTTCTACGAATAAGGCCCAAAGCTCTCGTCGCCCATTGACATTCCGTTAACGCCGCCGCCGTCGCCGTCCCAAACTCTAACCGAGTGGGAAAGGTGCGCTAAATATCATCGCAAAAGACGAAAACAACCGCGCCGAAAGCATCGCTTGCGTGGTTAATCCATAAGCCACGCTCTACGCTTCTCTTCTTTCTTGGCGCGGCGCTTCTCCTTATACGCCTTGAGCTCCGTCTTACTGAGACGCTGGTTCTGGCGCTCGGCCTTGAGGCTGCGGCCGTCGTGGGTGTTGGCCGCGGCGTCGACGTCGAAGAAGGCGTTCATCTGCCGGTGCGACTTGGCCTCGTCGCTGTGACGGTTGGCTCCCGCCGCGCCCGGACCCTCGAACCGGCCGGTGTGTTGGTTGAAAGCCACGGTCGCGCCGTACGGAGCGGCAGCAGACGTCGCCGCCGCTTCCTGGGCTTCTTGTTCCTGGTTGTAGACTTGGGCATACCAAGCGTTGGGGTCGTAGTCACCATGGATGGCGGGATTATAACCACCCGCAGCTGGTCTCTCGTTCACAGGTGGCGCAGGGCCCTCGGCGGCCACGGCCTGTGCAGCTGCAGTGCTGCCGGTAGCCTCCGGGACGCGGGGGTTCTCCCACTGAGTGACGCCGGTGAAGCGATTGGCAAAATACCACCGCCCGGAATACGGGTCCAGCTGAGCCTCCCAGCCGTCATCCGCGGGTTCCGGGGCCGGTTCCTCAGGTAGAGGAGGACCGTCGGGGATCGCCTCATTCGGCAGAGGAGGTGCGGTCTCGGTCTTGTCCTGGCTCTCGGTCCGATCGCCAATTTCATCGTCGGCTTTGTTTGCAGTCTTAGTCTCAGATTCCTCAACTGGCGCTGCAGTTTCGGTCTCAGAGTCCTTCGGAGCATCGTCATATCCAGCGCTTGCTTGGTCGTTCACAGTTGCTGAAGCGCCGTTCGCCGCCACTGCCGCGGGATCCTCAGCTTGAGGATCTTGCGCTCTGGCCTCAGTGGGTTCGGGTGACTTTGACCCGGACACGGGAGCTGCAGCAGCCGCAACGGGCGAACGCGGCGAAGTCATGGCGGCGCAGCGCGAAACAAGTCGCACGAAATGTTTCCTGTGAGCTGAGAGGATGTGAGCATCCTGAAATGGTGGGCCATAAAATAATACTTAATGTAGGCACCTGGAGGTAATGCGGTCGACAGTCGTGCACGTGCGAATGGCAGTTTTGTTGCGCGAGGTTCCTCTCTGTTGACGCGCAGATTTGACGACGGTAGTCAAAGAAGCGAAGCAGTCTGGAGGTGGTTGGTGGATACCTGTTAGTTGCACCACACAGGCGACGTTTCACGTGACGGCATTACGTGAGACGGACAAACTGAATGAGCGTCAAGTCGGAACCTCAGTCCCGTCCATCAGCCTGGATTTGCTCAGCAACTGCAGAATGTGATATTGTAACGTCAAAACTGCCGGCCAAAGGTTTTGCTCCGGACGAGCACTGGAAGCCGTTGTTCTGTAACTTGGGTAACTCCAAAGCGCTGCATCCCGGGTTGCCAGCGCGTCACTGCAACCCTGCCGTGCGAGTTTGCGGTTCTTCCAAAATCATCTGGCAGGCAAAACGACTTGGCTCTGGCATCTCTCGTGGGAAGTGCTCTCTTCGAATCAGTCATTCAAGCGTGCCTTGTGATGGAATATTCATGACATGAGTCACTTGGTGTCACTTGGTGGATATTAGCACTTGATGCCGCGTATTGAGACTTGATTTTTGCTACCGCCAAGAAGAATGCTTCGATTGCGTGTTCAAAGCCAAGCACCTTACACGTACGAGTACACCAGTACTCAGGGGACCTCGTCAACAAAGGCGACGCCAGCGCGGCGGTTTGGCTCCGTCACCTCCGCCTCCTCCGCCTCCTCCGCCCTCCTCCACCCGCCTACCCTGTACGCCTTGACGCCGTCGGTAAATCTCACGATCCCGTCCTGCACGCCCCATGGCACCGCCGCCACGACCCGCTTACCCCAACCCAGCCCGCCAAGTCCAGTGCCTTCCGGGTTCCCCATGCACGCCCCTCCGAGTTCTCCATCTCGTTCATCGCCTCGTGATCCCAAGAGATTTCAGCAGCCGAGACACGCCATGCTCCACACCACAGTGTCAAGAATCGAGCCACAGGCGGACTGCGTCCAGAATTCCCGTCGTTTCGTCTCGCGCATCGTTGCCGGCAAACTGCCAGTACTCGTCGTAAACACTATTGTACATAAAGTCCAGATGGCCCGCGCAGGATTGGTTCAGGCACATGTCCATCCCAAATGTGCTCGATCAAACACGATACATATTTACAAAACACGCTATAGGGCTGCTTTTGCCAGCCGACGACACCACGCCACCGACTTGAAGCCCCGTCGACAATTGTCCCGGCCAAGCAATATTTCTCCATACCACAACGCCAGAAGTAAAAATCAAATACCCCAACTTTTGAATTACCCCTGCCCCGGTCCTTTTTGTTTTTTTTGTACCCGCCTTCGCAGGGCTCGTAGCCAATGGGTATGGTTTGGCGAATCGCTGTCTCGCTTCGAGAGGCGCGGCACCACGAAGGCGCTGGCGTTTAAATGCCTCGCAAGACTTGCATGATATGCCTGGGAAGAACACAATTTAAATGTAGAACTGGCTCAGCCAGAATATAGTACGAAGCTCCACGTAGGCTTGCACCTTGCCACGGCCAGTGCCGGGGCTGTGAGTTTGGCCCTGTCGAAAGCCCTGCATCGTGATGTCGAGCCAACGCCGAGTTAGAGTGGCGTTGTGCGGAGCTGTGGCCGTAGCCTGGAGCTCGCATCTCGATCGCTGCATTTGTGGCGGCGACACTAGGCGGGATCCTCAATGCAACCCAGATTTCTGCCAGAGGCTCATCTCATGAAAAGCCCTATCTGCAGAACGGCAGGGCCCGTGGGGATCGGCAGCCGATCGACTATTTTACCAGGCGGTGCGGGTGCGACCAAGGCCGTCCGTGTTCGACTGGTCATTTTGTAGATATCCAGATGACTCCGACGCAAAAAGATGGCGACGTCAACGTTGCCATGGTCCTGTCACCCAGCTGCGACTCTCCGCCCTAGTCACCGCAGGTTGGTCTGGTCGAACGGAAACTGCTGGTGATTCGGAAACGCCATGCTGGCGCTCAGGCCGAAAGGATCCCAGTCAATGTTCTGGTCCAAAAGCTGCGTCATCGAAGGGAATGGATGGTTGGCCACGGATGCTTGGTGGTTCGAATCGTGCGGCTGGGAGACGTGGTGGCCCGGGGCGGTAGAAGTCGGCGAGAGAAGCATCGTCTGCTGATTGTCGCTGTTGAAACCGGCTGCGTATTGCCCAGGCCCGTTTGAAGCATCGATCTCGGAGTCCTCCATCAGGTCGTTTTGACCATCATATTCGTGCTCTGTGGTTATTGTGTTAGCTGAGGAACTCGGAGAGTGAGCGTCACAAGGTGGGTCCTAAGGCGTACCAAGCTGTTCAGCGTGGTTCTGGAAAGCAGGCGTTGGGTAGAACGAAGCACCGTTGCCCAGAGAGGGGCCACGGCCAGCTTGCATCATGGACGGCCTCGCGGCAGCGTTTGCGCTGCCGGTGGGCATTTGCTGTCGAGGTAGCCCCGCGACCGAGCCACGTATGGAGATGCTGTCGGATGGAGCGGGGGAGAAAGCAGAGGCGACGTTGGTAGGCGAGTTCGAGTGCGATGACGGGGTCGGTCGGTTCTTGGGGGACGTGGAGGATTTGTGAGGTGGCAATCCGGTGGACAGAGTCGTCGACCCAGGCTCGGTCTTGGGGGCGATGCTGGAGTTGGACTTCCGCGAGTGGTGGTGGCGGTTCAAGATGGCGCGCTGGATCGTGGGAGGTTGCACGAGGTTCTGCGGCATGTGGGTTGGTCCCAGATCTGGGCTGCCCGTCTTGGCGTGAAGTTCAGCCTGGACATCGATACCTGTTTGCGGCAATGTCAGTCGCGCTGGCGTCGTGGGGTGCAAAAGCAGTCGACAGATTCACTGACCCTTCTCAAGCAGGATGCGCTCGAGCAGCGAGTTCTTGTAGCGAAGCATCAAGCACTCCTCGGCGGCCGTCCGGTGGGCGGTCTGGAGGTTGTGCAGGTTGGATTCGTGGACTCGGATCGTCTCCTCGAGCTGCTTGATGTACTCGGTGCGGCGCTCCCGGAAGGCGGCCTGGGCCTGTCTGTTGCGCTGCTTGCGCTCCTCTGACGTCGCGTAGATCTAGGTTAAGGTTCCCGTGTCAGCGGCATGTCTCGCCTTGTGCGACAGTCGCACAATGGATCATTGGCGAGCGGCCAATGGGGCCCGTCACGGCAAGTAGTACGGCCCAAGGCCGTGCGAGGGTGGGAGGAGGCCTGGGGCACTGGCAAGGGGTAGGTGGAAGCGGCCTGGGAGAACTCACGGGCTTGCGTCCGCCCTTCCTCTTGGGCTGCTGGGTGTCCTGAGAGGCATTGTTGTTGGCGGCGGCGGGCGGATTCTGATCCCTCTCGGGGGTGGAACCGGCCGACTCGTCGGACTCGTCCTGGCGGGGAGGCATCGGCGGCTTATTGTCGATGGACATCTTGTCTGCCATGCCTCCGGGTCGCGGCGCGGGGCCTCGAAGACGACAGCCGCAGTGCGGCAGAGCGCCCCAGGGTCTCAAGGAAACAAAACGGCAGCGACCGTGACGTCGTCGACGGCGGGAACGGTTGCTGGCAGTGTCGAGCGACGCTGTGTGCTGTGCGAAGGGCGGCGGCGGCGGAGGCAGCGAGGCAGTCGGGTCGTCGGTCGTCGACTAGACACCTCGGGCAAGGTTTGCGGGTGTTGCAGGGGGCAAAAAATCGGCCTGGGTCCGGATGAGGCAACTGGGAGCGCGGCTGCGGCGGCTCAGCGGCGGTTGCAGCGCGGGGAAGCGACAGCGAGGGAGAAGAGCAGCGTCAGGATGGGATATCTACCCGCAACGGATAAGGGCAGGGTCGCAGACAAGACGTAGTCGTGCTCTGACGCCGAAAGACAGCCTCCAGCTTGCGAGTCGAGGACGGGAGGGACCGGTGGAAGCAGCGTCCCCGAGGGTTTTATGTAATGGGAACTGTGAAGAGGGGTGCTGGGGCAGCCCTGGACGCCTTTTCACCTGGTGCGCACAGCGGCGTCCCCCCTCAGCCCCCATCGCCGGCGCCCGCGTCGACGCCCACGCCATGCCATGCCATGCCCATGCCCATGCCCTTGCCCATCCACATCCGCATCCACATCCACATCCACCATCCACCACCCACATCCACATCCACGACCGTGCGTTCCCACGCTCCCGGCTGATGTCGTCCTGTCCCCAAGCCCACTCCACCCCCGGCCCCTGGGCCGCCGGTGGAGCGAACTCGGAGACGCTGGGCTCGCCCACCGGCAGGCGTGGAGTTTCGCACGAGGCCTTGGGAGATTCCCAACGCACCCTGCTGGTTGGCCCACCGCATCACCTGGCCCGACTGGACTTTCTTCACCCAAGCCCCTCCCCGCTCGTCAATCCATATCCGCGCACTGCGACGGCGAGGCGTCCGCCCGTTGCTGCAGATTCGACCGGTGACCGTGCTGCTGGCGCTGGCGCTGGCTTTCACGGCAACTCGATGCCTGCCTATTCGGCTGCCGCGTGTCGACGAACCCGTCCCTGCCAACAGAGCCTACTACGTACTACGTACGCATCTTACCCGGACGCGATATTCTACCTACCTTAGCGAATTCCCCGCTTCTGTCTGTTCGTTCCGTGCTGCCCGCAGCCCGCCCCCTGCTGGTACCTCCCGGTCGAGTCATGGGGACTCGTCGCGTCCTCGATCCCCAAGCGGAGGCGATGTACGCTGCCGACTGGGCCGGATCAGATCGTTTTTAGTCTTACGCGCCGCGCCCTCGAGCACACACGTAGTTGCAGACAATAGAAAAACGTCATGCTTCACCGTTTCCCCTTGCTTTCACCCCTCTCATCGGCAGTTCCAAGCACGTCTGTTTCACCCGCACGACCCCGCCAACACTGCCTTTGGGAGACGCCGAGAACCGGCGACGAGACGGAATGGCGCTGGGCCAGGGCTGTCTGCTAGCGCCGGTCTCGAGGCGACCTGAGCTGAGCCAAGCCGCGTGACCTGTATGCTGCTTATTTCTGCGGCTTTGCGGAGGTACCCAATGGGTACTGTGAGCGTCCGTCCCAGCCAGTCGTCGTGTAAGTACTGTAGTCCCTACTCCGTACTCCGAACTGTCCGTCGATGTTACGAGCCTTTCATTTCCACGTGGGTTGGTCGTGGTCGTCATGGCGTGAGAAAGCCTTTGCCCTTTGTTCAGGATAAACATGCCCGTCTGACCACCCCGGGATGTGAAGTCGCTCGACGTGCTGATCTACTCCTCCGCCACGGTCGCATGAAGAACCACAATGCCTTGCCAACAGGATTCACTTGCCGACGCCGAGGGGAGGGTCCATGTCTGGGTGTTGGGCCGCCTCGTTACGTGCCGGGGGGTCTCCGTGAACCAGCCCGCGGATATCAAGCTTTGGGTGCAAGCCCGAGTGACTTGAGCTCGTATGTACGAGTACGAGGAATGGGATAAAGCCGCCCTGAACGGACGGCGCAGCGCATTATTTGCTCCGTAAACCGAAGAGAGCAGGGCATGGTCGAGAATGTACCGTACAGCCCTGTCGCTTCTCGCCAGCACGGAATGGATACGTAGGCCAGGTAGGTATGTGGGCGGAGGTAAAGTCCGGGTGAGGCGCGGGTTGACAGTCCAGGGCGACTAGCGACGGTGTGCAGCTCAGTCCCAAAGAGTCGTGGACGGCCCGCGTTGACGAGACCTGCCGACCTGATTGCGTGCAGAGGACGCCTGCTCAGCTCTCCCTACAGACCCCTTGTAGTTCGTTCCAGGTTCATGCCGTGCTTGAGACGCATCTACTTTCTACTTGCAGCGGCGCCACGGGCTGTTCATGCCCGCACGCCGTTTCAGTGACGGCGACGCGCCGGAGAGTTGCGAGCAACCCCAAGCGGCATGGGGAGGTTAGCGACCGACGAGACAAGCTTTCTGCACCTCGACACCAGCAAGATTGATGAAGGCCAACCTCGTGGGTCAGGGGACTTGAGCGCCTCGCTCTAGCTGCGCTGTCTCCCGTGTCGACCGAGCGGAAACCACCCTGGTCGGGCAGGAGGCTGCCGTGTCTGGCGTAGCGGGATGCGAATCTCGAACACGGGAAGACGTAAGAATTAAGCCTACTTCGACCGGCCTAGCATGTCCCGAGCACGAGTGCCACCGGCCGAGACGGGTGTTTGGATGCCGCGTGACAGCGTTTCTCCCCAACAACCAGCCACGTGCTTGTCCTCAGGTACGAGTGCAAGCGCTTCGACATCGTATTTTCTTCTTCTTCGTCCCATCCCTCCTGCCCGGGGCTCGGAGCGCGCTTGGCTGGCGGGAAACTCTCGCCAGGCGTTGCTGGCCCAATGGAGCGGGCTGCCTGGCGGGATGCAGAGGGAGGATGGAGGGTGGGATTGGCGTGGGCTCGCGCCGAGTGGTGCCTGGCTTGCCTTTGCCCGGCTTGGCCAGCCGTACCCCGCCCACGACTTGACGAGGACCGCCCCCAGGGTCGCGAAAACTCTTCCCGAAGCTGAGTGTCCCCGGCTTCTCCGTGTCGAGCGAGGGGTAGCGGATCGTCGCCGTGTGGAGGCAGTGGCTGGCGCCTTGGATCTACGAGCACTCGTGCACATCGAGACGTGCGCCATGTTACGAGCACGTCTCGAATCGAGGGAGCCGTCACGGACGACGAGCATGCGTCGAACGGGACGAACCGGACAATCGCTGCCGTCGCCCTGTCCAGTCGGGCTTTGTTCCAGGCGTCGAGACATGCGCAGATGTTCGTGGCGACGCACCTCAGCCGCCTGCATACACATGCCGTGACCAGTTCAGCGAATGGAGTGGGACGGCTATGCGCCGGAACGGACGTATGCTGCAATTCCGAGGAGCTATCACCACCAGTATCCTACAGCCTCGAGTCTTTCGTCCGTCGGAACCCTCGTCGTGGACCGGGTACGAGGTCGTGCTGGCGGTGCACACAGCCGCATTGATGGCTCGCCTGCTTGCGTCCAAGCAGACTCCTTGACAGGCTTTGCTGGCCACGACCCACGGGCACCGTGTCCACTGTGTCTCGTGAACACCACGATGTGCCTGAGAGACGGTGAACTGCCCGCCTGCTCAAGTGGGCCAGGCAGTAGGACACGAGGACATGACGTCCTGCGAGGCCAATGGGCCTCACTTGAACCCAATTGCCGCCGGCGGGCCGGTTTCGTGTCATGGCGTGGCTGGCTCTGGAAATGAAGCCTCTCCATTGACCACGTCGAGCCAGTCCGAGTCGTCGTGGCGTGGTCATCTGACCAGATTTTTTTCTGCAATGGCCTGGGGAGCACCAGCTGGCCTGACTTGGCGTCGAGGGATGGGCTTCTAGAAGGGTTCTGGCGTCGAATCAGAGCCTTGCCGGGTTCAGAGAGGGTCCGATTTTCGGGCCCTTCGTGTTCAAGCCATTGGATGCTAAACCAATGGTGCCATGCCAATCACTTTGCATCATCAGGGTACTCGTGAATCGAGGCTTGCCGTCGCTTCGTCTTGAGCGAGTAAAGGATCCTCCGTTCGAAACGATTGAGCGTATGCCGGCAAGGTGGTCGGCTGTTCGACCCTGGCATGCCAATGCGTGACCCATTGTTGCATTGTACAGACACAAAGCGGAAGCACACACATATTCAGTCCGACGTCATGCCTTCATCTTAATTAGTTGCCGCACGCCCCCAGAGGAGAATGCCTGACGACAAGCCGCTCAGGATGGGGATACAGATGTTCTGAGACTGAGATCGCCCGAGGCTGCTTCACATGACCCAGCTGGTGGCATTGTTGCCTGGCGTTGGGAATTGTTGAGAGCTGGCGTGGCAAGCTGACCGCTGACGAGGGAGCGCCGGATAACCGGTGAGAAATGCTTGTTGTCTGCTGGAGGTGTGCATGTGATGCGTCGGAGGGCGCTCGATTCGTTGTCGTATTCAGAACAAGCAGGCTGACGCGTAGTAATGGGCGAAGTGCGAGCGTATCTTGTTTCTGGAACCTTGGGGCCAGGATGCCCGACAGCCGATACTGCTACGTAGTACTCTATGCTTCGGGGACGCGAGCATTTTCATGTGCAGAACTGGCACGCAAAGGACGACGACATCTCGAGGCGATAATTACGTTGTACTTGGTCGGACTTGAGGCGGCCGCGTACGGTGCGTACAATGCACGTCGGTGTTGGCACTGTACGTGTCGCACAGTACGCGGCGCAAATGTCTGAGCTTGGAGCTTGGGCCACGGCCCGCAGCCCGAAGTAAACAAACCATCCCCCGCTGGTTGTCAACAAACCCCAGACGCCAACTTGACATCATCAAACCTAGCCGACGCCCTGGCGCATTCCTTGTCATCCACTCTTACTCCGCTGAGACGCGCTCCTTCAGCATCACGTCCGCGCAACACCAAGGATTGAGCGCATCTCTGGCCATGACGCCGCCGACTCATCGTCGCTCGGCGCGCCTCGCCAGTGCTTCGATCAAGGTAACGCACCCCCGCGCTACTGATTCTCTTAGTGCTCGCTTTCTCAACTTCTTCTATCAGGAGAAAGCTGCGTCCGAGCTGCCACCTGTCGCCGAACACAAGGAGACTCCCCGCCGCCAGAAGCCGAAGCCCGTCGACGATGTCTCTCCTCGTCGGCAGCAGCCGAGCACGCCGGTGTCTTCGGCACTCAGGCCTCCACACGACGAAATGCACCCAAGCAAGGTCCATCCCACTACAGGGGAGCCTTCGTCCGCCCTTCGACTCGGCTTCTCCGATATCCCCTCTGACAAGGACGCTCGCCAGTTTGGCCTGCCCTCGACGCCATCGAAGATCGGACACATGCCGTCGTCACCGTTCACTTTCTGCTTCGCTCGGGAGGGTGCGGATGCCACGCTGAGCAGTGACGCGCAGCGCATGATGGATGAGATTCGAGGCCAGGCTGCGAAGATCAAAGCCGACCTCGTGGCCCAGAGAGATGCCGAAGACTCGTCTGCTAAAGTCAAAGCCCGTGCCATCGCCACTCCCAAGGGAAAGTCCGGACGCTACAGTGCTGCGCACATGGCCGAGTTTAAGAAGATGGACTCGATCGAGGGACACGCTTCAGCTTGGAGGGCGCAGAACGGACGCTTCACACCCGTCAAGACGAGCCTGAAGCGTTCCAATTCCAAAGCAAACCTCGATGCCACGCCAATATCTCAAAACTCTGGCGGCAAGCCTTGCCTTTCCAGCAAGCGTCTTGATGAAGCCTCCGATCAACGAACTCTGCGTAGCTTGAAGCGCACTTCATCCGTCGCAGATCTCGACCACGTTCCGCAACGGGCCAGGGCAAAGGCACCGGAGCCCACTGCAGCAGTGGACAGAGCTCTGCCTATCGCCAAGCGTGAGCCTCAGTCTGCCGTCAAGCGACTCAAGCAGCGCCAGGAAGATGACACGTCGACTTCTCGCCCGATATCTCGAGATGATATTTCGCAACCATTTCCCAAGCCGCTATTTGGATTGGCGCGTCTCATGAGCCCTACGAAGGCTTCGCTTGCCCATGCCACAGCTGTCGGAAAGCCTACCATCTCTCTGGTGCCCCCACCACCAAAGTTGGCCGTACCAGGCCTGGCCAAGTCCGCCACGGCGACAAGCATCGGCTCGATATCGACTACCGCTGACCTGAAGCGCCGCATCATCAGCCCTGGTCGTTTCCAGAAGGTCAAGTCCATTCTTCGCGGGCAGAGGGTCGACACAAACGGGGCACAGAGCGCGATACCCCAGCCTGCCTCTCAGACTTCGCTGACCCCAGCACCGCCGCGTACTGAGAAGGACTTACCACCCGTTCCCCTGACTACCCCGCGCCGCAAATTGACAAAGCGTGTGGCCTTCACGCCAGAGACGACCAAGGCGGCGATGTCCCAGCACTCACCGTCGCCCAAGAAGCCGAGCGATACCAGCGACAGAGTCCCTCTGCAGGCACTCGATGCTCGATACCTAGGCCTCGATGAGGTCCTGGCTCAATCCAAATCGAGCAATGATTTGTATCCGGACCTCTCTCCTCTGAAGCGCTTGGTCGAGCCGCAGATTCAGCACGGCAAGGCTGGCGCCGCTCCATCAGCTGGAACTTTCACCTTCCGGAGCGATCACACAATCAAATTCGAAGATGCCTCAGCCAAGGGATTCGGCGCCCACCCAGGCCAGTCAAGCCTGCGTCACGTCCGTGGCTCCACTATGCCTGTGTCGGGTATGCCGGGCAGCTTCCCTGCTCCTCCATCTCCCAGTTCGCACCCCAACAAGGAGAACGCGATGCCATCGCCGGCCAGGATGCTTCCGGGAACAGCTCACGGAATGCCGAACAAAAAACGTCATCGTGCCAGCTCGGACGAAGAGGACGCAGAGCATGAGGCGGCGCAGCGTGCCATGAAGAAGCACAAGAATGAACATGTTCCCGAGGGCCAAGCCTTGCTGGCTCCCCGTTTGGTGGGAGCCTCCAATGCCAGTGGTGCAAAGAAGACCCGCTTCGGTCGATCGCCGGTCAAGACTCCTGGCCGCACTCCCAGTCGAACCCCTCATCGAACCCCCGGCCAGGCTCCCATGTCGGCAAGCCCAAGCAAGAAGGGCTCCGTACTGAGTATGAGCCGCCTCAACATGCTCGCTCGCCCGAAACATCGAGGCTAGGCCACCGGCGAGTCTTATGAGGCCATGAAAATAACGCGGACCACCACTACTTGTTGCGAATGTACAGCATGGTGCATTTTCTTGAGATGGGAGCTGCGGTGAGACTTGGTCTAGCCTACACCAGGGGGTTGCCAGGAAGGAGCGTGATTTACCTTTGCGACTGGCGCTGGATTATGTCGCTTGACCGCACACCAGGATTTTACGTGTGCTGGGTTGATATTTCTTGATGACTCTTGCTTTGCTTTGCGCAGACCTGCTGTCAGATATGGTGTTCACGGGTAAGGAAAACGGCGTTGAGCAAAAGGACATCGGTTGCGAATGGGGTCGGATGAGAATTTGACAGTGTATTATCTTGTATTTACTACCTGGCCGGATATGAAGCGCCTACCTAAGGGGGTATGATCAGTCCCTGGGACATGTACAGAATCTGTGATGGTCAAGTGACCGGTACTGCTCTTTCCCTCCCACCTCGCCGCCAGTAGGCGTGCTGTTCCGATTTAACTTCGCCGTAAATCGCCCTTCCTTCCATTCCAGTACAAAGGGTCACTGGGGTCATACATTATTACCCTTTGACACTCAACCAATTCAGTATCTTTATCAATGCTCGCTCCATACTGCGAGCAACCTCGATCCGCGCCGAAGGCAATCTCAACACCCTTTGAGCGATCAAGGCAACTCCTGTTCCCTACAAGACTTCCCGGCATGCGAACTTTGAGCAATACCGATGTGTTTACCTGCACCTTCTGCTTCAACGCCACTGCGGGCCCGCCGCACGTACTCGGGCGCTCCAACCGTCTCGCCTGCAAGGCGTGCTACACGGCGCTCCTCGACCTCTCGATCTGCTGGGTATGCGGCGAGATGATATTCCGGGACGACGAGTGCGTGAGCTTCGGATGGTGCTTCTGGCACAGGGCATGCTACGGCTGCCTGCTCTGCGGCAGCCGCATGATATACGCTGGGGTCCCCGTCCGGGCTCTGTTCGAGGACGCGGTGGAGCTGGCGGATGGAGAAGCGAGGAGGCGGGAGGTCACGAAACCGCCGCTATGCGGCTTGTGCGTGGCCGAGGTGGAGATTGATGAGCTGGGCGAAGAGGCGGTCGTTCAGAAGGGCCTGGAGAGGATTGAAGCTGTCGACGGAGGCGTGACGAAGAGCCGCTGGGCCATGAAGGACAGCCTAGGGCGGAGACCGGAACAGACAAGACGAAGCCCAGATGTGAGGTCTCACCTTTCCAGGCTGCGAATATTCTCTGACATGCAGACAGGTCTCATCGCAAGGCTCTCTTTCAGGGACCGGAGGAGACGGCGCGGCAGGGAACATATCCAACATGGATCCGCCGTCGACTTTCACCATTTATGTTGACCAAAACGATCCAATAGATGGCATCTCATTCAAGCCTAGTCCTCTCAAGCCTGTTCCCCTATTCATGCGACCACCGGAAACGGGAACATTCGCAAATCTAGGAAACCAGTCTACTCCTAGCGATGATACCGGGAAAGGCGCAACCACCGACATGCTCGACTCGTGAGAACACTGCTTTCAGACAACGGAACTCTGGCATACTCGTTACGTTGTCATAATACGGGGCCGCCCCTCGGTAGTTCAGTCCAAACGTCTCAACTACTCAGGAAGAAGCTTGTGAGGAAGCCTCGTCAACGTTGAACACATCGAAATGACACTGACAATGCGGCTCCGATTTCACTTACGTGAAGGATACTGCGACGTTCTTGCGCAGGAGCCCTCAGGTGGTTTATCAAAAGAACTTTGGACAGGGAACAAGCACAGTAGTTCGGCATTGAGAAACGAGAGCCGCTTTGGACCACAGACGGCCGCTTCATCTGAGGGTTGTCCGGAGTGTGTCTTGAGCATGGGCACGAGCCTTGTCCGGGGCTTCACCTACCTAAACAAGACCTAGAGGAAATGAAACAAAGCTTGCAGCATGCTGCCGCCAGCACATTTTGCTATTACTGCAAACACTTGCACCGTGTTAGACCATAGTTGTCGAGCTTGGTATTGCTGACGGTGGCTTATACGTAGTACGGTGTCTGGAGCCAGTCGACGGGCGCTCGCTTCGTACCCGAGCCGCTTCGGCTAATTAGCGGCTGGAGAACCCCATGCACAGTCAATCCCTTGAGCGGCCCTCGAGCACCAGCTGCAACGCGCCGCGGGCTTGCATTGGCCTGCTGGGACCGGTGGAGAGCTGGCTGTAACATGCAAAAGCAAACGGGCATGTGTATCCTGTAATGAGCCGCGCGGGAGGCAGCTTTGCGGCAGAGAGTGGCCACCAATTGGTGGTTATGGGAGCTTATTGCGGTCCCGAGCCCTAGTTATGGCGAGCTTGAATGGTACCTGCTAAGAGCTGTCAACGGCCACGGAGCGCGCTGTCGACGCCCATCCACAAACGCAAGGCGCCCGCGAGGCCCGAGGCGACGCCGGGGTCTGGATCCTCTCCTCGGGTCGCCGACTGAGCAATGCGAGAGATGCGAGACACCCCATGCGACGACGTGCAGAAGCAAGCAACAGCCGCGCGCAGAAGCGACAGCTGCGTGCGGCGAGCTCGTTGCCGTGTTGGGACGGGCTGGCCGGGGGCGGGGGCCCCCAGGCGCGCTGTTAGCGTCGCGCACCGGCAGCCGCGCGGGATGCCTAACAGGCCAGCATCGGAGCCCTAACAGGACGACCACAAAAAATTACGGAATTACGCGAGAGCGGGCCTGTGGGACACGCTAAGGCGCTGCGTACGGGCTCTGCGAGTGGCGGGCCAGAAGCAGCCAGAAGCACCAGCGACCCCAGCAGAGCCAGCCCAAGCCCGGCCCAGCAGCCCGTGCATTTTCTTCCTCGCTGCCTCACCCAGCTCTGCTGCCACCTGAGGAAGAGAAGAGAGGTGCCCACACCCCGACCCGACCTACGCGCTTTTCACCCTCCCAGAGGTCATGCCAGCGTAGCACCGCTCCCTTGCCACCACACGAGCAACCCGACCGCCGCCATTGAACTGACACGGTAGCCGGCGACGAGCCCGACGACCAACATGTCCAACGTCGCGTCCCAGGTACGAAGATGCCCTCTCGTCCTCTCCAGTCCTCTCCAGTCCTCTCCAGTCCCCTCCCGTCGCTTTCCCTGCCGCGCCTTGACGACGACGCCGCCGCCGGCCAGCTCCCGCCGCCGCGCTGCTGCTGCTGCTGCTGCTGCTGCTCGACGCAAGGGAGCTGCTGCCGACGCCGCGTCAATGCCTTTGCCTCATCGCCGCTCGCCGCTCGCCGCTCGTTTGCTGATGCTGACTCGCTCGAACAGAACCGTTTTGCCTACCTCGGTACTGTCCCTTGCCAAGCCACCTTCATGCCGCGACCGAGCTTCGCATGGTCCTCGGTCGCGATGCTCGACGCCCCCGAGCCGCGAGACCAATTGGCCGACGTCATGCTGACCGTGGATGCGCAGGCAACGACAGCGACGGTGAGGAGAAGCCCACCGTCCCCGTCAAGACCGTCGACAAGACCGCCAGCCGAACCACCAAGCGCAACGTCGAGCCCCAGGCGCCCGCCGCTCCCGCCGGCCGCGCCGCTGGTGGCAACCGCCGCCCTGCCGCCCGTGGAAGCGAGGGTGGTGAGTCTTCCTGCGGGAGCGAGATGCTGATGTTCGTTCCGACCATGCTGACGTCTTCCTCTGCAGCCTTCCGTGACCGCGGCGCTGGTGCCGACCGCAACCAGGGCCGGCCCACTGAGGAGACCCCCCGAGACGGCCCTCGAGGTGGCTACGGTGCTCGCGTCCGTGGTGGTAAGTCATTCCACGTCACGCGCCTCCCGTTTCGACACGAGGCTACCGGAGAAGCATGACATGCTGACGCAGTATAGGCCGCGGTGGCCGTCGCCCCCGTGAGCAGGATGACCGACACCCTACCAGGAGTGCCGGCCATGGGTACGTGCCCCGTGTTATCCCCATCCCTTGATGTGGCGCCAACTAACGGAAAATTGCAGCGGCTCCGACAAGCAGGCTGCCCAGTCTTGGGGCGCCACTGAGGGCGTTGCCGAGCTGAAGGACGAGCAGGCTGGCGATGCCATGGCCCAGTCTGAGCGGAAGGACGCGCTCGCCGAGGAAGGCGCTGCCGAGGAGCTCGCCGAGGCCGAGGACAAGAACGTCTCCTACAGCGACTACCTTGCCCAGCAGGCCGAGAAGAAGGCCGCGCTCGAGTCCGAGTTCAAGGTCCGCGAGGCCAACGAGGGCAGCAAGCTCGACAAGAAGTGGGCCACCGCCAAGGCCCTCGAGAAGGAGGAGGAGGAGTTCATCTCCGGCGGCGCCGGCAAGAAGCAGCGCGAGCGCGAGCGCAAGGTCAAGCAGACCGTTGACTTCGACCCCCGCTTTGTCGAGACTGAGCGCAGCTCCCGCGGCGGTGCCCGTGGCGGCCGAGGTGGTGCCCGCGGTGGACGCGGCGCCAGCGAGCGCGGCCGTGGAGGCAACTTCCGCGGTGCCCCTCGCGGCGGTGCCCCCCAGGCCCCTCGCGGCGGCCGCGGCGGCGCTGCCCCCATCAACACCAAGGATGAGGCCGCCTTCCCCAGCCTCGGCGGCAAATAAGCGCGCCCTCGCAGCGGCACGGGCTCGCTCCGTCCCCCTCCCGCGACCCGCGAACACACGCCCTCGGCTGTGGCCGCGCCGCGTGGGCCGAGGGGACGCCAGACGGCCCCAGGTCCCCCCTCCCCAGCTCTCGCGAGTTCGGAGGGCAGGACCACCACCTCTTGTGTTTGATAGTCGAGAGAAAAAAAAAGTCGCGACCATTGGTATTTTGCGGTTGATCCGCCTGCCACGGCGGCGGGCGGATGGAACGGACGGAAGCTCATTTTCGAATGGATCAAAGTTGCTGCTACCTGTGTGCCTGGGTGTTTCAGCTTAGTTAGAACTGTGGGTTCCGTATAAATATCAGTTTTTTCCTGATTTCTACTTGCGCCGTAAACTTCTGGCGTGACGTTGGCGGCTGACGGTCATGGCTGAGAGCAACAGCAGGAGCAGTCGTCACTGGTACAGCAGCGGTGTTACGTTGTTTGATCAAATCTTCTACCCGTGGCCGGGCATCGCCTAGCTAGACGCGATGCGCGGTCCTCGAGTGTTCATTTGCTCCTGCTCGACTCTGCTTTTTGCCCCGAGCCCTTGGCTCTTCCCAACGCGGCCGCCGTCCTTTATATAAAAAAAATATCCTCACATGACGCTTTTATAAATTACTGGCAAAACTCATACGACTTGACTTCCCTCGCCCAGATCTACTTGAGGATGGCGGCCAGCTCCTTGACGACGGCGTCGCCCACCTCCTTGGTGGTGGCGCTGCCGCCAATGTCCTTTGTCCGCAGGCCGCCGTCGATGGCGGCCTTGACGGCGTCCTCGACGGCCTTGGCCTCGTCGGGGAGGTTGAGCGAGTAGCGCAGCATCATGGCGACGGAGAGGATGGTGCCGATGGGGTTGACGATGCCCTGGCCCGAGATGTCCGGGGCGGAGCCTGCGTCGGGAGTATGTAAGTAAGCATGTGGCCACGGCTTCGCGGACCTCAGGAGTTCCGCGAGGGCTCTAGAGAGTGGGGATCGTACCGTGGATGGGCTCGTAGATGCCGTTGCACCTGCTCTTGCCGTCGGGGATGCCGCTCAGGCTGGCGCTGGGCAGGAGGCCGATGCTGCCGGGGATGACGCTGGCCTCGTCGCTGATGATGTCGCCGAACAGGTTGCTCGTGACGACGACGCCGTTGAGGCCGCGCGGGTTCTTGACCATGATCATGGCGGCGCTGTCAATGAGCTGGTGCTCGACCTTGAGGTCGGGGAACTCGGCCTCGAACGTCTCCGTCATGACCTTGCGCCACAGGCGGCTCGTGGCCAGGACGTTGGCCTTGTCGAGCGACCAGACCGTCTTGTCGCCGCGCTTGCGGGCCAGGAAGCCGGCGAGGCGGGCGACGCGCTCCACCTCGGCGCGCGAGTAGGGCTCCATGTCCCAGGCCTTGCCGTCGCCGGCGTCCTCCTTGCGCTCGCCGAAGTAGATGCCGCCCGTGAGCTCGCGGACGATGACGAAGTCGGTGCCCCGGCAGACGCTGGCCTTGAGCGGCGACGAGTCGACGAGGGATTCGGAGGCGAAGAAGCAGGGGCGCAGGTTGCCGTAGGTGCCCATCTCCTTGCGCAGCCGCAGGATGCCCTGCTCGGGGCGGACGGCGCCGGTGCCCCATTTGGGCCCGCCGATGGCGCCGAGGAGCACGGCCGAGGCCGACTTGGCGGCGGCGAGGGCCTCGTCGGTGAGGGGGCTGCCGGTGGCGTCGATGGAGCACTGGAGGGAGGCGAGGTGTTGTCAGCCGTGGACGCAGCCAGGGAGCGAACGGAGCGGGCGGAGGGGCCAACTTACACCTCCCATCAGGTGCTCTTGGAGGTTGAACTTGCCCGCGCTGGGCCTGTGCTGCTCAATCGCCCGGAGGACCTGCGACAGCAAGTCAGCGACCTGCCCCGACGACACGCGCGAGCGACCGACTCGGCCCTCTCTCCCTCTCCCGCCGTACCTTGACGCCCTCGGCCACGACCTGTGCAAGCTCACGGTTAGCTCAAGCCAGCTCGTCGCAGCTCCCACGAGCAGAACGCACCTCCGGACCGCAGTGGTCGCCGCCAAACACCACGATGTTGTGCTCCGCCATGTCGAAACGTGATCTGGGCTGCTGCTGCTGCTGCGCTTCCTTGGGGGCGGGGTTGGTTCGTCTGGGGTTGAGGAAATTGGGCAACGTCACGGCGAACGGGATGGTTTATTATGGTTTTAAGAGAGAGAGAGAGAGGAAAGAGAGTTGAGTTCCGGACGTCGGCGGCTGGTCGTGGTTCGCTGCCCCTCCACGAAAGCGGCTCCCCCACCAGCCGAGATCGGAGACGGCATCCCTGCGTGGCCCTCGTACGATTGCCGAGGGCCAGGCGTGCGTGTGCTCCGTACGTCCATTGCGTGTTAACTAACCGAAGTGCTGACTGCGTCCCGTCCACTGCGACGAGCTCGCGTCGTCGATCCCCCTTTCAGGTGGCCAGTTGTGGAAGTTGCTTGTTGTTGTGTATTTCTTTGCTTGTTTCTTTGGTTGTTAGGCCAGCAGCCATGGCTGGCGGCTGGCTACGTAGCTCGGGGGGGCTTCACTAGCGGAATGACGGGTGTTTACTGGGACCAAGTCAAGGTCAAGCTCGACTGCACCAAGCCTTCTGCATCAATGGATTTGAGTGAAGAAGCCCGGTAAGCAGCCATGCAGATCAGAGCTTCGCGACGAAGCTAGCTGGCAAATTCCTTGATCGAAGGCGCCAACAGCTGCCCTCTCGACCGCGCCCGACCCTTTCACATGGCAAATAGGCTAAGGCACTTTTGACGCCCGAGCCGCATCCTGTCATTCATAGCAACGTGCCGTGGGCGGAGCAGGTCACTCGAGGGCTCTCCAACGGCTACGAGCTCACCGGCGATGAAGACCTGTCCGTCGCTGGTGAGAATTCGGCGCGGTTCAAAGCGCACTTTACGCGGGCTCACAAATCGGCGCTCTATGGCGGCATCGAAGCTCGTCAATTGTATCATGGCTTCTCAAGTCGATGCAAATCCTATACAAGAGGCATTAGGGTATTAACTCATACGTACATTGCCACAACATCCCATCGTGGCAGAGAGCCGACCATTTCTTTTTGTTCCCCTTGCCCATATGCAGCATCAAGCGTGTACAAATCCTCTCCCAGAGGAACCGCCCTGCCATCACCTAAATGACTTGAAGGATTTGTTCGCCAGTGGTGACACCATCCCTCCGATTCCCAACGCGTTTTCTCGGGCTCTTCTCCCGGTCATGTTGGCCGTGTTTGCACAGAATCCACATATGTAAACGCTTGGCCTGGAGCGTTTTGTAATATTGATGCACCTGCCATGAAGCCACATCTCGCACGACTCGCTGCATCCAAGTTAGCTACGCGCCCGTAAATCATGGGCATTGCGCCAGGAATCGTACCACTGAAGCATGAAGCCGTCTCCTTCGTCTGCTGAAGTTTTGTCGCAAACGCATCGAACGCCGTGATCATCCGGCCCCCAACTCGACTCCGTCAGGCTTGTCGGCGAGATTATGCCGCCAGAGAAGTGCATCCCGATGCCAGTCGAGACATGCCGCAGTGAGCGTGCACTGCCTTCCTTTGACCGTTTCTGTCGATCCTCCAACACCTTGCGCAGCTCGCTGGTTGCGTCCCCGCCCTTGCTCTGGCGTTCGTTGACAACCGTCTCGGCCTCGCTCTCGGCATCGTTTGCCGAACTATTTGCGCTTCTGGCGCTGACACTTCGTCTAGAGGAATGAAAAATGGACCCGACGGGCTTGCGGGGATCCGGAAGCGCGAATGAGGCGTTGAAGGAGTTGTTGCGGCTGGGGATAATGATCGGCTCGTCGTCGGTTGAAGAGTCGTCGTCGGATGAGTCCCAGCTGCGGCTTGCAGAAACACTCTGTGAGCTTCTGCTGCGCCGGACAATGTTGTCTCCGCAAGACCCGTCGCCCACGACGGTGGTTTCAGCCCTAGCCCGCCCCTGGGCGTCGATGGTAAAACGCACAGAGGTTCGCGGTCGATATTGGGGAGACGTCTCCGGGATGGATGCCAGGCTGGACAGTCGACAAAGAGACTTGGACGGCGAGACTCTCCCTGATGATCGGCCACCTGATCTAGCGGCTGACGGGCCGACTCCGTTGTGTACTTGCGGCGCTGGCCGAGCGGCTGGGGCCAAGGTCGGGAGCGAGCCTCGACCGAGGGCCCTTTTGCCGCGATTCTCGCTGAAGCTGCGTCCGAGCCCTGGTCGCGCTGAGGACCTGATGGGAGAGCTGGCAACGGCCCGGTCTGGCAGCTTGCTGTTCCTTGGCCCTCTCACGCCGTTCGACCTGCGGGCTTGCACTGAGGGTTGGCTGCTGCCGGACTCAGCGATAGCTGCTTCTGCAGAACCAGACTGGGCCGTGGCGTTGAAGTCGGCGTCCATTGCCGAAGTTTGAGGGCGGCTGAACAGCAAGCCTGGGTCGACACCGTCCCCTGGAAGGACAATGCCGAAAGGGTCGTCCAGAGCAGTCGGATGCGTGCCTTGTGTTGAGGAGCCGTTTGCGACGGAGGGTGCGGGTTCGGAGGCCGGTGGCTTTGGAGCCAATGTCCGTTCGCGCCTCGCTGGCTGGACATTCTCCTGGTTTGGCACAGGGGGCGGGATGTTGGCATCTTGGAAAAGTTGGATGTCGGCGTTCCAGTCAAAAGACCCCGTGTGGCGGTGTGACGACGGAGTGGGCGGCGGGAAAGCATGCGGCCCGGTAACGCTGAAATCCAGGTCCATGCCCATGGATATTGAAGGGTCCCAGAAAGTAGCCGGCGCAGCGGCTGGGGCGGACATGGGATAGCCGAAAATATCGTCTGGGTTGCCCAACAGGACGCCAGTCATGTCGTTGTGTGAGGGATCCGTAAAGCCCGGCTGGCCGAACGGCTGATCATTTTGCATATTGACTTTGGGGGCGAGCTTTCGCTCTCCCTTGTGAGCCGTCGGTGGCGGCGATGGTACTTGGGATGGCTCCGGCTGCTCCGTGATGGTCCCTCTCCGAGCCCTCTTGGACGACCGACTCCTCGAGACGGTGGGGCTCAGCGGGATGCTAAACTCGGTGGATTTGCCTGGGGTGATTGTCGAAGGATCTGGCGACGAGGGTAGACGCCGAGAAGGGTCGACGGGAGGCAGAGGGAGGCTGGGATTGGGCGAGAAGTGATTGACATGCGCGGCGATCTCGACGGCAAGCCCCTCGGCCGACAGCAGCCGCTTGTGGCGGGCCGAAGAGCTCGCCGGCGTCGCGGGGACGAAGTCGGTGAACGGGCCGTGGGTGCCTCTGAGATTGCCGGGCGTCGAGTTGAAGACGGAATACTCTTCGGCGAATCGGGGCGTCAAGCCACCGGCCTCGGCGAAAGAGCCCTGGTACTGCTGGGGGGTGTCGAAAACCGGGCTGGGGAAGGATAGGGAAGCTCGAGTTTGCTCGGGCGTAAACGGCTGGGCTTTTGGACCTCCGAAGCTGTTGGACAGAAAACCCGGTCAGCCAACAGGTGAAACAAGGCGCAAGGGAGGGGCGAGGTGCGAGGTAGCCTTGCCTGGATGTGACTTGATCCTCGCTCATAGCAGCACAGTGAATTGCGGTTGGCTATGGCTCAAGTACGTTCATCCCACGTCACGAGCTGCAAAGCCGGGTTGCCAGAGAGACAGTTGAAGACACTAAGTGCTAATATACCGAGTCGAAGTTGCCCACGGCGACATGAACGTGATATGGCAGAGTCAACGAGACGGATGGACGGAGGGACGACGACGGAGAGCAACGTTCGGCCGGGTCGGGGAAAAGTTGATATTCAAGGCTTGTAGATTCGACGAGGTAGAGGCATAGGCAGGATATAGGCTGACGTCGATGGCACGCAACCCAGAAGTCGTTTGACAATCATAACAGGAACAGGAAGAGCATAAAAGTCTAGCGGAGCTGCGTGAAGGGCGCACAAATGCAGTCAGCTTCTGCACATTAGTGCCATGGCAGGGTGAGGTAGTCGGGCCCAGGCAAGGGAGGGAACTCACTCGAACCACAAAAAAGCCAGGGTGCAGAGCAGCTTCAGAAGGGAGAGAACAAGCTTCTGCTACTCCGTACTCTGGCTTCGCTCGCGCCGACCCAGCAAGGACGACCAAGGCGCCAGGTACATTGACGGTTGAGAGGAGGAGGAGAAGAGAAGAGGAGAGCGGGAGGGCGGCCGTGATAGGCAGGCACAGGAGAAGCACAGGCTAGCACGGGACGGCAGCATGCACGGTTGCCCCCCTCAGCGTCCACGACAAGTGGTGATGGCTCTGCAGCCAGTCAGTCACTCTACCTCCAGGCAGAAGACGGGGCGGCAAGCCGGCGTCGCTTGGTAAATTTTGGCGGTATGGGAGATGGGGAGCCACTGGGCCAGCTGCGGTGGGCCTGGCAGGGATCGAGTACGTAGTACCTGAGCTCCGGGAGCTGGGCTGGTGAGATGCACGAGATGCTGCGATGAGGCCTGGGCCGTGAGGGGCAGCGAGCTCCTCCTGGCCAGTGGCTGCCGGCGCCTCTCGATTGGAAGCGCGGCGGACCCTGACGCTGGCGCCTCGCCCGCGGGCTGTTGGCGCCCGGCTGTGGCCGCTGGCTCCTGGCCTCGAGTTGTCCCCGCGACGCCCCGTTCCCCGTGCGTCGCGAGAGGCGTCTAACACGAAGCGTCTTGGACGCAGTGTGAGTACTCCGTACTCCGTACCTAAGATATTACATACTACCTTACCTACGTTCCTAGGTAGGTTAGGTAGATCATCGCCAGTCCCTCCCCCGCAGCTGCATAGGTCGGTAGGTACCGTATCTTGCTGAGAAACTCTCTGTCTTCCACGGCCAACCGGAAACCCCTCCCGGGACCCAGGTGAAATTCCGAGGGCGAGACAGCAGTTCCCCGAACGGAGTACTCGTGCTCGTACGAGGCTCGACTCAGGAGGGCCCCGAGGGAGGGATGCGGCTCTGCGCCAGCCATCGACGGGCGGCGCCCCGTCAATCCCCACGGCGTAGTCGCGGGCTAACACGTAATTCACCCCTTCTCGCCGGCGGTGGCCCGCAGCGCTTGCATGGCGCGGGCGCAATTGGGTGCTTGGCCAGCACCGCTCCAGCTGCTAGCGCCGCTGCACGGGGGCTGCACGGCCGCTGCACGCTGACCGGAAAGCCGATAAGAACATGGAGATGCGGCTTCCCCATCGCCACCAAGGGCGAGCGGCAACCGCATTTGGCTGCTTGGCAGGGGCACTCGACGCCGCTTCTCGACGGATGCCACCGCCCTCGTCCAACCAGCGGACCGATCTAACCTCATTCCAAACCCAAACCATCCGTCCCCCAACCGCACCGTGTTCGCACTCGCGGCATGACATTCGACAACTGCAGCGCTTGGCTCGGCGCTTACCTCTCACGGCAAGCTAGGAGGAGCACGATTACGAGAACCCAAGTCATCTATCCCTCAGTATCCCTCAGCGGCTCCAGCAGCCAGCTCCATGCCTCCACCGCCATAGGATGCAGTTCCAACGTTCCTCAGACGGAAGGGAGCGACACCAGCAAGAAGCACTCGGCCGGCGCAGTCTCGTGAGAGCAGAGACAGGGGAAATGAGGCGTACCCAGGCCCCAGTGGGGGTTGCTGGTTGCCTCTGCAGCGTGTACATCTACACTACGTACGTACTCATCCGTCTAGTATCTTGTCGAGGCACGGCTACACATTCGACATGGAGTTAATTTCTACAGCCGCGCGCACATGCTACTGCCAGCCCGGCCAGATGCCAAAAGACAAAAAGAGGAAAAATACCCCCGCCGCCGCCTCTTGGGCTGACGAGAGCTCATGGGAAATGAAATGAGATGCAATGCCACGCGCCTCCCTGCTGGCTCTCAGCACGTAGTAGACTTTACGCCAAACGTCTAGCGCCACGAGTTGGGCTCGATTCCACGAGCCGGTCGCCGGTTCACGGGATGCTCCACAGTCTTTACGAGTCCGCTGCACTGGCTCCCCTGCGCGTCATCTCCGAGTATTGCAACCAGAGGCTCGCTAATTAGCTGCCTGCTGCCACCACTTCGCCTTCTGCCGCCGTGCCGTTTCCCCATGTCTGAGATTTAGATGGCAATGACGTGCTTGTTTGCTCGCACCAGCCTCCGGCAAAAAGTTGATTGTTTCTTGGAAGTGCCAACCACGGCCGCTAGCTTCGGTCGCTTCTTGGCCGAACCCCATGGTTTGGCCAGACAACGAGATTAAAACATTGGAGCTGTTGAATTGCAGGCGGTTCCCACTTTCGGTGACACTCGGCCGGATCTCGATCTTCAATCACCCCGGCTCATTCACTAAGGTGCGCACCTACCACTGCGTACGGTAGTGGGTTCGAGAAGTCCGTTTTCGACAAACCCAGAAGGCTCCAATGCCCCATGATGTCGTCGGACGCTCCGAGCCGTGCCTTGATTTTGCCCATGCCGGCGCCGCCGACGAGGTACGAGTTCGACCGGCGCTTGCTCGGCGAGCCTTACACTTGTCTTGTTCTTTGTCTTGTCTTGCCTTCTCTGGCGTGAACTCGGCTTAGCCTCAGACAGATCCAGCATACAAGTCTCAGCCCGCTGCGACGCCTCAGACAAGCTGCCCGGGCCTCACAGATAGCAGTAACTACACCACGGCCACCAGCTACTGCATCCTTCCACATTGGCGAGATGTCCAATTCATCGGGTGCTCTCATTGACGGCATGCAGGCTCAGAATCTCGCTGGGTCGTACCTGTAATTGCAGTTTGGATTGAAACACGGTCGGGCACACCCCAGGAATGTCCTTAATTGCACTCTCAGTGTCCTGCCAAGGCGGCGCGGCAATACGACCATGATGCGGTTTGATTGTGCCTCGGCCTCACAGAGCACGCTGCTACTTCTGGGCCACGGGACGGTGCGGCGTTGATTGCACAAAGCTGCAGTTCGCAATTCATGCCCGTTCCTGGCTTTGTTGGAGCGGCAACAGGCGCCAATGCATCAGCAGCCACACACCAACCTATTATGTCACGTCCGTAATTGTACCTGCATCAGCGCTACGAACCCCGGGTTCCGTCCGAAGCTTGCCGCCCCCGGCCCATCCGCTTCGTCGGACAAGTTTTCTCAGGGACCCGGTGAGCCTCAGCAACGGAGCGGCGAACTGGGAGATGGGAGGTCCGAATGTATGCCCGACTCCGGGCCCCATCTTAGGCCTAGTCCGGCATAGCTCCATCGCCCGCGCCGAGCTGAACGGAGCGGCGGATGTCTGTGCTGGACACGCTTGGTGTGGACGTACTCGTACAGTAATTATCTTACCATCAGCTTACTACATACGGACGCGCCATTGCAGGCCACACGGCAGTCCTTGGAGATGTCGACGACGGCCAAGTAGCGGGCGGCATTGTGGCGTCTACTCGTGGACCACCCTGCGGTGGGCAAACCTCGCGTGAAACTTGGAAATGAGGCATGACCTGACGGCTCAACTGGGGCTGGCGTTTCACCTTCGAATGCCGAGTCCTAGCTCTCGACTTTCCCTCCGCCACGATGAAACGAAAGGAAGAGACCAAAAGTAGAGGCCCAGGCGTTGTGTCCCAAGAGGCAGGACGTGTGGCATTATCGACTGGTGGGCATCGCAACGACCCCTTGAGTGTTGGAACACACGTGCGTCGCTGCGCAGTGATTGGTGCCCAGTGGCCCGCCGGCGGACAGGGATGAGCCTTAAAGTGCTTGCATGACGCGAGTTTGAGACCTCCGGGCCAACTCTCGCTGATTCGCCCCTGCGATCCAATAGTTGTGGTCGCGACGCCCATCTATCTCCACGACTTGCGTCGCGGGCGGGTAAATGCCATGGTCTGCCGGCTGTGATCATTGGCTTGCATTAATAGAGCAGGTTTTCCATCCCTCGTCCGGACTTTCAACTGATCACGGCCGAACCTCAGGCCCTCGTGCTACCTGCCTCAACGACCGTGACCTACAGGGCTTCCACCCCGTAAGCTCACACCACGAATCCAGCGCATGAAGTAGGCCGTCCGTTCTCCTACACGCCGCCTCGACTCGCCCGCCAGGATATCCCCCGCTCCCGCCAGACGACCCCTCCGCCCACACTTCACGCACTCCTCGCTCACGCGGAACTGCCGCCTCGGAAAGAGTCCGCCAGAGCAAGGAGCGGCCGCTGAACTGCGCGCGCGCATCTCCCCGTGCCCTTCGTCTCGTCTGGTTTTATCCTGAGGGCCTCCAATTATAGAAGGTCGATGTGGACTCTCGCTTGTCCCTGATCCACCTTGTTTGTGTCGAAGATCAGCCGAGGTGAAGGAGATTGCCGAGGGCTCACGTCCGCGTCCGTGAGGCCCCCTCTGGGCGGATGGATCGGGACGTGAGGACGAGCAAGGCGGCCACTAGCCAATGAAGACAAAGGCCTCGTCGAGTAGTGTGACTGCGTAGCCAGCTCGAATATGTCGACTTGGGCCGTCCGAACTCGTTGGGTGCGTTGCCGCTGCGGATGAGACTGCGTCCAAAGTGCCTCGAGGATGCTTCGCCCCCTTTGCCTCGCCCCCTCTGCCCATCATGGCTCAGACGCACCCATGGCACGGGCTGAGCCATACAGGCAGAATTACGAGATATATCCGTATATACCAAAAAAATAAAGTTGAGTTTCGGAAACGATTAAATAGCAATATGATCATCCATTCCCTCATTGGCCGTCTGCCTACCTAATGCTACCTCGGTCCACCTCAACGGCGCTGCCCATGCAAATTCCAAACAACTCCAACCCATCTATCAGCCTAAATACCCATCCAGACGGGAAGCGTTGTCCGCCCAAAAACGTTGCAGCATGCTGAAAACGAAGACAGCTGAGCCCCTCCCCCCTAGATCCATTTCCCGGCCATTGTGAAACCGCTGCTCCCCCCAGCAAGCCCCATGATCAGGGCACTGCCAGAGCGCCCCCTTCCTGCGTCATGCGATCAAATTGGCTGTGCTGGAAGAACAAAGGACCCGTGACCCGTATAGACAGAGGGAGGAGGAGAGTGACGCTCAGTCTCAATCATGGCACGTTGATACCCAAAAGCCCGTATTCCCTGCCATCCCATTTCCTTCCGTAACCCAGTTTTCCGCAAAGGCTAGACGCAACATCGTAGCCAGAGCCATAGCATCCTAAAAGAAGTTCAAGTAAAAAGACAAATATATGAAGTTTGCCACAAATCGTAAGATCGTTCAGCCTCGATCAATCTGGCCTTGACAAAACAGGGCAGCCCTGATGCTGCCAGCAGGTGGAAATGAAGTATGAGAACAAACTGCCAGTTGTCACAGAAAACATACTCCGGATGCCTTAAAGCATGCTCCCTAAGCCACTGGCGGAATTCGGGAGCGAGGTCGGCGGCCTCGCGGTCGGCAGGCGCTGTGGCTCGGGGGTCGTGACCGGAGTTATCTGACCTTGAGGCAGGGAGTGTCCGTGGACCCCTCCCATCGGTACGGACATGGGAGTGTTCAGGCCAGACGTGATCATGACGCCGCTTTGTGGAGTCTCCGGTCGCTGCATCTCTGGCTTGATGTTGGAACTTTGGGCTGCCAGAGCTCTGCCTTGGCACGTCTCCCTGCGACGCTTTGGAGCGTCCTTGATTTTGGGGTGGGTGTGGCACTGTAGGCAGTTAGCCCTCGCTTCTTTGTCCTCGTCTGCCATTTTGCGATCTTACCTTATACGCGTGCCTGAACCACGTCGTGCCTTTCTTCTTGCTGCTCACCAGAGCAATCCATTCGTTGCAGCTGCCACAAAGGCCCTCCCAAACGTCCAAATTGCCATCCATCCGCCTTGTGTCAAGTGGCTCCTGAAAGGGACTTCCTGTAGCGGCGCTGATCCCGTGCGTGAAGGACTTGTCGTACCAGAACGCAGAGTTCTTGAGCACAAGCCATCTTCCTGGCTTGCAGATTCCACACCAGCCCTCGCGCTTGTTCCCATGGCCACGAACCCATCTAGGAGTGTACAAGTCGCCTTCGAATCTCAGATCTTGTTCATAGGGGACCATGTCGGGATCCGAGGGATTCATGTCCTCTTCGGGGGGCGGGATCTGTTCTTCCTGAAGCGAGGCGAACAGATCGGGAGGGTCCGACAGGTCCGTGTAGTGCCCGTGAAGAGTATGCGGATCTCCGTTACTCTGCAGCATCTTGAACAAGCCCTGAGACGGTAGCGGAGGTGGCTGGTCGTAGTGTCGCGCATCAGGGTGGAAGTGATTGGATGGCAAAAGCATGCTATTTCTCTGGTACATTGGTTGCCCAGCCATCATGAAAGGTGCTCGTGGTCCTCCGTGAAAGTTGCCCATTCCCAGAGGCTGTGTTTGTGTGCCAAACGCCGTCGGTGACGGCCCCTGGTAAGACATCCGCTGGGGCATTCCATAGATTTCGGATGGGTTGTTATAGATAAAGGGAGAATGGCGTCGACTCTGTGACGGAGCATATGATCCCGTGGACCAACGTTGATTCTTTGACCCCTCGATGCTGTACGGGACGGATCTCACGCTCGGTCGAGGGGATGGCGATGCTCGCCCGCGGCTATGCGTTCTGACTTGCTCGGGCCTGCAGTGGGGTGTCATGCGCGGTGAAGGCACCGGCGACATGTGAACCGAGGACATCATGGAGTTGCGATTCGACGTCGTCGGGTAGTCTGAGCTGTACGATGGGGCTTCGGACAAGGCGGTTGAGAAGTCGTCGTACGAAGGCATGTCAGACATGGCGCCCGAAGTGGTGAGCGACGAGCCGGACATTCTGCGGCGATTCAGGCTGCTGTACAAATTCAGGGATTGTCCGTCTTGAGCTGAATTCGGGTATCTCAGGTCAATAATAGGGACAGCTTCATCGGTAGTGTAGGCCTGACCGATTGGTCCATCTACGTCCAGTCCTTGGAAATCAAGGCTCTCCTCGCAAGGCTTCTGGGTCCAGTGGCCTGTCCCTGGTCAGCATGTATCGTGAAGACAAAAGCAAGACTGCTCACCGTTGTTGGCCATGCCAAGAGGAAGTAGGTCTTGATGCATGGAGACGGGTCTCGATGTCGCGTCGTCGGATCCGGGCTGCAATGACAGCGAGTCCCAGCTTGGAATCGTGGAACACTCCTCACCAACGCAGCAGGATATGCCTTGGTAGATTGTTGCAGGTCGACGGCGAGGCTGTGAGGTGGGAGGTGTCATCCACGCGGCATTCGACGACACCATCACGTCGCTCGTGGGCAATTCGCTACCGTCCACCGCCGATGAAGAGTATGCCTGGTGCGGGCTCGCCGATGGCAGCTTACCGTCAGCCGCATGGTAATAAAACTGGTGCGGTTGCACCTGCTGCCGTCTGTCGCTTGCTTCGTGAGCGAGGTCCCAGAAGGAGGCTGTCTGAGGGATGGAGCATGCGTACAGATCCGCTTGGCTGGATTCCATGGCCTTGACAGGCGCCCCGGACAGATGATTTTAGAGAGCGAAAAGGTAGTTAAGAGACCTGAAGAAAGAAATCGTCTGTCTGTTCAGTGCTATTGGCGCCTTCTCGGTCGCGGTGCGTTAGCAAACTACCGTCTTGGTGGGCAGAAGGCATGCTGGCTCAGATGAAGGCACGCCTCGGGGGAAAGGCATATATATAAGTGACACAAGTGAGTACCCATCGAGCCGAACCATGACTTACCAGAAATTGCGCGAGATTCAATCGTCACTAGAGTAATATCGTCGCCAAGTTTAAGACGTGGCGTATGGCAAATCGAGTCAGAGGTGCAGGTCCTTCTTGAGGGGCATCGATGTGAACCAAGTGTAAGTAAAGGACAGTATGGGTTCTTCAGATGCAGTGATCCCGGACGAGTTCGGAAGGAAACGGGTCGGTGCTCGATGGGCTGTACTTGATTGATGGGTGGAAAGATCGTGAAGCCGAACGGCTGCCTCGGAATGAAGGAGGACAGAGCCAGCTCGAGGTGGGATATAGACCAAGAGATATTAAGAGCAGGAAGCTAGGGATCAAACTGAGACAGTACAAAAGAGTGTTGGGTCTGCAAAGAGCGCGAAACCGGCAAAGTTTGTATGGAGCGGAGAAGCACGACTGAGTGAAGTTATGAAGCAGGTGAGGGACGCATGGGAAGACGGTTGTCATAAGGACTGACGGCGACGGCGTCGGCGATGGGTACGGAGTCAGGTATGGATCAGGGAGCAGACAGGGAACAAGCCAAGATGGGTCGGCTCAGCAAAGGTCAAGACGGGACTGGACAGGACGGCTGGCTTGCACGCTCCATGGTGCTCGGCAGTCGAGGTGCTGCCATGGTCAAGGGCATCCAGGAGCCCCGTCGTGGTGCTAGCAAGGTCAGGCTCGGAACACCGGTACCAGCTGAGCCGGATTCACCATTCCCTCCGAATCTGTACTTTAAAACTTGGGGGAGCGCCGAGGCGAGTCGGGTACCCAGAGGGAGGGAACGGGAGGAGGGGAGGGGGGTCTGGGGGCGTGTCGGCCAAGGTCAGGGCCGAAGGCTCAAGGTTGAGTGCGGGTGCCGGACCGATCTAGCGCGATGCCTGCGCCTGGGGGGGAGTCTGGCCGTCTGTCTGCCTCTGCTGGGGGGCCCGCCGTGTGCATCTGCTCGGCTGGCCCGTGTGCTCCGCTGGGCGCCGCGGGCACGGGAGGACTGTGGATCTCGCTGCGAGATTCCACACGATGGCGGCATGTACGAGTACTCGAGCGCGCGAGTCTCCGCGGGCGCTTCCCACAGACAGCCGCTGGGTAGCAGTACAGCGCTCGTAGGAAGGTCTTGGCTTGGCCAGGCTGTCCAGACGATGCCGGGGCGCGCAGGTACTCGTGGCAGGAGTCGAGGATGGATGGAGCCTCGACATGGTTCCGGGTTTCAAGTGGCCGGGTGTGTGAGCTTTGCTCCGTCGCTGGGTGGATGTGTGTAAGTGGTGAGGTCGTCGCGCGGAACGGCATTGGGGGCCACGAGCCACCCAGCTAGCCAGCCAGCCAGCCAGCCAGCCAGCCAGCCAGCCCGCGCGGCTCGTCGCCAGGCAGCCGGGAGAATAAAAGTCCTGAGTGCACCCGGAACCCGAGCAGGCAGGCACAGGACGAGGAGCGGCTGCCCGTCATGCCCGCGGCGTGCTGCGGCTTCCGCCTCTGCCCCGCGGCGAGCGTCTGAGCCGCCCCCTTCCCTGGCTGATTGCAGTGGCTTGCAGCCGCAGCCGCAGCCGCAGCGACGGCCAAGGGAGCCACCGCGCCCGCTGTGTGAGTTGCAGCAGCGCCGCCCAGAGGCACCTGCTGTTGCAGCTCGCCTCCGATGAGGCTTAGCGGCCTCGCGTGCCTGGATGCCTGGTTCCTTCTTCCATCCTTCGAGTACTCGTACATACGCGGCAGCCCCGTGGCTGTGGCATGTCGCGGGGACGAGGAGAGTGGAGCGGCCAGCTCCATGGCTAGTTCCATCGTCCGCCACGCCGTCAGGTGCTCCGGTGGATGCTCCAGTGGGTGCTGCAGTGGGTGCTGCAGTGGGTGCTGCTGGAGCAGATGGGCCCAAACACCGCTGACCATGGCCTGGGCAAGTACATACAAGTACGTAGGAGTGCTCATACCTCAGGTGAGCTAGTGACCCGCTCAACGCTAGCGCCGGGGCTCGCGTCGCCCAAAACTCCAAGTTCCATTTCGTTGGCTCAAAACGGTTGCTATCGTGAAACGTTGCCGTATTGGGAGAGAGTAGATGGCAACCAGCCCGCTTAAGGTTCGACTCGAGACAGACTGTGGTCGATCTCGAACATTTCCCCTTTGGGTCACGCGCTCCGTCCGTTGGCCTGGCCCAGCAGGCAGCTGCGTGAGTTTGGTTTCAGGCGTTTCCGTTGCCTCAGAGATTGCAAGCCTATGAAGCACAAAGACACTGAATTTCCGTCTATAGAGTCCAATGCATATCAAATCATCCTACGCGTCTTCTCTCCGGCCTCTGCTCAGGCTTTCAGCCGTTAGGCAGAACCGGACCGAATCAAGTTTCGCTGCGACATCGCGTCCTTTCGTCGTCCCATCCCTCTGCCTCAACCTCCCAGGTCAGGCATCTGCGCTGCCGCACCCGAGCAAAAAGTCCAGCCCCCCCTCCCCCATTCACCGAATGTGGGCGTGCCGGTTCTTCTCAAGGCCACATGTTTCATCAGACGTTAAATTTTCTCAAAGTATTCTCCGAGGTTTGCCGTTGTCCTCGGGGAAGGACGGCGCGCCCGGCAGCCGTGGCTTCGCCCAGTCGGGTCCTTGGTCACTTGCCGACAGGCATTCGTCAAACCAGCCCGGTCGGTTTGAGATGCGTCTCTCGGCGAATGCCCTCGTACGATGAGGCTCATCAAGCTCGAGAGTTAAGACGCGGCGTGGTTTATGTCTCGCCGCAGCAAGAACCTTTGGAGTGCATTTGCAAAAGCAAAAAGCGACGCCCCTGCGCCAAGCTATGTTGACGCGTTCTTTTCTTTGCCTTCGGCTGTGTTCCGGAAGAGGCGGCTTCTCACAAAGAAGGCCCCCTCTGTCTCCCTCGTTCAGTCAGTTCAAGGCTGTGCATCAAGGAGGCGTCAGAGGCCGGGAGCCGAGGTGCCACGCTCCCTGGCAGCTCGTGAGAAAGCCCACTCGTGAGCTTTGTCTTCGGCATCTTCCACCAAGTTCACCTTGGCCATGCAGCGTACTCGCAGTGCCTCCCCGATTTGACGTGCTGCATGGGCCCTCCGAGAGTGATGATGTGAGGGCGGGATCCCTGCCCAACGCTGAGGCAGCGCCGAAGGGACGCAGGAGAAGCCACCGACACGCTATTAATGGGACAGTGCCGTTTCTCTACCTCCTCTATTCGTCAAGTCGTTACCAACTGGGCAGCATGCTGATCGCCTGGCAACCCCTCGCTTGCTTTGGCCCGTCCTGACCTGAACGCCCAGTAGGTTGCATTCACGACTTGATAGCATCCCGGCGAGAACAGAACTACTATACTGAATTGAAGAAGCGGAAATAAATGCTAAATGTGACATTTTGTATTCGCCGAGTTCTCTCGACTAATGATCAGGCTAAGAACGCTTCGTCCAAAAGCTGCGCTCAGCCAACCGTTGCCTCAAGAGTTTCAACCTCGTCGACTTCGGCATGAGCGGCATTAATAAGGAAAACAAGGTCTCCATGTAAACAGACGCCGATCGATAAGTTGACCGTTTCGGCAACGCTTGCACAAACGCTCGATTCGTAAACGGACGGAAACGGAGCCCAGGCTGCCAACGCAGGCTTGACTCGTTCGACACCCCCTAACGTGTACGCAAAAGGCGCGCCCGCTCAAAAAGGCGCCCGAAGGCTTGTCTACCGGGGTAGCGGTGCTACGTACGGTCTACGTGTGCCCACATCGTCGAGGATGGAGGCGTGTGGTTGGGGCAGAATGAGGAAGATGCCGAGGGTACAGGGGTCAGGGATTCGCAGTCAAGACGGCTAGAACCCATACGAGCACGTCGAGAAGCACTCACTGAGCGCCAAGACTTGAAGACTCACGAGTAATTGGAAAGGACAAGCTTTGTCAGGTTGCGCAGACGGAGTTTGCCTCGTCTCCAGTGGAGATGGGGATTGACAACGGTGAAGAGGAACCTATCGTAATGAGCAAGTGGGCGGCCGGGACGCCAAGGGGTGTGCGGTGGACTTGGACGGACTGGCCGTCGAACCGACAGCCGCCGACGCGATCCAGTCAGATCGTTCCATCCATCTGCGAATCTGGGTGGGTTTGGGAGCCGACGGCGGCGAGCTCAGCCTGGAGGTCGGTTCTGCAAAGAAAGTAGTACATGACGCGTTGAGGCTAAGAGCCTGTGGCTTGTCTCATCTCTTCTCGATAGCTGGACAAAAGAACCCGACGAGGCCAGTCGCCTCACACAGAGACGGAAGCTGATACTCGGATACGAGCAGCCATGTCGTCAAGCCGGCTGGGAGATGCATCTAACGACGCAGCCGCAGCAGCAGCAGCAGCGGGTAGCAACTCCGTACCAAGGTTGGCCAGCCGCGTCCTCTCGCTGCACCGGTCGATCAATAATGGCGACGAGACATTGGATGGCTTTGTCATCCGCTGCGTCGTACGGCCTGGCCTGGCTGCCGTGTGCGGGGAACGTGGTCGTGCCACTGTATTCGTACAGCTATTTTTGACGGCTACCTAACAGCAACCGAACCAGTCGGGCCCCGAGCTTAACCACACAGCCTGAATACCTGCGACATACCCGGAGTCTGGCAGCAAAACAGCTACATACTACGTACGTGTGCGGCCTGAGCATCTGTTTTGGTCCCCCGGGGGTGCCTGAAACAACAATGATCCTACGTCCCTCCCCTCCCTCCTCTTGGGCTGAATTGCGGGCTGCGGAACTCATGACCTGACACACCCCCTGTGACAGCGAGGCCGTCGCGGGCAGGCAACGCGCTGCGCCAGACCACGTGGGAGGCATACAAATCACACCCATGCCTCACCACCTACGTTGTACGAGCAGTGGGCGAGCATGTCGGGGTTGCTGTGGCTAGGGAGAGCGGTGGGCCTGCCGATGACATTCGCCTCCCACCTTCTTGGCTCTCGGGATAGGCTTTGACCGGCTGGGAACCCGCCAAGAAAGGCTTCTCTTTCTCTCGTGACCTGGTACGATTGCGTGAGCTCTCGACGGCCTCCTCCATCTCCTTTCCGGCCGGCCATCGGCGGCACCTGGCTCCTGAACTTGGCGCCAAGGAGCGTGGCCTCTGCCGAGACTGGAGGCGGCGGCGCTGCCGAAGGCCTCCGGCGCCATCATACCCATCCGGGAAGAGGTGCGCGATGCCATCGCGGAGATGATCCGACGTCATGAGCCGAGGCGCGGGCTTACGCCTGTCTAGTCGCGAGTGATGCTGTGGCTTGACCAAACGCGGCACTCTGCCCTGTTGCGACTGGGTAGCGCCAGCCGTGGTCCCAGCGCAACGGCGTCCTGGCTCCTGGCCGAGGGCGAGTGAGGCTGGCGGCGGGCGGCCGGGGGTCCACCAAGCAGACGACTTTGCGCGACGCGCTGTCTGGAGTCTGCCCTGCATTCGGAGCCCTGGCCATTTGCGATGGGCGTCCGGCTTGTCGCCTCGCCCAGTGCAGCACGGCCTGGGCGATGCAGGGTAGGTCTCCGACCATCGCAGATCACTAGCTGCCGGCTTGGCCGCCAGCCGGCGTAGAATCGAAAGACTTGGCTCGTATATCAAGACGTCATGTACGGAGTAAACCTCCCGGGCCCATAAATTAGAAGGCGATGTCTAGAGTGACGGTTTTGCTAGAATACCATGGGGAAACGCCATAGTACTCTTGAATTTAGGGCTCCAGCAGGTAGGTAGTAATCTATCGTGGTCTTTACAATGCGACGCACGTCGCACCCTGGGTGAAGAATCGGCTCGCCCCAGAATGGACGCCCCTCGAAGGACAAGCTCCCGCAGCTCAACCCAAGGCGGGATATATCGTCGTCAAGTATAGGAAGCATCATAAAGGTTAATGATTCAAGTCTTGTGGCTGTGTCGCTGACCATGCATTTGATGGAGTGGACCCTCAGGTTGAGCAATGATGGTGGAATCACATATTGAGGACATCGTCGCCTTGAGAGGGGGAGCCTTCGAGAAGCAGAGTCTCCTTGATTCCACGCCAAGCCCGTCATCATTCCATTTGAATTCATCTTGTGCTGCGAGGGATCAAACATGGGCAAACAGAGACCGAGGAGGGCGCCTTATCGCTGAGGTGACATCCCGTATACTTCAGCGCTACCGTTCTCGCTGTAGCTTATACCGAGCACACCTATAAGTCTATCCTGTGCCATAGTCTCTACGTTTTACAGTCTCCGGGTAGATGGTTGAGCTTGTGGAGCAACAATATTTTCCGCAAACCTAATGCTCCTGGCATGAGCTTCAAGGTAACACGCAATTAGTTACTCAACCACTCGATCAACCACATTGGATGATGAGCGCGGGCAAACATGCGACCAGTTGTAGCGTCATCAGTTGTCAAGTGGCAACCAACTCCCACAGGAGACTTTGCCAGGAATGCCGTCAGGAATGCTGGGGACTGGAGAATAGACGTCACGGGTCGACCGTCACCTTCGTCGTATTCTGGAAGATCTATCGTGGCGACTGCCGGTTCGGGGTAGGTGCAGACCCATCTTGGCTTCCTCCGCACTGCGACCCCGAGGAACAGACTTCATGGCGATGCCAATCAGTTGCCCCGAGTTCCGGCCTCGCTGTCCCACAACCCGAGCAGAACCCGCTTCGCATGAATCGCCGCCGGGGCGGTGTACCCGCATTCTACGGGGACGACAGCCCTCGCGGCCAGAAGAGCTCAAAGTATAAGTTATCCTGCTCACGAGTACGAGTAAGTAGGGAGCCGTGGAGTTGCACAGTGACGGCAGCCCTACCGCAACGGCGTGGCCCGTGTCTCTGGGTGGCGTGTCAGTGGGGTTGGACCGGGGGCCCTGGTCGTGCACAGTCTCAGATCTGTCGCAAGGACCTCATCCAAGGGTCCACGACAGTCAAACGCCAGCGCAGCACAGCCTGGGCGCGGCTCCGTACCTAAAATCTCCCTGATACACGTCCATGTCACAGCGCGGATGTCGGCGAGGCCGGCCTGGAGAAATCAAATTGCCTTGTTGGCTACGAAAACGCTCCGAACCTCGACGGCGTTTGAGCCCGGGGGGAAACACCGTCGTGGCGCTCGTGGGCGACTGACGCTATGATGTTCGTGATGCTGGACCCCTGGGGGTGGATGGCATGGCCGCCAAACTCATCGTCGCCATACTATACATCCGCACCCAATATCAGAGTCAACGGGCGCAAAATGGCGCCACAGTTATCAGTTCATGGCATTCCCCACCAATCGCTCGTCCCCTTCGGTGAGCTCCGAAAGAGAAAAGACAACACGCACCGTAGTGAGTAGTGAGCAGGCCCGGCACGTGGACGAAGTAACCCCCCTTCGATCACTCAGCTTGTCTGGCTGCCCCTGCCTGCATCGCCCCTCCATCCATCCATCCGTCCATGCGCGTCCCAAGAGGACCCTCAATGCGTGGCTCGACGAGTAATTAGTACGGATACTTGTAGAGCAGAACGGCCAGGGTGTCCCGCAGTACCCCGTTTGAAGATGCTGGGACGGGATCTCCAATACCGAACGAGCGAATCTCGCCTCAATCTGAGGTTTCCAGCCGCGAATCCGGAGAAAACGCAGATCATCGTCTCATTTGTTTGATGATTTGTACCCCATCGGCAGTCTCTTGAGGGCGGCTGCAGGCTGCTGATGCGAGTTCCTTGCCCTTAGCAGTTTGCTTGTACAGGCCTCGTTCTCGTACGAAGCAAGCACTCCGCCCGTGACTGTGTCATGACATGGGTCGTCGAATTCGGAGCATGATGGTGGCTCTCCGTCCAGCAGATAAGGTTACGGTTTGGAAACCTCCTCGGGGGGGCCACGGAGCGACCTGTCGGAATAATTGGAAATACGCAAGGAGCCCAACCGAGCACCGAAATATTTGTAAATTTGAGACACGCGGGACTCCGCGCTGCCAGGTCACCCTGGCCGGCCATACACACCATCTCCATGATGGCATGTCAAGCTCTCGACGAACTCGACGAGCCTTGGCCTGGCGGATGCTGCTAGCCCTACCCAAGGCTGCAATGCTGATTGATGTTCGGATCCGCGGCACCGGGACCCCGGCCCTTCTTGGGATGGCCGACCATGCCATGTGGCAATGCCGAGTTCGGTACTGTCCAACGAATTCCTGGGAGACCCCTTGCCTACCCTCACGAATGGAAAAAACTGGAATGAGCCAATGGCCCCAGTCTGGCCCACCTCTCCGGCGAATTTCTCGGCAGTCGACGTTTCTGGGATCGCGTCCAGTCTTTGCCGCTGGCTATACAGGCAGATGGAGGCCTTCGAGGACATGTCCCGGAGGCTTGGCTCGGCGCAGACGTGGTTCCTAGTCCTTGTTGATTCTCTTCCAAACCTCGTTCTCCGCGGCGGCGATGCTTTCTCCGGCTGCGGTAACCCATTTCTTGGCCGAGTCCAAAAGCCCCGGCTCTCCATCCTGGCCGAACGGAGATGCAAGCGAGAAGTTTTGCTCAACTGACGCGTGATGCGCCGCCCGCTGATAGCTGCTAAACTCTGAGGCAGCGACGTTTTGTTGATATCCCGGCGGATGCGATAACCTGTCTGGATCCTCTTGCTGCAGGGATATGGGATGGGGGCCTCCCATCGACGGCGCTGACACAGCCGAAGCTGTTGATGAGCGGCCCTGAATTGGGTGCGTAGCCGTGGGTGGTTGATACATCATCTGATGCGGCATGGACGTTGTCGTCGCCTCTGACGGCTGAGCATGTGGCAGGGACTCTCCAGCCTTGGGTGGCGGTGGGATGAACTTCTTTCCACCCGTCGGTGCAGGGACAGGACCTGGCTGCGGAGCTGGTGGACTGCTATTCTGCGTGCTCGATGCGGGCGGGAGATACCTCGTTCCACCTTGCGGTGCAGGGACAGCGCCAGGCTGCGGAGCAGGTGGGCTGCTACTGGTCTGGATGCTCGACGTCGGCGTAGGTTGAAGACCGGCGAACGCTTGCGGCGCAGCGGTTTGCGCAGGCAGTGAAGGCACGGCCCCGGGCTTTGCTTGCGGATACGAAGGCTGCGCACTGGTAGAAGTACGCGTCCCTGGCGTCTCTTGACTCGGTCGCGATTCGGCAGGCTGACTAGTCTTGGGGGTGATGCCCGATGCCTTGGCGGCGTTGATGGGGCTGGAGCTGTAAACGGGGATCGTAGGCATCTTGATGGGACGATGCAAGGTCAACGGCCGCTGCGGGTGGCGTTTGCAGGAACGGGCTGGGCGCGCAAGGCTGGTCAGTAGACTGCGATGCGTAAATGCTGTAAAGTGATGCTCTGTGACTACAATAAGGACGTTCGAAAAAGGTTCCGCGGTCGCTGATGGTAGAAGTATTGTAGTTGACGGGAAGACGCCTGGCGGGATGAGGTGTCCTGTCGGCGAGTGGCGACGTCATCGGTGGTTACAGTGGGGTGTAACGTCAGATGACTACGTAGGTACCTTTAAAGGCAGGTAGGTGGCCAGCAAGCGTGCACTACAGCGGTTGCCCTCGCGAGACTTCACGTTGGCAATGTGGACATTTATGGTACAGTACAACAAATCAATACCTACATCCTTCAGTGAACTGCATATCACAGCGTTTAGAGTACAGCAATCGTGGTATTGAATTGGATCCGTGTACACGGTAGAGGTCCCGATGCCTCAACCCGCTGCGTGGGGTCAAACCTAGGTACTGTATGGAGTATAAAGGTAGCATTCGCCCATTGTGCGGGTTGGTCACTCTACATGCTGATGAGAATAATTCTCGTTCAATGCTCTTGAAAATGCTCAGGGCCATAGCCGAGAATGCCAAGAACCCCAGCGCCTCGTGTCAACACCGCCACGGCCCGGCTCACGTCTTTGAGGGCGCAGCAAAAGGGCACGTTCCCGTCCGACTCGTCACCCATTTCACGTGTTCCTCCATCCGTGCCATCTCCTCAACTCCCTTGCCCATCTTGCTTCGGGGACCAAGATCCTCAAACAGAAACCCCTCGGGCTTCATTTCTGCACCACCGTCGCCAGGTACCATCCCGCCAGTTGCCCTCGTGACCCACGCCATCGGCCCCCAGCGAGTCCACAGCGTCACCGGAGCGTACCATGGCTCCTTCAAGTAGTGAGTGTGGTGCATGCGCCCAGTTCTGGGATCTACATCGGTGAGGTATTGCATCGGAGAGAAGCGTGGCACGGCGAGATATCGAACGACTAGCCGTCGCAACAGTAACAGGCTGTAGGTGAGTGTCGATACGGCCACGCCAGGTTCCTCAAATCTGATGAGAGGTCAGTTCGGAAAATGGGACTTTATCATTGCGAGACGAGATTTACCCAAACGCATGTCGCATCCTCTCTCCCATGAGAACCAAGAGCATTTGGTACCCAAGCGGCCGGACCGATTCTGGATATGCCGAGAAGAGGAGGTCCACGAGGACGGTGCCGAGCCGCTGAACCTCTGGCAGAGGCAGCATGTAGCGGTCTTCGTATTTGCAAGCCCACCGTGTGACATCCTCCATGAAATCGATGCTGTCGTTCCATTCGTCCTTACCCAGCAGCTCGGCATAGTCAATGCCCATCATATCACCAACCGACTTCCAGAGCTTGGCTTGCGCTGCAACTTCCATGTCGGTGAGAGACCTCCATTCGTATAAGCGCATGAACCTGATTGGCTCCACCATGGCGGTGTAAAGAACGTAGAGCATATCCTGATTGAGGATTCTCCCGGACTTGATGTATGGGGCGTGCAAATAGTTCATCCTGGCCACGGCCTTGTGGAGCAATGGCGAACTCGGGGAGAAGATCGCAAAGCTGAGCAACATTAACATAAGGACGTCGCTAGGAGAAGATAATGCTGAAGGGAAACGAGTACCAGGCAAAGATGATTTCAGTATCCTCATATCTACGGAGAAGAATCGGTGTCAGTTTGACGGATGTGTGTAAATGCGAGACTGTGGACATTTGGCTCATGCAAACATACCTCTTGGGTGCTTCGTTGGTCTTGGCAAGATCGCTGACAGACACGAGCAGTTTCGCAATGTTTTCAATGGCGTAGGTCTGAACCCACTTAGTCTCTTCCAAATTCACATGAAGCCAGCGGCGGATGATGGTACCTTGAACAAGGCATAGCGCAACGCGAGGTCGTAGAAGAGAGGGAACTCGAAAGCGCTGATGTTGTAAACAATTGCTTGAGCGTCTGCATGCGTCATCCGGGCAAAAGAAGCTCGGTCTGGAAAATTGAACCGGGAGCGTACGTCGTTGAGCCGTCGAAACCGCAAGAAGGAGCACGCAGTGGCATAGGCCAAGAAGGCCAATCCCAACCACCCCGTCCAAGCCAGGTGGTCATGCATTTTCCACGAGCCATCAACGTAGCTCGATGGAGATGAAGATGTCGCATTGGCCATGACGCCGACCGTTTCGATCGCGACGTGACGTCGCGCGTCGAGATTGAAGACGGTCACGAGTCCCTTAGTCGAAGCGAGGTATTCGGGTGTGTGAAGGGAGTATCGCTACGCAGAAAATCTTGACAAAAGAAAAAGAAGTACGCGAAGTCGGATGGACGATGGACATCAAGCGGCGCAGATTCCAGGGGAACGAGTGGTGAAAGATGAAGCCCGTGGCAGTACTGGCGACCAGCCTCTGCGAGTACGAGGAAGGGGCGGGGTCTACGCAGACACGGCTGCTCTGTTTGCACCTCGCTCGAGACACACTATCGGCTGCAGCCGTGGAGAGGCGCCATTCCTGATGAGACTCTGGGTGGCGATCCTGGCGCGGAGTCCCTCAGCATCGCCAACCCGCAACCGCGCTGCTCTGAATTGAGAGGTTCCCCCGTTTGCACGTAGCACAAACGGCTCAGGACGAGTTGAAGACGGGCCGGCCAACGCCTTGGCCGCTCAGCCAACAAGCCAGACGACTTGCTGTCACACAGTGACGCCACACTGGGTTCGGCTTTTAACCCTGCGCTTGACACATAAGGGTGCCTGAAGCTAAGGTGCGCATCGGTTCTGATTGGCAAGGGAACGGCGGCGGATTATAGTGAGGCCGCGACGCCGGCCCGCAGCTCTTGGCGTTGGACGGCCAGAAGCATCGCATCGGGGAATTCCCGGGCCACCTGGGGATCGAGCTAAAGACGGTGACTTTACCTGCAACAACTCCCTCGCGACGCGTTTGCTGGCCAGACCGACCCCTGCAGCAGGCGAGCATCTCACAATGGTCGGCAAAGTGTCGGAGAGGGTCCTCCTCCGAGAGGGTACGCCAATCTGAAGCTCGAATCGTGGTCTGGCAGTGTGCTGACGATATCGCCAGGGTTGGAGAGGACCGACAATGGCATGAGGCTGACGAACTGGCCCGACGTGACGCCAATCAACCAGAAGAACTACTACACGTAAGGCTCCGGGCCGAACGTGGCTCGAACCAGGCTAATGCGCAGGCCAGCGATTATATGAAGCGCGATGATCAGGTCCTCGCCCTCCGACTCCAGAACGACGCAACTCGCGACCGGCTCGTCCAAAGCGCGAGGGACCGTGACCGCCTTCTCTCCAAGCCGGCCAATGGCGAACTACCACTCCCGATACCGGATCTGGCAGAGGAGGACGGCGCTGCGACGCCATCTGGCGGCGTGGATCCTTCCAGGATCATTGTGATCCATCCCGGCAGCCAGAATCTGCGGATCGGCTTCGCCGGCGACGCCCTCCCCAAGACCATCCCCACGACCCTCGCGACGAAGTTCCCGCAGACCGAATCTGAAATGTACGAGTCGCTCCCCCGACGGCAGTTTGAGGCCAAGACCACCGACCAACAGTACGGCGAGGAGTGGTCCAAGAAGTACCAGAAGATGTGCAGCGAGCTCAAGACCGAGATGCGCGCCAACAAGCGCAAGGTCCTGCCCAACTCCAAGGAGCTGGTTCAGACCTTTAACCGCAGAACGGAGCCCGAGATTATCCAGAAGCACAACGACCCCCTCGAGATTGAGTGGACCGACATCCAGACCCTCGAGGACCCCGAGTCCCTCGCCTCGTGTTTCATAGGCAACGAAGCGCTGCGCGTCCCTGATGATTCGGACCCCAAGTTCAAGTTGTGGTGGCCACTCCGCAGCGGATGGTGGAACGAGGACGACTACTCGAGCCAGGAGCATCTCTACGACGACTTCGAGACCCTGCTCGACAAGGCGCTGCGCCAAGAACTGGGCTTAAAGACGAACAGCGAATGGCAGCAGTACAGCTGCGTCTTCGTCATCCCGGATCTGTACGACAAGCGCTACGTCGAGCAGGTGTTGCGGTCGTGCATGACTTGGTTCGAGTTCAGCAAGGTATGCTTCGTCCAGGAAAGCATGGCCGCGACGTTTGGTGCTGGGTACACTCAGGCCTGCGTCGTTGATGTCGGAGCGCAAAAGACGTCGGTGACCTGCGTCGAAGATGGCCTCTGCATCGAGGACTCGAGGGTCAATCTCAAGTACGGGGGTTACGACATCACGGAGACCTTTATCAAGATGATGCTTTACGACAACTTCCCGTACCAGGACATCAACCTGCAGAGGCGGTACGACTTCCTCTTGGCCGAGGAGCTCAAGACCAAGCACTGCACAATGTCTCAAGCCGACATTTCGGTCCAGCTCTACCAATTCCACGTCCGGGCCCCCAACCAGCCTACCCGGAAATACGCCTTCAAGACGTACGACGAGGTCATTCTCGCTGCAATGGGCGTGTTTGAGCCGTCAATATTCGACAACAGCATTAAGCTGCGAGGGCGGCGAAAGCTTATTGAACGCTCCTACAACGCTTACGACGTGGAGATCCCCGACGACCCATCCTCCGCGGCGCAGCTTGCGACATTAGCGCTGGTGAAGCCGTCGATCACATCGAGTGCCGGTATCGGCGCCAACGGAGCGTCGCAATTACAGCAAGAAGTTTCAACTCCAAGCAAGGAGAAGTCGCAGCCGTTCAATTTCCTCGGTAGAGGCGAGGGCGTCAATGGCACGCCAGCGGAGTCTCGTGCTGGATCCGCGGCGCCGGAAGGAAGCGGCACGCCAGTCCCCGCGCCTTTCGTCTTCGGATCTGGCAGAGATGGTATCAACGGCGACAGCCCCGCCCCGAGCGGAACCCGTGCCGTTGGCACCCCTGTACCTGGGCAAGCTTCTCAGGCCTCTCAGCCTCCTGCGGGAATGTTTGTCGAAAATCCGGAGCGGAGCGCCATCTCAGTAGCGCAAGAGAGAGACTCCATCCTTCCGGTCGCGCCCCTTGACATTGCCATCCTCACCAGCATCCAGAACGCCGCTAAGGGCGACGACAAGAAGCTGCGTGACCTGCTCGGAAGTATTATGGTCATAGGAGGGGGCTCCAAGATCCCGCAGTTCACTGTGGTCCTGGAGGAGAAGCTGAAGGCGCGGCGGCCGGACCTGACCGACAGGATCTTGGTCAGCAGAAGTGCCAGGGATATGGATGAGCAGGTCGTAGCTTGGAAGGGCGCCAGCGTCTTCGCGAAGCTATCAACAAACGACTCATGGATCACACCGTTTGAATTTGAGCGGCTGGGGGCGCGGACGCTTCATCACAAGGTGCTGTGGGCATGGTAGGCTGCGAGTACGTCGGGGGCCATCGCGGTACATGTGACATTTGGCGCTACGGGAGCTATGGGAACTTGTCGATTGTGCGAGAAATGGAATAAAGGGTTGTTTTTAGGGTGCAAGGAGCAGTTAAAGGGAGATGACCAGTCGATACGGCTACTACATGATGGGCGTCGGCGTCTGAAGGGTGTGCTTCACTGCTTGTGGATGAGGCTGGTGGTGGTCGCCTGGGTAGCTCGTTGTGCCTAGCCAGCTCACAACCACGACACGATTATGTAGCACCAGCGCATCCAAGATCTCGCGAGTAAATGAATCCGCACATTCGTCCATCCAAATAGCACTCAATGCTTCTGTTGATACTATCAGCACCACGAATGGCACTGGTGTGGGCGAGTTGACGTCAGGGTTCGGCTTATGAGCCATCCGGGCTTATGTAATTTTGGCCGGGGCCCAAGCGCCATCAACAACATTCATGCGCGTCTCTCCCTGCACGGTAATTCCAACCCTCGAGCTGGAACTTGCCCCTTCAACTTCAACTCTTCCGCGCGATGTGAATCTGACCCTCGCCTCGCCCGGAGAGGTCATTCACCGCAGACAAAATGCCGTCGCTATCGCGATTCCTGCCGTTCTCGCCCTCGACGACGACGGTACAAGCCGTGACGTATCTGCTCGGCATCTCGCTCTTCTCCATCTCGTTCCTGGTCTTCTTGAACAGCTCCGTTTCTTTTGTCATCACAGACCTGATCGGCCAGAAGAAGAACGTGGGCGATGTCGTCGGCACGCTAGGCTTCGTCGACGAGCTGGTCGCCCTGGTGGCGTGTCCGGCATGGGGCCTTATATCTGACAGGCTGGGAGTGCGATGGGTCGCGGTCATTGGCTACGCCATCATTGCCGTCTCGCTGGCTGTTTTTGTCCAGGCGAAGAATGTGTACCCCCAGCTGTTACTGGCGCGCGTTTTCTTCGCCGTGGGAGCTTCCGCGGCGTAAGTTGGGAGGCTCGGAGATATGCGCGGAGCCGAGGGCTGACGAATCCAGGGCCACCATGGTTACGGCGATACTCCCGTCGTTGACCGATGATGCCGACGAATCTTCAAGCGCCGCTAGACACTCGAGAGCGAAGCTGAACGCTCGACTTAGCGCCGCCTTCTCCGTCGAGTCCGAGGTGACGATCACGCCCGAACGATATACCAGAACCTTGTCGAGTGAACGAGTGAACCCGACCCCGGCAGCCGCATCGGGCAAGCCATCTGCTCTGGCTGGGTACGTAGGGCTGTTCACGGGATGCGGTGCCCTCGTGGCACTGTCGCTGTTCCTGCCTCTGCCAGCGAGATTTGGTGAGATTGACGGCGTAACTCCCGGCGAGGCCGTTTCGTACAGCTTTTACGTCGTGGGCGCTGTGTCGCTTCTCGTCGCCGTATTTGTCTTCGCGGGCCTGCGCAACCTGAAGGGCGAAGAAGGCAAAGGTTGGAAGGTTCTCTTTGGTATCAGTCGCCCTCGTGACGCTTTTGAGAGGCTTGAGACATACGACGAGGACCAGGAGCGGACACAAGTCAGTTATGGAGACCATCATCCATTGGCGCGGACTGACAGTCGGCAGAAAGTGGTTCCCTACATCCACCTCATGAAGGACTCTGTCCTGTTGGGCCTCACCGATTACAAGATTGCGCTCGGCTACCTCGGCGGCTTTGTTGCGAGGGCTTCTACGGTCGCCATATCTCTCTTCATCCCGCTTTACATCAACACATACTTCATCAGCAATGGATACTGTCAAGGGTCGCCGAACGACCCCTCACCGGAGCTGAAGAAGGAATGCCGATCAGCTTACGTGCTATCGTCGATCCTGACTGGAGTTGCCCAGCTGTTGGGCTTGATATGCGCTCCTCTCTTTGGATATCTCTCTGGGAACACGGGGCGAGTGAATTACCCCATTGTCATCGCGACGGTGTTTGGGATGGTTGGTTACCTCATTCTGCCACAGCTCGCAAGTCCTGAGTTCAAGAACGTGGAGGGCCGCGGAGGGAGCCCCATCGTTTTCTTAGTAGTTGCTCTCATTGGCATCAGCCAGATCGGGGCCATTGTCTGCAGCCTGGGATCGCTTGGGCAGGGCGTCCTAGCCGTTGAGCTGCCGCGTGCGGTGCGGCGCGAACCGTCCATTGCACCGGACGAGGACGAGTCGGCAGAATCCGAGCCGCTGATCCGAATCTCGAGCGCGGATGACCTGGTGTCCCGGGTGCGCCTCAAGGGATCCATCGCGGGAGTGTACTCGCTGTGCGGCGGCGCGGCGATTCTGATTCTCACCAAGGTGGGAGGAGTCCTATTCGACAAGCTGTCCAATGGCGCGCCATTCTACATGATGGCGATGTTCAATGGGGTTCTTCTTGTTTCCAGCTTGTTTATGGATGCGTCGCAGGCGTTTGCGAGGGCTTAGCGGTCGACCAGATAATACGGTAGCTTACGAGGTCATGAATACAATGCATGCAGATTCTTGCTCAATCGGCCCTAATTATTCTGCCAGAGCGCTACATGATGGCCAATCGGTTGGCGCCTTTCAGTGCCAACCAGCTTACGGACATTGATGAAACTCGCCCTTCAATGTGGAGATATAAGCCTTCCTGAAGCGCGTGTGACGAGGGCAAATTCGTACCTTTGGTGAGGGCAATTAATTGCCTGTTTGGGAGAGGAGGCAAGTAAGGATTGGGCTACGACTAGCTTCAGAAGGCGGGACCGTTTGTGGAGCCCCACCTACCCAAACGAACCGGGAGCACTTTCTGTACATACACGCATATAGAAGGTCGGCACGCTTCCGTGGTGTCGCAGTTCTCTTCCTAAGAAACGTTCTCCTCATACTGCGAGCTTCATCCATTTCGCAGTAAAGCTTCTTCGATGTTCTTTGAATGTTCTGCTTTCCAGTGCCAAGCCCGCTTTTTTTTTCTTTGACTCGTCCACGCGCAAGGCTGCAGCTCAGGAAGCGTCTTGGGGACAGACTCCGGGCCAGGTCGTATCATCATCAGAGCTCCAGGTGCCCTAGAGTGCGGAAAACCTTGCGGAAGAAACACATATGGCACCCGAAGCCGGGGTCTGATGGTCAAATGCCTCCGGAATACCCTGCCTTGGCTTGGAATGCCTCGCTGGAGTCCGCTGAGCCGTGGGCAGAAGCACCCGGACAGGAAGCCTTCCGGTCGTTTTAATCTGGGCTACGAAAAGGCGTGCCACACACGGCTCCTTATTTGGCGCTCCAGGATCCAACTTTGCGTTGGATCGTAGGCATTTACGTGGGGATGTGTCGCCGCCGGCGTAGACGATAGCCGATACCTCAACATTGCGGGTGAGCTCATTCACCGCGACTGCAGGGTGAAGCTGCGCCTTTGGAATTCCCAGTGACAATCTCATGATTCTCGGATTTGGATACTGGCAAGCAGTAAATTAAGCTGTCAGTTTGCGGTTCACGACATGGATGATCCATTCCACGCCGAACCGTCTGGTGTGATGGGCATCCCTCATTTTTTACTTCAACGGCATGCCGTGCGGGCGACCGCGAGTTCGTTTCGAAAGAAGGTTCGAGCAATCAAAGTTCCCAAGAGTTGTCTATTGTGTACTGATTGTCGTGTGAAATATTATTCATTGGCAAGCTGTCAACACTTCAAACGTATGGTCTTCTTCGTCTGCGACGGCAAATTTGTGGCGACGCATTTATAATACCAAATGACCGAGTAGCTTCTTAAATACGATATCAAGCATCCAAATCATGGCTCCCATGATCTGGCATTTCGCTCAACGGGCGAGAAGGCGACCCCGCAGCCTCCAGTCGCACAATGGTAGGTGGGCTTGACGGTGAAACGAAAGGAATACGAGATTGGCTACCGCGAACATGGGGGTAGTAGGACGAAAATAGTCGTATGAGCTCTGCAGTTCGCCTGTTTGCATGGATCGCACGTGTTGAACGCCCTTCAGGTACGTGGATTTTGATCTGCCTACCGAGTCCTGTGCTTGCTGAACCACAAGTTTCGAAGTGGATAATACGTGCAGCAGGAATACGAGGTTGCGGCCACCCTTTCTTACATTGTACCTGGGTCACAGAATCGCAGTACATGTCGATATCGACGCGGTGCCCGCCCGTAACATTGGCTGGGGGCCGGCTTTGGCACGTAAGAATCATCCAGCTACTACCAACACGGAAGTGGCCAACGAGACGGCTCGCATGGGCCCTTGGTGTGTTCCATACTCTGGAATTGTTTTCGTCTGTTTCAATGGGACAAACAGCTCCGAACCTTCCCCTCTCAATCGCATGCAGTCAGACAAGGGAGGATTGAGGGGGTCGTACGACACCTTGCCGCCTTCACCTGGACCGCTTCACGAGCGTTACGCTGCACTGCAGGCGCTTCTGATTACGAAATCCAATCTGTTTGGACCACCGAGCTCTCAAAATTGCTTCGGCTCAATTATTGGTTATATTGCCATGCGTGGGCGGAGCTGGGCTTCCGACCGACTCGCTGATGACGGTGGATCAGCAGTATCACGACATAGCATCTGCAAAGGGCGCCTGACGCTATTGTAGACCATAATGGCGACGACGACTGCACGAAATTTTCGAGATATGATGTAAACGACTTCGACTCAGTCCCCCCGAGAAGTTATCGGAGCCGACATGAAGCAGGCCATCGTCGCGGCACTCTGGCTGGCTGAATGCCGGCTTCAATGATACAGTGGTTGATGCAGCACGTTAGTTAGGGTATTTAACCTCCCTCTTCTAGGCTACCCCTCGTATCCTGCACAAATATCTCCCGAAAGCGGCAACAAGTCGGCGCACGCCTATGAGCAGACACGTCAATCTTAGCTCACGTTGGCCAGCGCGAGTTGGCAGGTTGGGTGTTGCCAACAACAACCACGGCTTACCCAAATGCAGCGCAATCAGGGTCATTGCATACAAGGGAGCGCGTCGCTGGCAACACGAGCTCTATGCAGTAGCTGTTGTCCTACCAACTGCTAGAACCTGCTTCCGGACCCGAGGTCCCGTCGCTGAGTATCGCCACAAAGCACGATGCAGAGCCATAAACTAAGATTCGGTCAAGATGAACGACTGCTTTACTGCAGAAATCGAATCATAAATGATAATTTTTTGCTATCCTGGAAAGGGATTGTGGATCCCGCGCAGCTCGTGGATGGTCCGGGCATGTTGTACGTCTCCCTCGATGCATAGGAGCGGCCATCGCATTTGGATGATGCTCATGCAGGATGTCAAGACGAAGACGGTTGGACGGCTAGACAGTTCCGACTGAAGGCCCACCAGCTCTCTCCGCCCTGCAGCTGTGGGCGGATATAAGTCTAAAGCCAACCTCGCAGCTTTCAAGCTTGGATTCTTCTCGTCACCATTCTCTCAGGCCAGCGCTCTTCCAATCTGCAATCAGAGTGATAGCATTGGAACCTATGCTTGCAGCAGTCAAGCGGCCACTTTCGTTTTCTAATAATTCCCTACGCTCGCTGCCTCTGTGCCGAGTCAACCACCATCGCGGGTAAATACAATTTTCAGGCACCTTTCGTTTCATCCTTCAGCATGTTTTACGTGGCGTTTCTTGCCCTTGCTGCCTTGGCGCTGGGCAATCAGATTGAGCCAAGATGGGCAAATCAAAATAACGCCGTTATCACGCTGACGACTTATACGACTACGACTGTCTGCCCCATCACCTCCACCGTCACTTCCAAAGGAACGTGAGTATTCCTTAACGGTTGCGTCTGCTCTAGTTATGAGGCTGACCGTGGTCCAGTACGTACTGCGTGACACGCCTTACCACCTCTACGCTCACAGTCACCGACTGCCACGGCTGCTCCGGCGGAGTCATCACGGTGCCTGGTCCGACTGTCACTGCAGGCACCACCACGCTGGTCGATGTCACCTACACAACGGTCTGCCCGATCACAGAAACCATCACTGGGCCAACTCACACATACCTGACGACGCGCACGGTCACCAGCGCCGTCGTGACGCGTGTTCCGACCACAATCTGGAAGAGCGTCCCAGGTCCGGAGCAGACCAGGGTCGCCACGAATGTGGTGTACACGACCCTGACGAGTCTTTGCCCGGTCACTAAAGTGACGACAATTGCTGGACAGGAAAGGACCATCACCTACACGACCACCAGCGTCATCACAACGACCGTCCCCACGACAGTGAGGGAGACCGTCAAGCAGCCGGACCACACGGCCACCGCCACAGATGTCAGGTACTCGACCATCACCAGCCTTTGCCCCGTCACTCAGGTCACGACCATCTCGGGAACGGAATACACAGTCACACGCACCGAGACCAAGTTGATTGAGACGACGGTGCCCAACACTGTTCACGAAACCGTCAAGCAACCCAACAGGACCGTCACTGCCACGGACATCAAATATGCGACCATCACCAGTGTGTATCCTGTCACCCAGGTGACGACCGTGTCAGGCACGGAATACACAGTGACGCGAACCACCACCAAACTGATTGAGACAGCGATATCCCAGACAGTTCACGAAACCGTCGAGAAGCCAGACACCACCGCCACCGCCACGGCTGTAGAATACTCTACAATAACTCATCTGCACCCTGTCACCGAGGTCACGACCATCGGCGGCAAAGAGCACACCATCACTTACACAAAGACCGAGCTCATTGAAACGCAGGTTCCCGTAACAGTCCATCAGACGGTGGAGCGCCCAGACGTGGTTGCAACGGCCACGGATGTGCAGTACCAAACGGTCACCAACGTCCATCCAGTGACGGAAGTCGTCACCGTCGGCGGCCAGACGCACACCGTCACGCACGTCCAGACTAAAGTCATCGAGGTCTCGCAGCCCAGCACTGTGTACACGACCCTTACGGGCGCAGGCGGCACAGAGACGACGCTCGAGGTCGTGTACGTGACCCAAACGAAGGAGTATCTGGTGACAAAGACGGTCACGGTGCCGGGCGGAGGACAGACTCAGGTCATCCACAGCACGAGCACGGTGGTCTACAGCGCCGCTTCCACGGTGACCGCGACTGTCCCGGGAGCCACGACTGAAGGGTCCAGATATCCTGTGTCGCCGTCACAGAGGCCGGCATCCAGCTCTTCATTCCACTACGACCCACCAGTGCCGGTGCCGACGGCCGGTGCGCAGACGAATCAAGTCCCCGTTGTCGCGGTCTTAGCTGGTCTTGCTGGCCTTATGGCGCTGCTCTGAGCGGCAGCGTCCAGCAACCCGTTTTTTCCCCACTTCATTTTCGGGGAGCAAAACTCTGTCAGAGAGAGAAGGGACGAATTCTTTATTGCTTTCATTTTCGTAGCTTCTTTAGCAGGACTTTCATGGTGCTTGTATGCTTGTCAACGTCACTGAATTGAGGCGGGATACGGAGTGAGGGGAATTGGTAAATTGTTGCTGCTCGAGTAAAGTGAAGGACTGAGCTTGGGGTTACTTATTTACTGCCTCATGCGGATCTTACCATTCAAGTACATAATCCAGATAATGAATCCCGTGGAGGGCTTAGAGCGACCTTCGGCGATTTGATTTCAGCATGTGGGACGCTTTGTCTCAAGATTGTTATGAAATTATAAAAAAAAAAGGATTTTACAATGGACATTGCACAATCCATTCCGCTGCGTATTTTACCAGAGCATTTATCAGAGTATTTATCCGACGCGATTCATGCTCCTCGCTGCGATCTTGGGGCTCAAGCCTCAAGATGGGCGTTCAAGCCCCGACAGGAGTGTCCCGGATAGCTATGAAGCGGGCGGGATTGGGCTCTGTCACCTCCTCCTCGCCGGTAAAGGTGTGTCCGGGGAAGTAACGCTCAAGGCCGAGCAGGAACGAGCCGTTGAGGTCGATCCAGACGACCATGCGGCGCAGCAGGCCCCCGAGACCCAGCGAGTTCATGCCGCCGCGCATGTCGAGCATCAGGCGCAGGCCGTGCATGTGCATGCGGTACGAGGCGGCATCGCCGTGCATGGCCTCGAAGCTGGCCATCTTGGCGACGGCGCCGACGACCTCGTCGGACAGGCGGCGGCGCGGGTCGCGCAGGGCGTCGTTGATGGAGGCGATGGCCTCCTGGTGGAGGCTCTTGAGGTGGAGGCGGAAGGCGTCGAGGGAGGCGAATCCCAGGACGCCGCCGGCGCCGGCAAGGCACTCGGGGGACAGGTTGGTGACGTAGTTGGCGGCAGAGAGGAGCAGGACGACGGTGAAGGTGGACGGGTGCGAGAGGGCGCAGGGGTACCAGCGGGTGCGGAGGAGGCCGGCGTTGCCCGGCTGGTCGAGCTCGGGGATGTCCCTGGCCATGTGGACGATGTCTGCGGCGTCTCTTGGTCAGGGCGATGGCCGATAGGCAAGAGACCGGCAAGGGGGACGGGGTGAGAAAAGGGGAACGCACAGTGATCGGTCAGGGCGGGTATGTACGGCCGCCAGGGTCCCGGGTTCGACCTGAAGGGGTCGACCCGGCCGCCTCCGAGCTGGAACTCGATGGGCCAGGACATCAAGGTGCCGGGCTGGACCAACTGATCCGGGGCCCGGCGCGCACCGACGAGCTGGGCGTCGTCGTCGTCGGGCGCAACGTACTCGAACGTGACGGAGTAGGTCGGCTTGCCCCAGCGGCGGCGGCGGGGCCGGCGGAGCGGAGCAGCAGCAGCACGGACATCGCGGGCGCCCCGCTCGGCCGCCGACGAGGAGCTCGAGGAGCTCGAGCGCGTCGAGAAGCTGGCCTGCCAGGCGCGGCGGGAGAGGTACGAGCGCAGCCGCGTCGTCGACCCGCCCTTGAGCTGGTCCGGGCGGTTGCCGACGACGAACTCGAACTCGACGGGCGCAGGGTTACCGCCCTCGGCCGCGGCGACGTTGGCCATGGTCTGGCGGGTCGCAGCACAGTCGCCGGTTCGGGCAGAGCGGGCGAGAGGAGGGGAGGCAGGGCACGTCGTAAGCGGCAGGGGGGCCGGGCTGGACTCATGCACGCGAGCCGATTCGTCGGGGGTGTTGCAGCCGTTGGCTCGCCTGCTGCGGTCCGTCCGTCTAGCTTCACGGTCGGCAGCGGGAACCTGGCGATCTAACGGATGGGAGATGCCGCGATTTGCATCGGCGCCACGGGGCCAAGGCTTCGCGCATCGCCAAGACAGCTGCCTCCTCACTCCTCGTTGGGCTGAAGAGCCGCACGTGACGGCCAGGGGGGCCTGGACGGCTGGAGGTGATTGCGTGGTACGACCGTACGATCCGGTTGCTGGCAGCGTCGCAGCCGTGGGTTGTGTGCCCGTCGACCGGGGGCGGACGGGGATGCTTGGCCCGATCGGGTGCATGCATGGTGCGGGCCGGCGGCGGCTGCATAGACCCCCGTCCGCCCACCCACCTTGCTCCACTGAGATGCCCGACTTGGGATGTGGGCACCATCTAACTAGGCTTTATTTCGACTGGGAAGGTTTTCTGTTGAGCAACAGCTGGGCTTCGAGCATCGCGAAGACACCACCTCGTCGCCGTCGTCGGGCTGCCGGCCAGGAGCCTGGACGGGGGATGGTCTCTTTAACAAAGCAATATAGGGTACTTTGGAGACATATTAACTCTTAACCTGAAGGCTTGGGGCTGGTCAAGCCTAATGAATTGTCTTAAAGTCTATTTAATGAATCTTGGACTGTATATATAATCTCGTCGAATCAATCGCTGTTAAACTAGCGATACAGTCAATCAAGATCAACGGAACAGTGAGGTATGAGCAGAGCCGTGAGAGGCAACGAAGCACAGCTATCTCAACAAGGTGGGAAGGCAAAGCCCCCCCCCCCCCCCCCCCCCCCCCCC